>OY744483.1:193565852-194165852 GCA_963556165.1 Tipula helvola | reverse complement strand
AGTCAACACAAGCTATATTATTTTAAAAACGGTGCCATTTTCTTTTGGCTTTGTTGAACTCATTCGTATGTGCCGAATCATTCGTTGGTGCGGAATTAGCCCATGTTCTTTACTTTTACTAGTAATAATCGTTGCTTCAATTTTCAATTACATTTGCCATCAGTTTTTTCACACTCAAATCGTGTTCTATTGCACAAATACATAAATTACGAAGAAGTATTAATGTTAAACCAACTTTTCAAAAATAGTATGTGCCATGGCAATCTATAGATGGCTCCAAAAATAAAGAAAATCGTTTGGATAATTGACAGCTTGACAACGAGTCGTAGATTTGTATTTTATGGATTTGATTTTATTCATTCGTGGGAGCTGAGATTGCACATTCGCAAAGTCAATCATCGTTCTTGAAGTCGGTTAAAATATTTCGAAAAACCTTCATTAACATGCAGGGTGTTTGCTCGGATGACCACTCTGTGATCATCCGAAGGCATTTGGTCCAATGTGATTTCGAATAAATTCACCAGATGATTCGCTTTCGTAGAATAAATTCTGTAGACTTGAAAGGATTTCACGATTAGTTCCGGGACTAATACATGGAACAACGTTGATTGGTCTCCGTCTCCTCGTTACCCATGAAGTAAATTTGTGAAAGCTTGGAGTCGTATTCAAGTAGAGGAAGCAGTGAGCCGGTTTTATTGTAAACTTGTAACAATGTATTGCCTTTGAATAAGGTAGTTTCCCAAAATTGAGTGGAATTTCTTCGGTCGAAGCTCTTTAATTTTGTATATAGCCCATCGTGCCAAATTTTATCAAATGCTTGTGCTATATCCAAGAAAGCAGCAGAACAATATTTCTTTTCCTCGAAGGTGATTTTGATTGTGTTTACAATTCTGTGAATTTGCTCTGTGGTACCATGTTGGTTTCGAAACTCAAATTGATGGTCTGGTATAACGCGCCGTTCTTCTAATATTGGTTTAAATTTTGTTAGTAACATTTTTTCAAATAGCTTTGATATTGTGGGCAGCATGCTTATTGGGCGATATGATGAGATCTGCGTTTCATTTTTTCCAGGCTTATGTATCATTGTGATCAAAGATATTTTCCATTTTTGAGGAATATAACTGGTTCGCATGATCGCGTTGAATATGAATGTTATTAGTTTTATGCATTTGTCTGGCAATTCCCTTATCATTTTTCCAGTAATGAGATCAAGGCCTGGTGCCT
The DNA here is from genome assembly GCA_963556165.1 of Tipula helvola. NCBI lineage: Eukaryota > Metazoa > Arthropoda > Insecta > Diptera > Tipulidae > Tipula > Tipula helvola. Next base: position 194,164,628 of record OY744483.1, on the reverse strand, counting down.
TTTTCGGGCTTATGGAATTTTTAATTGTATTCTTTACTTTCTTCCAATTATACTTTATAAGTTTGTAGGATAAACCATCATCCATTTGCTGGGGTAGCACGAAATTATTATCTTCTTTGTGTGGTGCGAATACTGTTGTTAGATGATCAGCAAAAGCATTGGCTTTTTCTTCATCACTTCTCGCCCAATTTCCAGTTGGTAGTCTAATCGGTGGATTCGAATTTGTTGGCCTTTTTAAATGTTTTGTTGCCTTCCACAAAGAGTAATCTGTCCTCTCGGTTGCCGAGAGATCACTTAAATAGTTCTGGACACTCTGGTTTTCTTCTTCCCGCAAAGCAAATCTTAAGGCTTTGATAGCTCGATTTAATTTCCATTTCAATAACGGTGATTTTGTTTGCTTCCATAGCCGGCGAATTTTCCGTTTTTCCTGGATTAGTTCCTGTATATTATGTGACAGCTTATTAACTTTTCCAGAACTACTTATGACAGGTGTAGCCCTTTCAGCTGATAATGCCATGACGTCTTTTAAATTTTCGGCCGCCGCATCAATATCAGCTGGTGTGGTCAGAGGAATGTTAAGTAGGCAATTTTGTTCGACTAGCCTCCTATATTGATCCCAATTAGTTTGCTTGTTTGTAAGACGGTTGGGTGTTTCGTTCCTTAAGACATCGGTACTCACTGTTACTATTACCGGTGAGTGATCAGAAGACAGATCATAACAATCGGTGGCCTTAGCATATGTACGTGAAATGCCCTTAGTTACACAAAAGTCGATTAAATCAGGAATTTTCTTTTTATCCGTCGGCCAGTAAGTTGGATTACCGGCAGATAAATAATCCAGGGACTGTTCCTCTATAGCTTGATAAAGTTGTTTGCCTTTCGGCGATGTTAATCTGGAGCCCCAATGAGTATGTTTGGCGTTGTAATCACCTCCCGCAAGAAATTTATTACCCAGCTGGCTGAAATAATCCAAGAACTGGAGTTTTTTTACAGCATGTTTTGGAGGACAGTACACTGCCGATATGACACAGTTTCCAGACCACTCCTGAAGACAGATGCTCGTTGATTGTATATGTTCTTTCTCATATTTCGTAAGCTCATAGTGCTTAATCTTCTTTTAATCAATACAGCTGTGCCTCCATGTGCTTTCCCATCTGGGTGCTTGGTGTCATAAATAGAGTACCCATTAATTTTTAAATAGCTATTTTTGGTGAAGCGTGTTTCGGATATTAACATTATGTCAATATTGTGCTCAGTGAGGAATGCTTGAACCTCCGCTTTATGTTGTGCTAGGCCATTTGCATTCCATATAGCTATTTTGATGCATCAGCGTGTTCATATTCTGCATCATTAGATCCATGGTTCTCTCCATCATCGCCATGAGGCTTTGCATCATATTAGTCAATTTGTTTAAAGCTTTTGAGATGTTTCCCTCTTCACTTGCTTGCACTTTAGGAGCCGTACCTTTAAGAACACTTGCGTATGAAACCCCTTGGTGCACACTACCGTTAACAGTTGCGTACTGATTTCCATTTTGAGCGTTTGGGTTTACAATTTCTGGGCGTGCTTGTTTTTTAGCTGAAGAATGGAGATTAAGCATTCGTTGTTCAGCTCGCTGCTTTGGATTGATTCTTCTTTTCAATTCAAGATAAATTGGGCACCCTCTATAATTAGCTGTGTGATTTCCATCGCAGTTGCTGCATTTTCTCACTGATGCTTCCGTTTTGGCTTTATTGCAAACCTTTGCGTTATGGAGTTCACCACATATAACACAAACATCGTTCAAAGTGCAATATGCTCTAGTGTGTCCATATTCTTGGCACTTAACACACTGTACCGGCCCATTTCTTTTCCTGGGTTCTTCGATGGTAACCCTTCTGTGCAGTAGATATTTTAGGTCATATAATTCCAGGCGGAACAATGGCTGCGGCGCCTTCTTCCGATTAATAATATTGGTAATAGATTTACATTGGAAACCTTTCTCAGCGAGAAAATCAAATTCAATGTAAACTTTGATATGATACCGATCACTATGCTTCAAGAAATGCGGCTATTATTGCTACTAATTTTCAAATTAATTATTTTTTTACATTCCACAAAGTCATACAAAGAACCGAAGATTGGCGAGTCTCATGTTAAAGCGACACAGCAAACGTCAGGTATAACATTTTAAAAAGTAAAGATTTGTTAGCATACATAATATTAATTTAAATTTTCATTATTTTAGATAATAAGGGATCTAGTGCCGCTCCTCTAGTAATAGAACATGAAGCAGCTACCAATTCACCAAATATCGAAACAGATTATGCTGAAGAAAGTGAGTTCGATGATAGTGAGAGCGATCCAAACTAAATACTATCAAATCAATCAAGCAGTGGTACGAAAACAGATCCAGATATTGATATACTTGCCAAACAATTAGAAACTAATTTAATGAGCGTTGATCAACACATTGAAAGTGAAACAAATGAAGATAATTTAATAAACTCGTCGCGAAAATCGATTCAACGTGATCAGAATCTGGGGAAGGGTTACAAGATTCGGAAAGGTAACACAGTACCACAGAAAAACATGCACATTCTTACAAATTGTAAAAAAACAATGTAAAGATACAATTTCATCAATGGAACAACAATCCATCTTCAAGCAATCTTGGGAGCAACAAAAAAAATTGCAGTTCAAGTAAAAAATACAAATTCACCTAGAAGTATTATTTGACCAAGTATGGTAAAAAAATTCAGGTATGTCAAAAGTGTTTTAAAAATACTTTGGGTGAAATGGATCGGTTCTTAAGAACTATTATTAACAAGAAATTGCAATCTCCTGGAAGTGTAATAGCACTAGATCTCCGTGGAAAATAGAATTCAGAAAATCAAAGACCACATAAATAGCTTCCCGGCATATGAGAGCCATTACACCCGAAAAAAACAGTGCAAAAATATTTTCATTGCGACATGAATTTGTCGCTAATGTATAAATTGTATGTACAAATAAACGAAAAATCAGTTTCAAAATATAAAATTTAAGCATTCGAAAATTGATACTTGCACTAAGTGTGATATGCTTAAAGCTAAAATTGATCTTGCTGAAGGTAAATTGGAGCTGAAGGGGAATTGGAAAAATTAAGAGGAGCAAAAACGGCACCACGCTACTGCGGATTTAGCTTATCAATCGAAGAAAGATGATATAGCTAAAGCCAAAGAATTACCCCAACTTAGCCAACTTACAACAAGTTCTTCCCACTCCTTACGTTCAATCCAACGTGTCCTATTACAAAAAACAATTAAATGTGTACAATCTGACCATACACGATTGCACATCCGGCGTACCAACTTGTTTTATGTGGGACGAAGCAATTGCAAAACGTAGAGGAAACGATATCTCGTCATGTGTCTCTTCCCATTTGCAAAATTTAACGGGCGATGTTGAGTTTGTTACCTACTACAGTGATAATTGTTTCGGGCAAAAGAAAAAATTCTTTGGTTACTGCTTTTTTTATGCGATTCATTCCGTTAATAACGACAAAATAAAATGTATCGACCATAAATTTTTGGAGCCACTCATATAGAATGTGACGTCGACCATTCGACGAAGAAAAGAAGAAAAAACTTCTATGAAAATTCATCAACCACATGATTGGTATTAATTCGTCAGAGGAGTTGGTATAAGAAATTAATTTGTCGTACATAAAATGGTGATTTTAGAGACTTTAATTTAGCCGCTAAAATGAAATTTACGTTTAGAAAAGTCGATAACAAAGTTAACTAGCGAGAGATTAACTCTTTCGCACGCGATTTAAAATTAATTTACCTACTTCCAAAGCACTGCTTTGATATGGCATTGCTCATTAAACTGTAGTGTGAACATAAATACATAAGAGAACGATCGCTCAAGAGACAAAAACTACGGTTGGTCGAAGCGATGAAAGTTGATGTACAATATGTGGCGTTCAGGAGGGTTAAATAGCTACGACATCCAAATAAAATTGGAGTAATTTATTTTAAAAATTCGTTGAGTGATGAAGAGCCGTTTAAAACTCTTAATATTCAAAAACGAGGTTGCAATGCTGTGAAATTATGTAACATTCGTGTTTCTTGGAAAAATTAAAATAAGTGAGGCAGAAAAATCGGACTATTGAGTCTTCTCGATTTGATAGATACCCAATTTCACGATTTTTATAGAAATCTGCCTACAGAAAATATGTCTGATTATCATCCGGATATAACTAAATAAGGCGATAGTGAAATTATTGATACTGCTGAAAATTATGGATAATGGATTTACAAATAAGGAGAAGCAATTTAATCTAACGCATACATTTTAGCAATATTTATATTTCTTACAATTATTTTTATTTGAATTATTAAAATAATAAAATTTCATTTTGGTTTGACCTAAAAGCTAGATTTTTGTTTAGTAAAACGACGTCTTCATAGTTAAGCCATAGGTTAAGATAGGTTTGGTTTGAGTGGCGGTCCACCAGGACCAGGCATAGACACAAAAAGGTCCGTAGCCATACCACAATTTTAAAATTTTCCTCCAACTCATTGAAACCACTTTGAGCTTGCTATGAAGCGCTGGATACTCCTGACGTCCCTCCCGCTGAGCTCCGTCAGGTCGTTGAAAAGGGGTGCCCCTAGAAAATTCAGTCTGTTTCGAGCCAGACTAGGACAGGTGCAAATAAGATGAAGTACTGTCTCTTCCTCCTCGCAACTACGACAGTGTCGACAGTAGTCATGTGAGAAGAAACCAAGTCTACTCGCATGTCTGCCTATGAGACATTGCCCCGTAATTACTCCAACAGACACACTGATCTGACTCCGCTGAAGTGAGATCTGCTGTTTGGATCTCGCCAAGTTCAACTTTGGCCAGACCTGCCGAGTTATTACGCATGAGGTACTATTTGACCATCTGTCATTCGTCAACTTACTGGCTTCCTCCTGAAGCAGCGGTTTACATACCGCAAGAGGCATTTTAATATCCTTTTTGCTGTTTGAATTGTGGTCCGTTGTACCACGTCGAGCCAGTTCATCGGCTTTTATATTCCCGTGCTAACGAAATGTCCTGGCACCCATATGATATGGATGTTATACTGATCTGTCATCTCGTTAAGAGATGAGAGACAGTTCTGGACTACTTTCGACGTAAGGAGGTTTGATTGAAGCGCTTTAATGGCACCCTGACTGTCCGTGTGTATGCGAATATCACAAGTCGATATTACATTATACCTCAACCAGTCCATGACTTCCTTTATCGCAGTTACCTCAACCTGAAAAATGCTACAGTAGTCAGGGAGACAAAAGGAGAGGTTTAACATGAGTTTCTCGCAGAACACCCCAGCCCTAATCTACCTTCCCGTTTTGAACCTTCAGTGAAGAAGTTTAAAACTCCTGGTTCCAAAACTGCATCGAACATCCAGTCCTCTCTGGATGGGATAATAGTCCGGAACTTTCTATCAAAAGATAGTGACGGAAAAGTATAGTCGGTGGTCTTGGGAAGCCCTTTGTTACAAAGTATAGATGAGTGCCCTGTATTATTGCAGGTCCACATTAAACTAACTCTCCTGAAAACCTGAAAAATAAGCAAATTTGAAATAAGTCACTTTTCCTTGAGGGTAAAGAAGTGTACGGGCTATTATTTGTTACCGTTTTAGGCTGTTTAAATAGTAAATCGTATCAATCGTTAAAAGTACATTTATATCAAGATTATTATTTTCAGGTTGTTAAATGTAATTTGAGTTAAAAAAAAATAAAAACTGAATTTTTTGTTTGATGTGTAATTGTTTTTTATCAATGTTTCTTTAACCGAGTGGTGTACATACTGACAATTTTTTGAGATAGCATAGTGTTTAGTGGAGGCGTGTTTATGACAAAGATTTTTACGGATTTATTCTTTAAGCCATATTATAAAATATGGATGAAATAAAAATGGTTCTTATAATTCTTACCATAATTTTTAATCAATTCTCATTTTGTGCATCGCAGCATATGTACAAAATTATTCAATTTACCTAGTTATTTTATTCGCCAACTTGTCTTACAGATTGGCGAGCCGACAAATCAGATTTTCCGCAAGAAAGAAATTTCAATGAAATCCGTAAGATTTCCTACTGATTCGCTGGTTATATATTACAAAATTGAATATTACAAAATTATAAATTTTTTTTGTCTCTATCTGTGCAATCTTTTTCTGGGGCTCAAGGCACTCCCAACTCTTTCGCAGTTTCCTTTTTTAACGTCCTACCTTACACAGTAGCCAACTCGAAGACGTACTGTTATAGAGTCGTTTTTGTTTAAACCACCTCTACACATTGCATTGCTTCATGCCAGCCTGTAGTGCTGACATGAAAGGTGGGGTTTGCCCATGGAATCTGCGCTCTCAACAGAGGAGTCATAAATGTGTTCAGATGATGATAAATTCCTTTTGCATCCCACCCCTATAGGGATTCGAACCCGGTACCTTCCGATCCAGCCTCCGCAGCTTTAACCACTGGCTTTATAATTTGTTTGAGACACCAAGCGCGCCGCGTCGGCGGCACATTTAAATATAAGTTAATATAACAGGAAATAACAGTTTGAGCAGAAATATAAATAGTTTTTATAAATACATTCAAATATTCCACAATTTTAATACAAAAAATGTCATTAAACGTCTGGTACAATGTGGGTACAGTGTTTAAGCGATTCGTAAAATTCGTTGATAACAATAATAAATAACAATAATAATTAATTTGGGATCTGCTAATTCGTTAATGATTAATTTTTTCTCCGACGTTTTGATTCACGTTATTGGCTTTATTATTCGAAATATTATTTTAGTAATGGAACTTAGCCGCAATTTGTTGACCCAATAAAAAAATGTAGTTTTTTCTCAGTACGTACATATTTTATTTTAATTCGACTTTTATATAAATTCAAAGAACTCTTATAAACATATTTTAACCTTGCTTGATGAATGGAATATTGTTGAAAACTGCAAAAAATATAAACATTTGTATATGTATGTGAAAATTTTGAAAAATAAAATATGATGTATTAAAATTAGTAATTAGTTAGATAAAGCAAAAGACAGCATATTTTGTCGATTAGTTTTGTTTTTATTTACAAATAGAAAAAAATCAATATTTTTAATTTATAAATTACTGTTACTCGTACATAATATAAAAAAAATTGCTATTACAAAAGCCGCCATTCGCTTATTTTATATTATTTTTATATTTACATCAGTCCATGGAACTGTAATTTTTATTTGATTTTCCCCGTTTAGAAATTTGTTTTTAAATATAAAGCCAATATTACTGTGCTCAGTACTGCGGTTAGCTTCGGTAGGGGAGTATTTAATGAACTAGCACCGGTTCTTGCTTCTGCGGTCTGAAAATAATATAAAAAATGGTAACCAAAATTGGTTATTTGTTTTATTTTTATAATTTCACAAACCTCATTCATTTGTTGCATGCATTGTTTTTTAACATTTTTAAACATGGCATCGACTAAATTAGCCGGTGTTGTATTATCACATTTTTCCAATTCGGCGACAAAACAATCTCGTAACGGATCCATATCACGACATTTTGCCTGCGTTACATTAAAATTTGATGTGTTTGTACCATCACCAGATGGCATATATTTTGCTATAACTTTCTCGACACATTCCTGTAATTGAGGCGCTCTATCAGTGAAACATTCAACACCTTTTTCAGCAATAAACAATGCAATATGATCACCATCTTTGTAGCACACAAACTCTAACATTTCTTTAGCAATATCTATGACAATTGATTTTCGACTGATTTCTTCAGGTTCCAGACATGGTTCAGTAGATAGCGAAAATTTCTCTAAACAGTCAAGCGCTGTACTACGTCTTTGGCAATATCTATAATTAAACGATGCAATATTGGTAAAATGAAATTTAAAGCAAAATAAAAAGTATCTACTTACTTATTAAAAACAGTCTCCAAACTTCCATTTTTCGAAAAAATTTCAATTTCTTTCTGTAATTTTGTTACGTTTACTAAGTTCGATACGCATTCATACATTTCAAGTCCCTCCGCTTGTAATTTTGTGTATGCTTCCTCCGATTTCGACACGTTTAAACATTTTTGCTTCAATAGAGTTTCGCCAATTTGTAAATATTGTTTCACTTCATCGGCACTTGTTTCGTTTAGACTGTTTAAGTGTTCTGACGCTCCTTTTAATATTTTATTAATGTCTTCGTCTTTTATTGAGTTTACATTAATATCACATGTTACTATAACTGTAAAAAGAACAAAAATATCCAGCTTATTAATCATGTTCAAAAATTATTTTATGTTAAATTATATTCTACGCTAACGATGGTGGGTGGACACACCGAAGATGGATCTTTAAAATCCATGATTTGGTATTTAGAAGGGAACCTATTGGAAGGTCACTTGGCGATTTAAATCAAAATAAAAATTAAGGAGTGGCCAACACACAACTTTCTTTTACGAACAGCGAATTTTGAGAAACTTATTGAGCAAATTTCTTGCAAATTTAAGATTTTTTTATTTTTTGGAAACATTTTGTATTAAGTAGTTGTTTGTAAACTTTATACTTTTTAAGATGTTTGCAAAATAAATTTCCTCGACCAAGGGAAAATAAATTTCCTCGACCAAATTCACTGGAACCTCTCAATTTATCAAAAAAGCCTAAATCTGAAGTTTCATCTGGGCTGAGGAGACTTACGTAAAAGAAAGTAAAACCAAATAAATAAGTTGTTTCCATTAGACATTAAGAGATCTTAAATTTGTTTAACTCTGTTTTGAGCCAGGGCTAACCCACAATAAAATGTTCAAGTGAAATAATATTAAAATTTAAAATAATGAATATGAAAAAAATAGATATTATATTGTCAAACAGACACGCCACTCTAAACATTTTGTTTTAAATGATATTGACGATCCTAAATCTCTTACTTTGTAATGGCATTAAATTCCAGAGGAAAATCCATACGGAGAAGATTTTATTTAGTAAAATGAAATACGAAGTTCATAAAGGCAGATAAACTACACCCTAAAATAATCATCGATTCTTTGGATAATATTCACATTCATATTTTAAACCGTAAGTAAATCAGACTACATACTTTTTATACATTGACACAACTAAGCATCTCTAGCACCCTCTTTTTAAAAACTAACTAAATGGTCACCACCCCAAATAAGAGTTTTATTAAAAACTAACCCTAAATATCTAAAAGTATATTTAAAATAGAATAATAGAACAGCGGAGAAAGGTACGAGGAAAGAAAGAAGTTTAACAGGGATCCCTGTACTTTGATGTTACTTCGATTTTTCTCCAGCGGATCAATCGTTTTTAATTTTTTTCGTTTTCTTTGTTAACTGATCACATACATTCAAAGCTATCGTATAGTATAAGACGTATGATGACTATCTCCTTTAGTGTGATTTCGGTAACCGGTTAGTGTTTGCACATGACATTGTTATGTAAATGTTTCGGCTTTTTATAGACAATATATTACTTGTAATGACATTCACTGTATTTCCGATTTGGTAAATCAGAAAAATAACAGAGGCAATTACATGTAAAATTTAGAGTTGAATTTTTGTAGTTCGGTCGTAGCTATCTGAAGAGTAGACCTTACTTTTTCTGTACGAAACCGAATTACCAACACGAAAACTCAAAGAGATTTCTAATTTTTGAGAGTCTTGGTACACTTTGTATTGACTCTGCGGGAAAGAAAAGGAGGAGGGGATAATATTTCTACTTTGATTGGTAGATATATTATAAGTGATTGGCCTCTGTTATTTTTCTGATTTACCAAATCGAAAATAGAGTGAATGTCATTACAAGTAATATATTGTCTATAAAAAGCCGAAACATTTACATAATATTCAGACAATTGGTTAAATTTCATAATGACATTGTAGTAACAATACCAGGCACATTTTGTAATACAAAACATATTCGGACAATTTTCATCGGAAAAACATCTGGCTTTCGCAAATTGACGTTTTTTTTGTGAATGCATCAATTTAATGAACAAATTGTCCTGCCGCTTTAAATAGCTCTCTTGAATGTACTTTCTCTAAATTTATTCACTATGCCTTTCTATATAATTAAGAGACACACGCAATCTCACACGAATGTTCGTTTATTCAACATTTTAAAGATGGTCGGTGATGAAGCCGCATTGTAACATGAAGACAGTTTATCCTTTTCTAGGTGATATGCTCTGGAAACTGTGCTGCCGAAATTAAGAGGTGGCATTCAAGGCCAATCAATTGTAGATACTAGATACTATCCTCATCGATAGTGTAAATAGTAGACAGATATACAGGTTGCGTTAATAAAGTATCCCTCGTTCCTATACACGTTGGCAAAGAAGGGTGCTTTGCAACCGGTTAGTATTTCTTATCAGAAGATCAAATCAGAGGAATGTGAGCAAAACCATAAATTTTTTTGGTTTCGCATCCCGCAAATCTTTGACTTACTATTAGACACGACAAGTTTAAAAGTATAACTCTTGGCAGTCCGTATTCTGAATACCCAGCATTTGCTTCAATTAGGAAGAGATACCCATTCGGCTGTTATACCATTGATACAAAGCCAAGTAAAAATATTTAATTTACACTAATGTAATAGAAATGAGTACGTATGTACGTCATACATGTAAGACTTTTTGCCTTTTTTCTTTTTTAAACATATAATTTCTGTTATTACTAGACAAGATTCTATTGTATCTTTTTCCCATTTCCCTTTCTTTTTTTCGCGATATTATCCAGTTATTTATAATAATCTAATCTAAATAATCTAACCGATTATCTGTTTTTCTATCAATTTTCAAATAATTTAAAAACTAAGTCTGATTTTATTTGTGTGTTATCATTTATCGTTAATCCAACATCGATTTAAACATTAAAAATTGTTGCTTGTTAATTTCTGTTTGTTTATTTCTAGCAAATATCGTGGGATTCGAGACATTCCCAACTCTTTAGCAGATTCATTTAAAGCGCTACCTCTACAAATAATGTTCCATACATTTTGTCACTTCGAGAATGTACAGCAACATATTCGCTTTACGTTGGCCACCTGCACATTGCATATCTTCCCGTATCCCTAATAGTACGCAATCATAATCAGGACAGCAATTTTGGTCGCAAAATAAGGATTGACATTTTTGTATACACGGTGTATAATATACAATTTGCTATTGTGTGCTTTCAAATATTTGTATTGTATTAGTGTATTTTCTCATGGCGTAAGTATCAAAAACAAGCGAAGCGGGTGAAATCGGTTCAACTTTTTGGTGCTTATGCTCGCCCTGAGTAATTTTTCCCCTTGTTCTAACATAAGGAATTCATGTTTTTGTCTCTATCGCTGTTGTAACCGACGACATTCATTTGGTTTCGTTATTAAAAACCCAAAACAAAAAAATGTCTCGTCTATAAAAAAACAAAAAACAAAAAGCAACATAAATAAATGATTTTTAATTACGCATTCTTCGTCGGCCCCATTCGTAATATTTTAATTTTTTTAATTTTGAATATTTTTGTTTCTTTCCAAGGTATGTGTCAGAGTATATAAGAACATAATAAAGTGTAGTCAATATTTTAATATAATATTCTCTCGATCGTTCTCTTCTGAGCTTATTTATTTTATTTGTATAATGTTATCCCTTTTATTCTTGTTGTTTTATCTCTCTTTTTGAATCTTTTATCTCTTTTCAAGATGTGGAGTAAAGAATCATAATCCAAGTCAATGTCCAGCTAAACAATGGAGGTGCTACAATTGTAATAGGAATGGTCATACATCATTTGTTTGTAGAAACAAAGTGAAAATTATCAATGCAATCAAACACGTGGATCAGTCATGCATATTGCAGTTAAAAATAGAAGGTAAACTCATGCCAATGGATTTAGTCATTTAAAAGTTCAATATTATATTAATCAATTTACTACATACGGTTACAGGTGAATCAATTCAAATTCTTGGAAAAATAATTGTAACGGTCGAGCATATTCAGGAGAAGTACAAACTGGAATCGGTCGTAATAGATGCAATAAAAGATTTTAAACCATTAATTGTACGGTCTTGGTTGAATGTTTTAAAACCGGAATGGAAACAATTTTTTGAAGAGTCAAGCTTTAGGACACAAACGGTAAATACAATTATGAGACATATTTTTTTTGCAATATCCTAATATTACAACAAATCCCGAGTATGACTATCCGATTGAAAATTATAGCGTAGAGATTTTATTGGAAGATGAAGAAGTAAAGCTGTAGAGCGGTTATTAAAAAAGAACATCATTGAACCTGTTAAATATGCTAAGTGGGCAAGCCCAATAGTTGTGGTAGTGAAACCTCAAAAAGATGTCCGCATTTGTGTCGATTTTAAAGTGACCATTAATAAGTTCTTAAAGTCTGAGCATTATCCAATTCCAAGGATTGATGACATATTTACTAGTTTAGCTAAATGTACTTATTTCTATGTGATTGATCTAACTGGGGCCTACCAACAACTTATAGTGTCCGAATCTTCTCGTGAATTACTAACAATAAACATCCATAAGGGATTGTTCCATTATACTCGTTTACCTTTTGGTCTCAAAACTGCTCCAGCTATTTTCCAGTCGATTATGGATCAAATTTTATCAGGCCTTAATATGTGTCTTGCTACCTTGATGATATTTTAATTGGTGGTAAAACCAAGCATGATTGCGAAACTAATCTTCACAAAGTCTTAAGTTGCTTGAACAAATACAAAGTGAAAATAAATTTAGAGAAATTTAAATTATTAGAGCAAAAAGTTAGTTATCTAGGTCCCGTAAATTCAGAGCAAGGCATTAGTCCAAACCCCGAAAAAATTAAAGCTATAGTGAACTCTTCCATTCCTAAGTCTATAAGTCACTTACAAGCATATATTGGGTTGCTTAACTATTATGAACAATTTATTCCTAACTTATCCATAGAGTTGCGTGATTTATATCACTTATTGAAAAAGGATGTGAAATTTGAATGGACAGATTCTAGTCAAAAATGTTTGGAAAATTCAAAACAATTAATCCTCCGTAATAATTTGCTGGAAATGTATGATGCTGATAAAACCATAGTCATTGCAGCAGATGCAAGTCCATACGGAGTGGGTGCAATTTTATCGCACATAGTAAACGGACAAGAAAAACCAGTATTTTTTGCGTCTAGTACATTGTCACCCGCAGAGCAAAATTATTCGCAGCTTCATAGAGAAGCACTGGCAATAATGTATGCGGTGAAAAAGTTTCATAAATATATTTTTGGATTACCATTCAAAATATATAGCGATCACCAAGCCTTAAGGGAAATATTTAACCTGAAAAAATCTACACCATCTGTGGCAGCAGCAATATTGCAGAGATGGGCAGTCATATTGTCCATGTATGATATTGATTACCAAATTGAATATCGACCTGGTAATAAAATGGAAAATGTTGACGCTTTATCACGTTTACCTAATCAGTCATCAACAAATATCAAAATAGATTCAATAAATAATTTCAATTTTTCTGATAAATTTCCTATTAACTTCGAGAAAATAGAGAAAGCAATGATAACTGATAAAATATTAAGTCAAGTTTATAAATTTGTGAAGTATAATTGGCCATATAGAATCACGGAGCTTAAATAATAAGGAGATGGAGACTCAGTTTAAGGAGACAGTACCAAAACAGTATAACAAAAGGCGATCGTTAGGTGATTCGGCAATTGCAATAAGAAGATCACGTCGAGAAAGAAGAAGTCCACAGAGACTAATGTATAAATGAAATTAGAGTTAATTGTTATTAATTGTAAAAATAAAAAACAATGTATTTAAAACGAGGAAAGTTGTAATGTATTATATTAAGATATTGGAAACCCCTAATTTTATGTAAAATCAAATACTTATATACATATATTGGTATAAAAAATCAGAATGTTATATTTTAATAAAGTTAAGGTCAATCTTGGTGAGTCGGTAAACAAGTGAAGTACGAATTAAAGAATAGTAAATTGTACATAAAATAAGTGGTTGTTTTATTTATCAAAATACATAACAGGGGGCTGTCTAAAACTTTCACGCAAGCAATAAATCGAAATCATTTTTTTTCACCAATTCTAGTGAAAATTTTTATTCATTAGCAAATTGTTCTATGGATGGTTTGCAAAATGTTTCGCTCATTAAGTAAGTACAAAGTGGCGCGAAATTGGAGCGTACTTTTTGACACCAAGCCCACCTGATCAGGTCAAAGATTACGTTGATAAAACATTTAATTTTATAATAAAAATGTTGATTCGATAGATAGCTGTTTGCATTTTTTTGTCGTTTCATAAAACATGATTTGATCCGGATCAGATCAAAGGTCATGGACTACAGCTAATTACCCCTATTATTATTCTCGTCTCGCTGAGAAATACTATGGAATGTGACTAGATTTGTATGGAATTTTTCGGTGAGGCGAGAGTCATAAAATAGGAGATCGTGTACTTAATCGGATGCAACGATTAAGCATTTTATTGGTTTCAATTAGGCTATCGTAGGCTAACTACGTTTTCTAATGCAAAAATTACGGAAACTTTAACATTTTCGGTACAAGTGAAATCAACGACTACAAAATCAAGTTTTAATTAGGTTGATCTACGTTTTTTGGACAACCCGGTATCGGGGGTTAAACCCGAAAAAGTCATAATAGTTAATTAATGCTTATTTGTTTTGATTTTTTGAACACTGTCAAATTTTTAATAGGTTTTATTAATGATATTTTGACATGACAATCCAAACAATTTTTTTTTATATGGCCTTGTGAAAAAAGCTGAAATACAAGAGTTACAAGTTTTTAACTGGTTCTGTGACCAGTTAAATTTTTTTGGTAAATAAAATGCCAAAAATTTAACTTTTTATGCGGTTTTTTATTCGTTTGAAACACTGTCTAAACTAAAAGCTATTGTCAAGTTCTACTAAAATAATTATAGAAGGCAGGCAATTTGAAATTTTAAGCATACAAATTTAAGTCTTGTTGGTTAATTGTTACAAATATATTTCTAGTCGGTAAGCTTAATTACTGATTTCAGAAAATACTTAAGCAAACTTACACGATCAATATTAATGTCGTTACCGATAACATCATTACCTCTAAAAGTCTTGCGTCATTACTCTTTCATTATTTTCAAACGTCCACAATCATTATAACGTCACTTAAAATTATTGTATATGTTAGGTGTAATAACATAAGAATTTTGGCATAAATTTAATGACATTAATTTTAATCGTATAAAATTTGCATTCATAGTAATTTCAGTAATGACGTGTCAGCGTAATAAGTACATTGAAAAATACAAACCAAACATTAAAATGTATTCATAACATGGTACATCTGAACTATCAAAAAACTTTAATTAGGCTCGTATTCTAACTTCTTTGGTTAGTGTATAATAAAATCAAAGTTCGACGGTCATCGAAACATTAACAATTTATGGGCGTATAATGCGGTGCGCGCCTCACAGCTTTTACAAGCACAGTTAAGAATTATTTTTGCATGCTTATTTTTGGCACATACACGCAAACAAATATGTAAATCTTTAGAACTCTTCTGTTTTATAGGTTTAACTCAAAATAATAGTCAGTTGAGAGCTTTAAGCAATGCTAATTCTAGATAACAAAATAGACACTATAACATTCTACAACGTTTAGCCTTTTTGAATAAATTTCAGATACTGAACGGCTTTTGACGTAACCTTTCGATAATTTTTTTTTTCAACCATCCATTAAGCCTCGAGTCTAAAATTTTAATTTGTTCGTCAAGTATCAAGTTGATCGAACTTTGATTTCCTCCCCAAAAAATGTACAAAAACACAAAATTGTTGTTGGAATAAAAATTTAAAACAAATTAAATTTTTGTTTTTGTTTTTTTTTGATCACTTGACCGTGAATCTTAGTGATTTTAGTTTATGCTTACGTATGTATATCGAAATTTTTATTTTATTTTGAACCAAAACAAAGTTATAGTAAGTATATAATTTGTCTTGATATTTCCATTACTAAAATGTACCTACAAATGTAAAAAAAAATCATGTTATCATTTTAGTAAATGTTAATGAAAATTTAAACTGACTGTTTTTATTCCAGTTAAAACGAGCAACAGTAAGGCGAGAAGCGGATTTATTACCCTAATTTCCGTAGTCATATTTTTTGTCACACCAAATAACAGTCACGTTTTAATTTTTCTTCTGCAAATCCTAGACCGTTATTTACATGAATGTCGTACAAACGATACGACTAAGGGGCTCTATACGTCTTTTTTCACTCATTTGATGCCGCTTTTTCTATTGCGGCCTCAGCCAGTTACATTTAGTATGAAACAAAACAATTTTCAAATAAGCTCGAGCAGCCTTGTGATCATGAAATTTGATTTTTCTGTAATTTTGATTAATTAATTCATTATATCAAGTCTCCAGCGTATAATCCGTAATTTAAATTCTGTATACTCGAACATTAAAAATGTCAGTTTGGTGCTCTAACTGTAGTTCAATTTTCAAAATAATCGGACACGGAATAAAGGCTGAAATTTTCTGTTTTAAACCTCAAAACACAAAATGTATCACTTCATATCGGGGTGGTAGGTAAACTGTAGCGTAGCTCTCCTATATTGGTAATCGCGTTTGTTCGAACAGTGGGCCTGTTACAATTTTTTTTTTTTTTTTAATATATTTATTTATTTATTGAATCTTTCATACGAAAATAACAATAAGTTGTTTAATCTTAAATGCTAGTATAATTAAGTAAATCTGCGGGAGCAGAATTTGTTACGTGAGTCGATTTCTCTTCATAGACCTTTATCCTCCATTTGTTTAGCCAGATTTCGATGTCATCTATATGTTGTTGCAGAGTTGTGGACGCTGTTTGTAGATTTTTATGAGTACATACGATTGCTGTGTAATCAGAGAAAGTAAACGTCATAATTTTCGAAGACGTTGGTAGATCAGAAGTGAAAATTAAATACAAGGTTGGGCCAAGCACACTGCCTTGTGATACTCCTGCCAGGACGTTTCTCTCACACGAATTAGAGGGTGTTTTACATAAAATCTGCGATTTGACAAATATGACTTCATAAGTTGGTAGATTTCTGGCAATTTAAAATTAATTTTATAAAGCAAACCCTCGTGCCAAACTTAATCGAATGCCTGAGCAACATCCAAGAAAACTGCAGAGCAGTACTTCCTTTCCTCGTATGCTGATCTTATTTCTGAAGCTACTCGGTGCACATGCTCAATGGTTCCATGCTCGGTTCTAAAACCAAATTGATGATTAGGGATGATATTTCGGAGTTTCGGTTTAATCTTTTCGATAATTGTGTTTTCGAAGACTTTCGAGATGATTGGTAGTAGGCTTATTAGTTTATATGACGAGACCTTGGCAGGATCCTTGCCAGGCTTTGGGATCATTTTTATACTTGACAGTTTCCAGCACTCAGGATTGAATTTAATATTTGAGCTAGTCGACCAAAGGCACACTCAGGCAATTTTTTAAGCATTTCACCTGTAATTTGATCATACCCAGGGGCTTTCTTTAATTGAGTTTGGTGAGCAATAATAAACTTAACTAGTGGCTTCTTTATCTTGAATTTGCTTGACGTCCCCTTGGAGTAGTCCCTCTTAAACCGCAGTAGGTATGTTTGGCATTAAAGTCTCCGGCGACTATAAGGTGCTGACCTATAGAGTTGCAAAAAACGTTTTATAGATATCTGCCGAAATGTTTTTATTTGGAGGGCAATATATTGAAACTATGACTAAACTTTCTTTATCAAGGTCAACACATACAGAGGTTTCTTGAATTTCTTCAGTGCTATACTCATTTGTAACCATTTATTCTAAAATTATGTTTGTCGGTTAAATGGGTTTCAGAGACCAGCATAAGATCAATTTTGTGTTTTGCAAGACATATCTTCAGATCCACACACATTTTTTTTTTGTGTATTAAGTGTGTTTCGCCAAGTGCCTACGGCAGAAAGTGTAAAAAGTATCTTCAGATCATTTATCGGTGACATTCAAGTTTCTGGATGATAATGGTTTGAGTTTGCAGCATTGCTTGTAGCATATTTTGCATTGTTGTCATTAACTGCATCATCAGTTGCATACAGTTATTCAGGTTAGGTTCAGCATTTGAGGATTTACCACGAGAATGCTTGCATATGTTGGTTTCCCGGCTGATGTTCTGGGCGAACGAGATTCATTCGGCGTATCCGAAGGTATTTTATTCTGCGTATATGAAGGTGTATTATTCTGCGCATCAGGTGTAGTTTTATACTGCTGCCTGGGACGTGGCATTTGAATAATATTTCTGTAGACTGGGCATCACCGGTAGTTTGCAGTGTGGTTTCCGCCGCAGTTACTGCATTTCTTTATTGTTGAGGAATTTTTTGGTTTCGGGCAACTCTTGGTTGTGTCTAGATCACCACATATAACGTATACGGATATCAACTTGCAATAAGTTCTTGAGTGGTCATATTCTTGGCAGTTTAAACACTGAATTGGCCCGGACCTTTTATTTGGTTCTTCAACAGTTATAGGTACTTTATTTTATATATTGGATGAATTTCTCCCTTTTTCAAAGTGCTTTCAGGCGGACACAGCTCAACTTTGACCATTGGTTGTAGTTACTTCAAGCGGTTCATGATTTTTGGGATATCTCTTTTCCGTTTTACAGCAATATATCGATCGATGCAAGTTTGTACCATATATACCTTACGTTTAGTGCTCTCTATAAGGCTAGTGTCGCTGCTGTGTTTTCCAGGGGGTATATTCATCAGGTCATTTACCACTTCTGGCTCCATATTCGATAATGAATTTGTTGAAGTTGATCGATGGATAGTACTTGCAACGGACGATTTGGTACGCGTTCTTGTTATTGGAGTACTTTTTTGGAAAGGATTGCTCAAATTCGTAATGGTGGAGATATTGCTTGTAGATGTATATGATGTAGTAACAAAGCGTTGTATCACTACACCACTGCGGTCACTGGATCTCGGCGACTGGGAGCCCGCTTGTTCACTCTCGAGAGCCGCCGGTACTGGGCTTCCGATTCCCTGCACCGTAGCGTTGTTTTCTGTGGGGTTAACCATTGTGTATTTGAATTCAGGGTTCCTTCCCTTATCATTTTATACCTACTGCGAGGTTTTTATTACAGCCGCTCCTAACATGGAGAAACAGACGCTGGTTGAAGTGCCTCTAACATGGGAACGGACGCTTCAGGATATGCCATGGGTATTTCCTCCTCAAGGCAAGTATTTAGTATTTATACTTTTAGCGTTACCCAGGGTGCAGCACGAGGAGCTTGTATAACCGACGCAATTTTTTGTTTACATTTAATTTAGGTAAGAATTTATTTAATTAAATTTTAAATTTTAATGTTTTCTTCATAATTCATAAAATAACAGTATATTTTCAATGAAAATGACTATAATAATTCAGAACTTCACTCAAATTTCGATTCTAACGGTTTTACAGAAAAAAGATAAAATTCAACATCTACAAAAAAAAGCAGACGACTCTTTTTAGGTTGTTTCTTGGGTTTCAATTGATTTTGTTAACCATTCTCTTTTTGTCTTTACAGGTTTTTCTCTGCTGTCTTTCAACTTTTTGCGGTTATCAAGTGTCGTTGAATGAAAATCGGCATTCTCGCTAACTGAGATTTTGTTAAAAAAGCGTCATCAAATGAGTGAAACAGAGCAAAAATATATTCTTTGGAAAAAAGACAAACTAGCTTCTAGCTTTTTGAGCAAAATCCCAGTACAGAGTACATTTAAGTTCATCTACCACAATCAGCGTTCATTTCAGTTTGTTTACCGTTGCGCGTTAGATCATTTTTGTTCTTCAAAATTTGTTTCAAATACCTATGTATGTATACAACCAACGAATTACAATAACACGGTTAAAAATTATCTAAAAAGTTTAATGCTTATTTCGAATGTTGGCGGATTTTTGTACATACTTTTATAAGTTCGAACTCCGAAGGTTTATACCATTTTAATATATTTCATCTACGAAAATCTATACGAACACGAATACGAAAAATTTGCAAAATTGATACCAAAATAATACACTAGTTCGCAAAATTAACGCACCAAAGATGTTTACATTGGGCGCTTTCAGATCCGCAAACTGTTGGCATCATGTTTAGTGAAATCATTGCTAATTTGATTTGAATTACTAATAAAGTTCTTAAATTTCATAGCGTTGGCCGTGATTTTACTCAACATGTTGCCAACTGTTTGGTGCTCTGAAAGCGCCCATTGTAATTTTTAAATTACGCAAGATTATTTAATTCTAATTATATATGTGTATAGCAGGCTTAGAAGCAACAAGTTATTAGAGTATTTTTAAATCTCAGCATCCTTTTGTCTCTAAAATAAATAAAAATATTATACAACGACCAGAAATTTAAGTCGGAAAGAATGGGTATTTAGCTGCTTTTATTCTCGCTGACCAAGGATTAACCCTATTGCTAGAAAACTAAACGTTTCACTCACAACAATTTCTTGTGTGATTAAACGTTACAGAGAAACACTTGATCTTGAAAGACACCCGGGGCAAGACAAGTATTGAGTCACAACGGTCACTCAACTCAACCTCATTTTACCAAAATGATCACATTAAGAAAGTCACAACTGCTAGAACGCGACATAAATCAACTTAAGCACGTCCACAATTTTCAAGTCACCATGAACACCAGAAATAGGGCCCAGTATTAACAGTAGACTACAGGTTTTATTCCTCAAATTCAACATTTTACAGTCCAAATTCAACCTTTTGTAAATCATATTTTAAAAAAAAATGTTAATAACTCTTCTGTATATGAGTTCCGGTCGTTATGGTATATTGCATTACTGAATATGATAAAACAACATGTTTCAGTTTGGCATATCTAGTTTATTTTAAATGAGGAAAATTCTATAATAACAAAAATCATTTTAGAATTCCGTTTCCATCGGACTTATTGGCTTTGTAATTTGTCTTTTTGTGCCTATTACAGGATTCCTTTCTTTGTGTGCCATAAAAATGCTGGGTTGTTTCTGTTCGAAAGTGTTTCTGCTATAAGGCAATAGAGTATTACGAACATTATACCGCAGTATACCCGAAGTACTGAAACATGCTGTTTTCTCATATTTTATAATGAAAGGTGCCATAGCAACTGCGATTCAAATAGAAGAGTTTAAAAATATGATTTGCAAAAGGTTGAATTTCACTGTAAATGGTTCAATTTGAACTATAAAATGTTGAATTTGAATTGTAAAACCTTCATCGAAGAGCTCGATCGGAACTAGCAAGAGAGCACATGAACTGCCCTCTTGTTGATTTGGAACTCGTTTTGTTCACGGACGAATCGAGATTATCTCTGTATTCTTCAGATCGACGTCCAAGAATCTTCTGATGGCCAAATGAGCGAAGGGCAATATTCGTGAAACAACATTATTCGGTAGTGGATCTGTAATGGTATGGGGTGAAATTTGTCATAACGGCCTCCACCACGGAGCTTCATATTACCTATATCTTAGAACTACAAATGGTACCGGTTGCTCGCGAGGATTGCGGGAGTATTTAGAAGAGGTTGATATTCACGCTCTGACGTTGTTATCACGCAGCGCAGATCTTAACCCTACCCTGCGTCATTCAATCCCCACCTACCACTCTTTAGGAGTTAGGTCAACATCTGGTGGAAATTTGGAACCAAATTGGTAAAGATCAAATTGGACGTTTTGTTTCGAGCATTATACGATATTAAATAAATTACAAAATTTACAATTTTTCAGCGTTCAAAATTACTCGTCAGTTTATTTTTAATCCTATTCCATTATTTTTAAATGAATTTTTCAATTTTCTTTGTTGATCAGTAAACTAAATGAATGTGAGCGAACAATAAAAAAATTAAGGAACCATTCTATTGAAAAGAATAGAAATATATTTTTATTCTGTTTTGTTCACTGCTGGATTGAGTAGTTAGTGAATATAATAGGATTTTAATGTAATGTTATTTTAATTTTATTAAAGATGCAAAATTGTTTTGATACATGTACATATTTTTCGGCAACATCGAGTGTCGAGTTCGGACAGTGATAATTTTGGCAAGTAATCCGATTATTTTATGAAAAATTGGTAGAATGACAAATTTTTGTTTTTTGCGGGAAAAAAGATCACGATTAAAGTGGTAAAGTGACGAAATGGTAAAACTCAGACGCTTGTGTCAATTTATTTCGCCGATAACCAAACTTTTCTTACCGTTCAGCGGTTGACTATTTTGCCACTATTATCTGCTAACATTTTTCGTGAGCTTCGGAGCTCTGTTTTGGTTGTTTTTCCTATTTTATCGGATAATAAAGGTTCATTCTTTGATTGTCAGTAGCTGGTTAACCTTCCATCCGCTATTATTCGTAATACCGTTTATTTATATATTGTATGATGTAGAAATGCTCAACGGGAACGTATTAAGGATTTCCATATATTTTCTTTGTGGCAAATCATCAATGTACGCAAATAACCGCGTAATTTTTTCGTTGTTTTATTTTAACGTAAACAGATTATATTCTTGTACAAAACTGGATTCCAATCTAGTACCCCAACAAAAATTACCTGCCCAATGAAATTACGGTAGTTCGTATGAACAAGGGTCTATTTGTGAATTCATTTCGGACGTATTCGAGTCGTCGAAGTATTGAATTCTTGAATTCTTATTTTAATTGAATCAGATTCGTTCGTTTCTTATTTAAATCAAATACGAATCTTATACTTCGAAAGTCGAATACGATAGATGAAGTGAAATGATTTCTTTTTGTAAGAGAATTCGTACGTGTACCAATGACTAACATTTTTGTGTCCCGATGACTAGCATAATCATTTTTGGTTGTACTAAGTAAACTTGTTACACACATTTTTAAATTTTTTTAAAAACACTTGTTAAATATTTCGCAAAATTACAAAAGGTTTAAAAAAAAATATTGCGAAATATTTAACAAGTGTTTTTAAAAAAATTTCAAAATGTGTGTATTACATAAGTGTGTTTCGCTAAGTGCCTACGGCAGAAAGTGTAAAAAGTAAGTAAACTTGTAGTAAAGTACCAAAAAACAATTCAGTTCGTGATTTATTATTAAACACTTATCTAACTTAAAAGTTAAGTATTAACTTCATATCTGTTTTAACAGATCTCGCAGAAAACTGAAGACGTTTGAGTGGATATCTATCTATTAACATTGTACGGTCCCGATGACTAACAGCTAATTTACCGTTTATTATGTTAGTATTGATTATTCTAAGAAATATTTCTAAATGATGTAAGAGGCCTTACTTACTGGCTAAACACTTTTCAAAAGAAAAAAACAAAATTCTATTTGGGTTAAACTAACAAACCGAAAAATCTAAAAGTTTACAAATGTCCCGATGACTAATATGGAATTCCCCATATACAGAATGTACTGTGCAGGTTGTATTAGCGAATTATACTAATACAGCCAAATTTTCTTACAATTTTTCTTCTTCACGACATTCACACAGCTCTATTTTTGCGTAAGCTAATTTTACTTTAATTTTGAATGTTAATTAATTAATTTGTGTAATTTCTTTCTAATTCTAAAATTGTTAATTTTTATAACAAAAAAATGGTAATCTGAAGGCAGAACTTACTCCTTTTGGCAAATCTCAGGAAGAACTGCAAAATACGTCTTAATAATGTAGGTATTCTTCTATATCTTATAAAGAGTGAACGAACTCAATTAAATTCTGAACTTGATAAACGAAAATATGTACTCAATATTTTTTTTATTTAATTGAATATCTCAATTAGTTTTTTAAAAATATTAAATTTAAAATCGATTTATTTGTAGACCTTGGGAAAAAGTTTATGGTGTGACAAAAAATGCGCACTACTAAAACTTATAGGGTCATGGACTAGCTTAATGCCTTGTTTTTCGTATGATTTCGAAATAATATATCAATAAAAGTTGATTATCTTCATTTAGCTATTACAATAAAAATACTAACACTTATTTGCCCTTGCGAAAAGTTAGAAATATTAACGCTTGTGGACAATTCAAAAATAATAGATATCATCACTAATGAATTTTGAGCAACAAACTGCTAATTCTCGCGATCAATCACCGTCTGTGTACTTCGGCTTGCTGATTCCATAGTGATAAGCTAAGCATGACTACACTCTTCACAAAACCAATCAGTTATAGTTTTGTTTGGCAGAACCACAAACCAGTTTAGATTAAACTAACAATGTCATCAGTCAACATTATCTTGCCCGTTAAAACTAACAAATGTATGTTTGTTTATTACACATTAAACCTTGATCTATATCTCGACAAATACGTAGAAAATATAATTTATCTGATTTAAGTATATATACCCGTGCATACGCATAAAAAAACATCATTGACAATGAGGAAGGCAAAGTTCAAATTAAATGTTTCTTTATTACAGGTACAATTACATATAATTAAAAAATCATGTTACCGATTACATCAAGGGCTTACCTGCTAAATATAATAATATACTGCTTATAATTAATGACTTATACATTTTTATTCGTTTATGTGTAGTATAGCGTTGTTGCTGCAATGATAAGAAAAATATGAAAATTATTGCAATTTAAATAAGAATTTTTTTACTCAAGTTTATAGGGTTTAATTTATATCACGTGTTTACTTGATTAATAATTATTTTGGATTTAGAAATGTGGTTTTTTTCTAATTAATTACGAAGATTATTTTTATAAATATAAATTGTTTTCGGCTTTTTATAGACAACATACTATTTGTAATGACATACTCATTATTTTCGATTTGGCAAATCAGAAAAATAATGGAGTCACACTCCTAATATATCTACCAGCAAAAGTAGAAAATATTCATCCCCTCCCCCGTTTTCTTTCCCGCAGAGTCAATACAAAGTGTATCAACTCTCAAAAATGAGAAATCTCTTTGAGATTTTGTGTTGGTAATTCGGTTTCGTACAGAAAAGTAAGGTCTACTCATCAGGTAGCTACGACCGAACTACAAAAATTAAACTCTCGAAAAATACATTAAGTATTTAACTAGAGGGTATAGAGTTAGCGAATTATATTCACTAACTCGAACTCAAAATCCCAAGCAGAAATCTCATTTGTGTGCGTATAATGCCCGCACTAATATTTACGAATTTACGATTGTTAAATTGTCTGATTTAATATAAATTGTTTTCGGCTTTTTATAGACAACATACTATTTGTAATGACATACTCATTATTTTCGATTTGGCAAATCAGAAAAATAATGGAGTCACACTCCTAATATATCTACCAGCAAAAGTAGAAAATATTCATCCCCTCCCCCCTTTTCTTTCCCGCAGAGTCAATACAAAGTGTATCAACTCTCAAAAATGAGAAATCTCTTTGAGATTTTGTGTTGGTAATTCGGTTTCGTACAGAAAAGTAAGGTCTACTCATCAGGTAGCTACGACCGAACTACAAAAATTAAACTCTCGAAAAATACATTAAGTATTTAACTAGAGGGTATAGAGTTAGCGAATTATATTCACTAACTCGAACTCAAAATCCCAAGCAGAAATCTCATTTGTGTGCGTATAATGCCCGCACTAATATTTACGATTGTTAAATTGTCTGATTTAATATAAATTGTTTTCGGCTTTTTATAGACAACATACTATTTAAAGAAAAGGGGGGAGGGGATGAATATTTTCTACTTTTGCTGGTAGATATATTAGGAGTGTGACTCCATTATTTTTCTGATTTGCCAAATCGAAAATAATGAGTATGTCATTACAAATAGTATGTTGTCTATAAAAAGCCGAAAACAATTTATATTAAATCAGACAATTTAACAATCGTGAAGATTATTTTTACAAACCTTTTTTATGTGGTATTTAGCTTAATTCGTATACGTCAAATAAATTTCTTCCGAAAGACGCGCTGAATATTTTTTTTTTTTTTTTTTGAGTAGGTAACCATGACAACCATTCATCTAGCAGTCTTCCAATTGGGAAAATTTGCTACTTGGAAGTACTAGTGAATAGAAACATAATCCACCAATCCACACTGGGTCTTATTTGATACTGGTTTCTGGTATCAAAAAATCAGTCGCATCCACACACAGTCTCAAATGAATCCGGATTCTCCAATAAATGTATATGTATGTATATGTCGAAAACCAATGCCTAGTAGATTACCAATGCCTACTAGATATATTCAAGACGGCATTGGTCGAAACACAATATGAAACAAAAAAATACAAGTCAAAAATGTCCTTGAAAATTTTTTTTATTTCATTTTTGTTTGTGTGGAGTGTGTTGAGACTATAGAAACCAAAAAAATTTTGGTTGAAAAATGAATCCGAAACAAAACCGGTTTTATAGGTAAAGGGGAAAAAAACGAGGAATGATACTGGACTCATGAGACCTAGTGTGGATTAGCTGATTCAGCTAATCCACACTAGGTCTCATGAGTCCAGTATCATTCCTCGTTTTTTTCCCCTTTACCTATAAATCCGGTTTTGTTTCGGATTCATTTTTCAACCAAAATTTTTTTGGTTTCTATAGTCTCACCACACTTACACAAACAAAAATGAAATAAAAAAAATTTTCAAGGACATTTTTGACTTGTATTTTTTTGTTTCATATTGTGTTTCGACCAATGCCGTCTTGAATATATCTAGTAGGCATTGGTTTTCGACATATACATACATATACATTTATTGGAGAATCCGGATTCATTTGAGACTGTGTGCGGATGCGACTGGTATTTTGATACCAAAAACCAGTATCAAATGAGACCCAGTGTGGATTGGCGGAATGGAACGAGAAATTGAGTGACACAAGTAAAACATAGCCTTCTGTTTAGTTGTTTTTTGGTCTTTTGTCTTTAGTAGTCTATTATAGTAAAGGCGATAAATAAAATTAGGTTAAAAATTGGACATGTAATCAAGGGAAAGTACCGCATTGATACTTAAGTCCATTTTTCTTAAAAATGTATAATCAACAACAAAATAATTTTTTATTAAATTTGACATTTTACATTACCAAAAAATAAAAAAAACTCGAACATAATAAAAAACTCTCGAAAAATATCGAAAAAGTTCTAAAAGCCATCTATTGGGATTTCCGCAAGTAAAATCCACCTACTACCGCAAATTTTATGCTTAACTAGGTACTTGGGGGTTTTCTACACCATAGTATGAGAATGAGTATTTGTGAGTAGATACAAGTAATTGCGGGTAGTTTACTTTCACCAATGGAAGACGCTTATTAAATAACAATACATCAATCCCTCGATTTACTTGTACGACTCCCTTTTTACGAAATTTCGCTGTAGCGTAATGTCAAAAATAAACCAAAATCTCTGTTTACGAAAAGAACTTCGATTTTCGCATTTTCAATTTTTGTTTTTAATGAATAAATACAAATATTGGTTTCGTTAATGAATTGTTAAGTAATGTTTCTTAATCAGTAATTTATTCATTACATGCATGAATTAATATTTTTCCTTAAATACCCAAAATTAAAATAATAATTGCGATTAATGAAATTTCGATTGTCTTACAATTTTTCGGAAACCAATTAATTCGTTATCGACAGCAACACCAAACCATATCAATCCGCAATTTCATTCTTATCAAAGCATTGACCAAAGTTTGCGGAAAGAAATTTTGCTCTACATTAGCGTATTTAGATTGGTAAATTATATACATTCTATAAGTGACAAGAACATTTGATAAATTCTACAAGTAATACTGACTGATAGCATTTTATCTATGTACATATTTGGAAACCAAACAGGTAATGGAATTTCAATAAAAAGTTTATTTAAAATAATATAAATATGTGATATTTATTTCTCATAATAGATATTAAGAGCCCGGTTCTCTTAGTCTTATAGTTAGTCACGTCTAATAAAAGCCAAATTGTAATATTTCTTCTGTAAATGCTAGACGGCTGCCTTGAAAAACGTCGCATTGCTCTGATGTTTTACGACACTAGTAATTTCAAGTGGCAGTAACTATACTGCTTACTTGAAAATATATCATGACAAGAAGTCATTTGAAATTACATACGGTGTTTTTCGTAGTAACCATCTAGGGTTTATATTAGGTAGTTCCGAAATAAATGTTCGATTTTCGAAGTGTAATGTTTTGCCTATTATTTTATACCTGTCAATTTAGCGATAACAAGTTATTGTTATAAACCATTAATTTCAGCAAACTTTTCTCTATGTAATCCACCTAGTTACGTTTTATTTATTTTTAGCCTAACGTTCTTGCAGCTGCCAAAGTAAACGATGGAGAAAGGCAACTTTTGTCCGGTTTTCCTTTACGAGTTCAAGTTTGAAACTAAAGCTGCTGAAATGGCGATTAAAATCAACAATGCGTTCGGCCAAAGATCGGTCACGGATCGCATCATTCGATGCTGGTCCGGAAAGTTTCGTAATGGAGGTGAGGTTCTCAAAGAACAGGAAGGTACAGGTCGGAAAGAATCTCTTGATGATGCCGTTCTGAAGACTATGGTGGAACGTGGTCCCCATGTAACGGTCAGAGTTTACGAAAGAATTTTCTGTTGGCATCTAAACCGTTTTCCGTCATCTGAACGACATTGGAAAGATGAAGAAGATGAACAAATGAGTTCAGCTCGAATTCACCGCGAGTAATCGCACTCGTCAATACGAGATCAGTTCCGGATTATTTCTACGCAACAAAAATTACCTTTTTCTCGACCTTATTGTTACGTACGACAAAAAGTATGTAGTTTTCGATCCGCGATTGATCCGCAACCGCGGATTCTATAATCAACGTGGATATATTTTAAATTTATGTTGATTGTAAGAATTTTCTATGTTTAAATCCAAAAAATGTACACTTTTGTTTTCTTCAATTTTTAAAGTGAATTTAATTTTTTGATAAACATTATCTAAGAAATTTAGAAAATTGTCTAACTGTCTGTAAGTACTCGAATATAAAATCAGAATGGCATCTATATACAGTGGTGGCCATATTATTAAGGACACATCAATTCTGTTGGGGAAATATTTGCTTTTGGCGACTTATGTATTTTACTAAACATTTTTATAGCCTAGCCATACGAAACTATTATTTGCTAAGGTGCATTCAAAATGCAAAGTTTTACTTTGTACTAAATAATATTTGTACTAAAAGTAGAAATACATTTTTTTAACTAAATTAGAAATATCTTAAAAAACACATTTCTAGCTGAGCTACCTCAAAATATTGAGTGGATGCACGTTCAGCATTATTGACTCTACATTTCTTTCATTTGGAGTTTTGTGCTATCTAGGCTAGAAACAGCTCTCAGGCAACTAAATAAATTTAGATTAATATGAAAAAAATTAGTACTTGTTGGTAGATGTATTAATTAGTACTTATCGTATTTAGTAGACGAGCAAACGTTATATTTTTAAGAGAAAATTCATTAACTGTACTTAAAATGTAATTTTTATTTGTGTATTAAAAATCATAAAGGCTAAAATTACTTGTTGTAATTAGTACTAATTTTATTCATATTAATCTAAATTTATTTAATGCCCTGAGAGCTGTTTCTACCCTAGATAGCACAAAACTCTAAATGAAAGAAATGTAGAGTCAATAATGCTGAACGTGCATCCACTCAATATTTTGAGGTAGCTCAGCTAGAAATGTGTTTTTTGAGATATTTCTAATTTAGTTAAAAAAATGTATTTCTACTTTTAGTACAAATATTATTTAGTACAAAGTAAAACTTTGCATTTTGAATGCACCTTAGCAAATAATAGTTTCGTATGGCTAGGCTATAAAAATGTTTAGTATAATACATAAGTCGCCAAAAGCAAACATTTCCCCAACAGAATTGATGTGTCCTTAATAATATGGCCACCACTGTATCTGTGCCAGTATTTAACATCTTTGTACAATTTATTTTTGTTGTTTAAAACGTAACTATTTTCGAAATAGTTTTGATAAATATTGGCCAATGTACCTGATAAAGGACTACCCACAGGAAGACCATCAGTTCCAGTATGTAGAATTTAGTTTGGAATTTGAAATAATTTTGACTGGTAATTTCTTCTAGTAATTTGATTAATTCTTATTGTTGGCCGCCGGTACTGTCAATGGCTCCATGATATACGATTTTTTGTTCCCGGCACTTGAAGAGGAGGACATAGGCAACATTTGGTTTCAACAAGACGGCGCTCCTTGCCACACAGCACACGTTTCAATTGATCTTTTGCGCACTGTCTTCGAATATCGAAGTATCAACCGAAATGCTGATGTGATTTTGCCGCCTCGGAGCTGTGATTTGACGCCATTGGACTATTATCTTTGGGCTGCCGTCAAAGATAAGTGTTACGCCGATAAACCAGCAACGATTGACGCTCTCAAGAACAATATTCGCATTGCCATTGAAGACATAATGCCGCATACCATCGAAAATATGCTCAAAAATTGGAGCATGAGGTACGTCAAGGCCAGCCGAGGCAGTCATATGAATGAAATAGTATTCCATAATTAATCGGAAGGATTGTTCTTTACAATGAAAAAAAAAATTTGAAAAAAAATTGAGAACTTTTTGTTTTATTGCATTTTAAAAAAAAAAAATTTATTTGGCCCACCCTATATATTCGTTAATTAAGCAGCCTCGAGTAATCTCGAAAATATTGAATAATGGTTAGAATTTTGATGTTTTGACCCAAATAATCTTGAAATGGTCGAATAACCTTACAATTCTATAATACTCTAGCTCGATATTCACAAAAAATTTCGAATATTCTCAGAAAATTTGAATAAATTTCGAATAGAATTCTATAATATTCTTGAAAAATCAAGCAGGCCTCGGACTAATCTCGAAAATATTAAATAATGGTTAGAATTTTGATGTCATACGCTACTCAACACTATTTAAATTTGAAAATCTAGATAAATCCAAAAATATGAATTTAGAAACTCATCTCAGTAAGATCATAAAACAGAATACTACGCTTAATTTAACTCTAAGCTAAACTCGAATAATCGAAAAATCTTTAAAATCCTAAATAATATCTACTAAAATCTCTATCTAATATTAGAGGCACAAATAATTTTAGTTTGAGTTTCGTTGTGTTTGTGTTCTCAGAAAAAAATTCGAAATATAAATTATTATTTACTTTTATATACTATAAATAGGTGACTGTATAAATACAATATAAATATCTTAAAAAATCAAATTTGATTTAATTTAAGCACAGAAAATATCACAAAGAGAATAAATCCAAAATTGACAGCTGAAACCCAAAAAACCAAGAAAAATGCTGGTTTTTTGTTGTGATAATTGAGTGCCTTAACGCCAAAAGTGTTAAACAAACATATCATGATATTTTTTATCATTTTTGCCCAATTGAACACAATCGTCTATAATTCTTTTGAGAAATTATTTTTTTCACAAAATTTAATAAATAATTCAAAATCAATTTTATTCCCGGTAAAGATTCGGTTTTATCGGATCGATTAGATTAATCGAAAAGTTTAAATTAATTGGTTAACCTTAACCGGTTGTGATTTCCTATTTTTGTCCGAATTCTGGTTCTCAGGTAAAAGCGAATGAGAAATGGCTTGTTTATTATTTCCGTTTCTAATTAAATGTTAAATATAAAAGGCTAAATAAATCAAGACAAAGCAAATAAACTTATCAAAAACAAAAAAAAATCGATTTTCGTGAATGCGTGAAAATTTATGTCAGCAGCCGCCACAGAAAATGACCATTGCTCTTCTAAGTCATTGGCCAGTCTCTGTACCGCTTAATCCACTTCTTCACAAATGGTACAAATGTTTTGGTGTATTTTGCAACCTGCTTCACACTACAATATTGTTGTTTACCAATCAAATGCTCAAACTGAATTGAAGAAAGAATTTTCAAACAAAACATTTACAGCTATTGGATAACAATCATACATATTTTAACCCTATTCCTACATTCCTACTGATAAGTGACTTTTAGACACATTTCAAGTTTAAACCGACGATACTCACAAAATATTTTAATAAATATTTTGACAAAACAAATAATTTTAGTTAAGCATTGACCAGCGAGTCTCTTTAAGCATCCGTAATAAAACCTTACAGAATTTAACGAAAATGTATTGTTAAGGAAATTTTGACAGATCGCCCAGCGAATCCGTAACACGATTTGACAAGAAAAAAGAAAAAATTATTTGTATTTTATTATTTCTAATACATATTACATATTATCATTATTTTACCACATTACACTACATATTACATTATGTACATAAAATATTATTTTACTTAATAAAACAAAAGTAAACAATGTTTGACGTTTCTTCTTTTATGGCCCAACCAGCGAATCAGTAACAACTTAACGTAATAATGCGATTTACAGAAAGTACATGTTACTGGCCAGCGAATCTTTTTGAACTTTTCGTTCAGTTCAGCTGTCACTTAACAGAGCGAAAATTAACGTGCAAACTGAAGGAAATGTCAGAATACATCAAAATTTCCAAAGCATACTTTTCTTAAAAATAATAAATGTTGATATTCATGTTACAATTTTAATACTGTATTTGTCAGGTGTTACGGATTCGGTGGCCGATATGTCAAATATTCTGTAAGGAAATAATTTCGTCAAATTCTGTAAGGATTTTTACTGATTCGCTGTTCGCTGTGCCCATTAGTTTGGGCGATAATTTTCGCTCTTGTTAAATAATGTTAAATGACAATTTAAATTTAACGAAACTGAACGAAAAGTTCTTAAAATTTCGCTGGGCAGTACCATACATGTTCCTATCGTCGCATTCTTACTTAAATTTCTTAAGGGAGAACACCACTGTGACCTACCATTTTCAAGTGCTTAGTTTGGTATTTTTTTTTGAGAAATGTGTTGGGTTTAGAGAAAAAAAAACTTTTAGGCTATATTTGGCATATATTTAAGTAAACAAAAAAAAAATTTATGTAAAAAAAAATACAAAATGGCGGCACTAGAGTAGCTTTAGTAGAAGTGATTTTGCCTAGAGTCGCTCCGCTGCACGCAGTAGAAGTGTCTTAAATTTGTTCCTGGAACAAAAAATAAAATATTTTCATGAAATATATTAGTTTTAGCATCGAAGTACATGAGGAAATTAAAAAATTCGAAAAAATAAAAAATTGAGACAAGTTTGAAGAAAAAGTTTCATTTTTCGACTATAATTTTCGTATAAAAAGTTGTATATCTTTTTTAATTTTTAATGAATCAAAAAAACTCATGTACTTCGATTTTAAATCTATTTAAGAAGCTACAGTTAAATTTTCAAGTCGATTGAACAAAAATTGATTGAGTTCTGCTGCGTGCAGATTTCCAAAACACGGTTTCGAGAAAAACGCGTTTAAAGTTTTTGGTATCAATAACTTCTCAATAAGAGCTCTCAGGAAAATGGTTGAAAACCTTCTAAAAAAAATTTTTTTTAGCTATAAACGAATTTGTATCATATTTTTGAGGGTCTAAAGGATTTTTTAAAGGCAAAAAAAAAAATCGATTTTTTTAAAAATCTCACAGTGGTGTTCTCCCTTAAGCACTCGCTGGTCAATGCTTTAATGGAATAAGAAATAAATAAATGAATTAATACCCTTAAAATTATAAGTCACATCTCAGTAGGTCGTGTCAGTAAATTCAATCAGGGCCTGCTCGAATACTGGGCCTATTTTTTTATTCACACCGAGCAGTGTAGTGTACAATTTTTCCTTGTTTCTCTAATAGAAAACAATCAAAGCAGACAAGGAAAAATAATGAACTGCACTGCACCGGGTGAATAAAAAAATAGGCCCACTGTAGTAAAAATGTCCCCATTTTAGTTTTTGACATAAAACACTCCATAAAACGCACTCATTCAAATTACCATAGTCTTACACCATGGTATAATTTCAAGGAAAGGAAAGAATATTAATGTTCGTTTGGATTTAAATATAAAATTGTATGTATAAGTTAGATTTTATAAAATTTATTTTAATTCCCAATTTATTTACTTTAATTTGAATTAATTAATTAATTCGTGTAATACCAAATATGCAACCGGCCATAAGACCATTTTGATGTGTTTTAACAAATAACACGTCGAAGTATATTAATGTTAAGAACAATTATTTAACACCCCATAGATAGACAGGTTCCCATTAAATTTTAATTTTTTAATTATGAAGTTAAATTTTTCAGAAAAATATTAACTTCATAATTAAAAAATTAAAATTTATAAAATTTAATTTAAATGAATTAATACAAAGATAATAAAAATCTAAACTACATAAATAAATGTATTTTATTTAGTGATCCGCCATAAAATCGAGTTTATGTACTATTTCTGTAACTGTTGCTCTGATCTTTCGCATTAATGCTACGACCTACGACCATTCTATGACTATAAATAGCACCACAGGCTATCTAACCAAGGTATTACCTCAATGTCACGTGTGGAACCATGGATGTATTTGGTAAAATTATGGCTATTTTTCCACAAGAAAAATTTAAATTTGAAACCTTTAGGAAATTTCTGATTTTATGGCAATTAATGTCTTATGATAAGATTGGCCCAATATTGTAAATTTGTACAACGCTCAAGAATCTGGAAAGTTCTCAATCCAGAGAATAATAAAAGATTTTATTTAGAATTAATATGAAAACTTTATTAATCAAAATAAGATAAATGAAATTTAAATATGCAAATATGCAATTCAACAATCGAAAACTGTTAAATTATTTAATTTCCATTTTCACAAAAACGTCAAACATAAATAGTATTCGAGCAGGGAAAAAACAGAAGGGGAATGTTTTAACATTAAAATGTCAAAAACTACAAAGACAAAATAATTACCACAGTATTCGAGCAGAGCCTCAGTTGGAATAGAGTTAAATGCGATTTTTAATTTCAATATTGCTTTGAATTATTATTTAGTTGCATTACTTGCAAACGTTTTGTTCGTAATACTGTGCATGCGACTTGCGTTACTGTGGTTTGGCGGTTTGGCGTCTATTGAAAGGGGCTCCGTATCCTTCCAGTAGGCGCAAGTGTACGTACTGCCTCCTCGTGGCAACCACCGGTAACTGTAACCATTAGGCTGAATATAGACTTTTGTGACAGGCTAAAGTACGGCGCTAAAGGAGAAAACCTTGAAAAAAAATCCCTAATCTAAGGTGGAACAGCATATGCCGATGGATGAATGGCTGATAGGTTAATTAGTCTATATATGCGGACTCTGGATACCAGGCACCCTCCAGTTTTATTTAGCCTTCCTGTAGTAAACCTGGGTGACCTACAGGCGACTTTTTTATTCCCAGCAACTCGCAAGAGTCAAATCAAAACGGTAGACGAGGCACGGGAAGGAATACACGGGAGTGGGTCTGCCCTCTCAAAGTCCTTGAGTCCCAATGCTACCGCTTTTCTAGCAGAAGTAAATGTTATTACATCTAGGAGGGAGAGCAATGAGCCCAGATAGTATGTAACGCGTGTAGAAGTATTTCCTACAGTAGACATCTAGGAGGGAGAGCAATGAGCCCAGATAGTATGTATCACGTGTAGAAGTACTTCCAACAGTAAACATCTAGGAGGGAGAGCAATGAGCCCAGATAGTATGTCCCAGCAACTCGCAAGAGTAAAATCAAAACGGTAGACGAGGCACGGATAGGAATATACGGGAGTGGGTCTGCCCTCTCGATGTCCTTGAGTCCCAATGCTACCGCTCTTCTAGCAGAAGTAAATGTTATTACATCTAGGAGGGAGAGCAATGAGCCCAGATAGTATGTATCACGTACCGGTCGGCAGTATTATCAGGTTCATTAAGAGCCTGAATATTGGCTGGACGGATAATTAAAACATCTAGGAGGGAGAGCAATGAGCCCAGATAGTATGTATCACGTACCGTTAGGCAGTATTATCAGGTTCATTAAGAGCCTGAATATTGACTGGACGGATAATTAAGTAGGGCTTATGCACAAAAGATCTTTTAGGTCGCAGTGCGGGGTGGCTTGAGCCCCCACATGGCCCTCAAGTAATAATAATAATAATAATAAGATAAATGAAATTTAAATATGCAAATATGCAATTCAACAATCGAAAACTGTTAAATTATTTAATTTCCATTTTCACAAAAACGTCAAACATAAATAGTATTCGAGCAGGGAAAAAACAGAAGGGGAATGTTTTAACATTAAAATGTCAAAAACTACAAAGACAAAATAATTACCACAGTATTCGAGCAGAGCCTCAGTTGGAATAGAGTTAAATGCGATTTTTAATTTCAATATTGCTTTGAATTATTATTTAGTTGCATTACTTGCAAACGTTTTGTTCGTAATACTGTGCATGCGACTTGCGTTACTGTAAATGATTTCGCACATTATTATTTTTTTCGATTTTTTTCTTGTTCCGTTTACTCTGTTTCCATGTGTGCTTTTCCTTTTAATACTAAATTATTGTTAAAGTACAATAAATAAATAAAATAAATAAATAATATTATCGTCCGCGAGAAATGCAGAATTTGTATTTTGTGTTTTATTTACATATCAAACGAAAGATGTGAACATTGTGCATCGATCGCCATTTAAAAAATATTAAAAAGTTGTTATGAAAAAAAAACTAAACTCAGTGCAAAAAAAAACTAAACTCGGCGTAGTAGGAAACGATCGAATTTAGTTTTTGTTTGCACTGAGTTTTGTTTTTTTGGTCAATCGAAAACGACTTTAGTGTTTGCATCAAAGACAATAAGCAGAGTGAAATCGGTTTCATTGCATCTTGAAAAAAAAAACTGTTTTTGGACCTACACACTTTGCATTTCTCACCGAAGTTATGTTTGATTTTCTGCTTAAATAAATGTCGCCACAAACTGCAATAAATCGTATCATGAAAACATTTATATTATATTTACACAACCCCTTTTTGCCTGTACTACTTATATAGTAGAACACACAACCGAGACAAAAAAGTTAACAATGAAAATTCCCCCCATTTACTTTTATAAAAAATATTGATTACAATGAATATTCTTTTTACATCACATTTTTGTTTAAAGTGTATTTAAATACATGCATTTATACAATTTTATTGTTTCTTCCAATAAACAAATCATTATTACAATAGTCTTCTAAATAGAAACTACAAATAAATAAAACTTATTGTCATTATCTAGCGGGACAGATATTTTGCCGTGCTAAGAAAAAAGTCAAATTTACTTTTTTGTAGTTTTGAGTAATTTAATTTCAATCTTTCTATTTTTGTTTGCCATATTTTAATATGAAACTTGACTACGTGATTTTATGGCATTTGATGAAGGATATTTGTCTTTTTATAAAAGCAGAAAGATAGGCGTCGTCTCAGGACTAGAGTAGGCTAACCACCAAATTGCCATTTTTCCGGTTTTGTTGATTTCTGAGATTTTAAACCATCCTCTTTCGTTTGCACGTATTTACGTTTTAATCAGACTACCCATTCCTGAGGGAACTGGTTTTGTGTTTTCCGCTATCCACCAAGTGGTAATGACCTCGCAAACTTTAATTTTCATTTTTCTCAAAATAGTGATTTTGTCGCTTAGCGTATTCTAGTCCTGAGACGATGCCAGAATCCAAATATGCCCATAAAACATTTTTCGACTTTTGACGTTTATAATTTTACTTAGGACGCGTCCGATTTCTATGAGAAATAATTTTTCTGTGATAAATTTGACATTAGTGAAATAATTTTCTCTTCCACATATGAAATAAGTTCATTTGCTGTCCGAATACTGAAATAATTTTGACATAATAAATTTCACATACAGGGTGTCCGGGTTTGGGATGCTGACCCTTCAAGGGGTGATTCCTTGATTCATTCTGAGAAAAAAATCGTATGGGGAGGGGGGTCCATTTTTGATATCCTTTGAGATACAGGGTGTTTAAAAAATTTGGTTCAGAAAAAAGTACACTCAAATATTAAACTTTAACTTCCAAAATATTTATCGGAGAGTAACCGACTTAGTCTTATTTGACTGGTAATTGTATAGGCTATTATTAAGATCTAGGTGGTTATCTTGCATCAGCATCCGTTTGAGAGCTATGATCCTTTGAAGTAAAAAAAAATATTTTTTTTTTATAAAATTGAGTTTTTCTCAAAAAAAAACCGTTATAATTTTTTTATTTAATTTTAATTCGCCATGATGTCCCCTACAATCCCCCAATACAAAGTTTGAGCCTAGGAGTTATAAAAGGTGCTCAAATTGCCCTCCTTTTGATTGAATATCGGCTAATATTTACCTTTGGTTATTTCATTTCTTGGTAATTTTTTCCTTATCTAGTGTGCTGCTGTGTGAATTCGTTGTATGAGTTCTACTTTTGTTTAATTTTTTTGGGGTACACAACCGCCTTCATTGTTCCCCATACATAAAAATTCAATACCGTACGATCGGCCAATGAATTGGACCATTTCTTCCAATCCATTTATTTGGATAATTTTGGTTTAACCAATTCTTAACATTTTTATCGTAGCGACAAGATGCACCATATTGTTGGTATGTGTGCGAGACTCTACTTCAAAAAAGGGGAACATCATCAAAAAGGAGTGGCAAATCCTTTTGTAAAAATTGTAAATAACGATCATTATTTAATCTCGATGGTAATATGAATGATACAATTATCCCCAATTACACCAGCACATACGCGGTGCTGAAATAATGTTTGCTTTTTCGAATGAGGATTATCAGCAGCCCACTCGTGTAGATTCTGAACGTTTGTTATGTCATCTCTTTTGAATTATGATTCATCCCGCCACAGGATACGTTTCACAAAACTATCATTGTCCAAATTCCTTTCCATCAACCAATTATTACACCCCAATCTTTTATTGCGGTCTATATCGCTAATAGTTCTTGAACGGGTGTTATATGGTATGGATGAAGATTCTCCTTGTGTAATTCTTGATGAATTCGGTAGCAAGAAACGTTCAATTGTACTGCGAACTTCCTTATGCTAATAGAAGGATTTGCTGTTACATTACGAATTATTTCTTCGTCGACATCCAAATGATTTGGTGAGACTGAAAAGGGCTCCGCCCGGGTATTTGATGTTGTTACGATATCTCGTAATCTTCTATGAATATTTGTAAATACTCTTGCGTCAGGAACGCGACCTCTCCCACAAAGTTTGTAGGCAAAGAGGTAAGAAACGAGGAAGTGTTGCGTAGCACAATGCATGCAGGTGTAGACCTTAGTATGAAAATGTTTAATTTTTGTTTTTTCAACATTTAAACAAAGGAAGTGATAATCGCCTACTGTTTTAGTGATCAAAAAAAAAATTGTTACAATATTAACACTTCAACATCTCTTAATTAGATTGAGAATAATCGATATACGTAAAAAACTATGGTACGTGGGTACAAATAATTTATTGGGAGATTGTAGGAGAGATCATGGCGAATTAAAATTAAATAAAAAAATTATAACGGTTTTTTTTTTAGGACAACTCAATTTTATAAAAAAAAAATATTTTTTTTTTTACTTCAAAGGATCATAGCTCTCAAACGGATGCTGATGCAAGATAACCACCTAGATCTTAATAATAGCCTATATAATTACCAGTCAAATAAGACTAAGTCGGTTACTCTCCGATAAATATTTTGGAAGTTACAGTTTAATATTTGAGTGTACTTTTTTCTGAACCAAATTTTTTAAACACCCTGTATCTCAAAGGATATCAAAAATGGACCCCCTCCCCATACGATTTTTTTCTCAGAATGAACCAAGGAATCACCCCTTGACGGGTCAGCATTACAAACCGGGACACCCTGTATAATGCTTGGAGAATAATACAATAACACTAAAATAGCGCCTAGATCATTTTTTTTAATTTTAACCCCAACAAAGAAATCTACGGATCACCGGCATATTTTCCATATAAAAATTAATTAAATTTGAGGCGCGCTAAATGAAAAATTAGCATTTTTAAACAAATAAAATTGTTAGTTGATCAACAATATTTGCTGTATGTTAATAATCTAAAAACCATCATTTAACGATGTAATGGCAATGAATTTAGGAATTATGTATTTATAAGAAAAATTTAGGGCTTGCAGATAATACTATTGATACAATATTTCACAAATTTTGGTACAGCACAAAAACGAATAAATTGCTCACAAAATGATTAAAAAGAACAGTAAAGACACGCATGATCACTTTTACGAACGATTATAAATTTATTGGTCGTAAATTTAATTTGATCAATACAAAAATCTTGTTACTAAAATCAACATACTTCACTGGCGCAGAAACAAGAATTATTTCCGGCATGTAAAAATTATTACACACAGGTGCTGTGATAATTTGGTTGCGTACAGTTTAACATTAATTTTTTTTTTTTTATTATTTCTCACAGAAATCGGATGCGTCCTGCGTGTACTAATTTTGACGTTTCCGAAATATTTTTTGTTGATTTTCGTAAAAAGAATTTCGACCAATAAATTTATAATCGTTCGTAAAAGTGATCATGCGTGCCTTTATTCTGTCCTTTTTAATCAATTTGTGAGCAATTTATTCTTATTTGTGCTGCACGAAAAATTGTGTAATATTTACCTTATATGTACATAATTACTAAATTCATTGCAATTACATCGTTAAATTATGATTTTTGGATTATTAATATACAGAAAATATTGTTGATCAACTAACAATTTTATTCGTTTAAAAATGCTAAACTTTCGTTAGCGCGCCTCAAATTTCATTAATTTTTATGATAAATACTATGCCGGTGATCCGTAGATTTCTTTATTGGTGTTTTATTTAAAAGAAAAATAGATCTAGACGCTATTTTATTGTTATTCTATTATTCTACAACCATTATCTGTCAAAATTATATCAGTATTCGGACGCAAATGAACTTATTACAAAATATGGAAGAGCAATTTATTTCACTCACGTCAAAATTATTACAAAAAAAAATATTATTACAAACTTCGGAGACATGTAGAAGTTTGTAATAATTTTTTTTTTTGTAATAATTTTGACGTGAGTGAAATAATTTTCTCTTCCATATTTTATAATAAGTTCGTTTGCGTCCGAATACATACTCTGATATAATTTTGACATAATAAATTTGACAGATAATACTTGGAAAATAATTCAATAACCCTAAAATAGCATCTAGATCAATTTTTTTCAAATTTTAACCCCAATCAAGAAATCTACGATCACCGGCAGATTCATCATAGAAATTAATGAAATTTTAGGCGCGCCAAAGCCACTAGCCACCAGGGTGCGAATAATTTTAGTCGCCCCCTATTTGCTTAAAAAAGTATTATTTTAAATTATTCAATGTATGACAGTACGACGCGACGGCGTAAGTCAAAGAAAGTAAGGAACTTGGTCAATGAGAAAAAAGAAACATTTGGAAATGAAATATCACAAATTAAATATTTTTACAAGTTGATTGTTTAAAAAAGTAAAATCAAAAATCAAATTAAATAACATTGTAAATATAAATTGAGTAATCACAAAAAATTGACTCTACTCGCTTTTTTTTATTGCAAAATCATTAATGATGTTTGAAAGGTCTAGCAAGGGAACTTTTGAACCATTTTTATCAGCAAACAAGCCTTTATAGGGGTTAAAATCACCCCTCGCCCAAGAAAATGTATTTAAACCTTAAAACACACAACATTTTTTTTTGAAAAATTCTCCTTTACGATTCGTTTTCTTCGTATGTTTTGAATGTCGTAGTCGTTTTCGTTAAATTTTCATCAAAATATTATCATATCCAAATTATAGTCTCATCATGATTCGTTTAGCACTTCTTGCAGTTACGCTGTATGTTCATTGCGAATGTGACTGTTGAGACAAGTATCATCAGTCACATTGGTTCCTCGTTTCCTTCTTCTTTACCAATGTGTATAAACTAAAGTTAGCTTATAGGTAAACAAGAAACAAACGGCGGAAGAATATGATGAGATGAATACACGTCGAAACAGGCTGAATGTTATATTCTGTTTTTTGCATCTAAATTTTTGTCTATATTTATGTTACATACTACTATTGTGCGAGTGATGGGTAAACGGCAGCGGAATATTTTTATTCATTTAATCCTAGTCCGTATGTTCACTGACGGCTGGCTTTTTGACAGCACATATCCGGATATTTTTGACAGATTTTACCCCCCCCCCCCCCCCCCCCCTAACTTTACTTTAATAAAATATCCGGATTTTTTTTTTTGTGGCATGAGTCAACAACTTTTGTACTTGACATATAATGCATTTTAAACATCAACATCACATTTTCTTTTTATTATTTTTTAGTAATAAGCGTATTCGATTGGACTGAATTAACTGAAGTAGTAGCTGTATCTGAAGTAATATAAGTGAAGAGACTGTTCGATTGACAACTCTTCACTTCAGTTAAAAATTGAGAACTGAATTAACTGAAGAGATATTTTGCTTATGTAGTTACTTCAGATGAGTTATTTGTTTTTCTTTTTGAATTTCTTTGTTTTCGTTTGTTTTTATTTTCGCGTGTAGATTTAGGGGACTGTTTGGCTGGGAATTTGCTACCTAAAAAAATAATTTTTAATAATAAATTTCTAGAAATTAATAGAAAATTACATTTTGAAGCATTTTTTCTAACACAAGCCAAACTGAAATATGTAAATGGTTTTATTTTTATTTTGACATTTATCTGAAGTGAAGAATACCAATCGAACAGTCTCTTCTCTTCAGTAACTCAATTAAGTGAAGAGCACCTCAATTAACTGAAGTGAAGAGTTGTACTCTTCAGTCCAATCGAATACGCTTAATAGCATTGATCAAATCGAAGCTTAATTTAAATTTTTCAATTCGTAGAAATTGGATTTTTTACGCCGATAAAAGAAATAATTTTCGATTGCCAAAAAAACTCCAAAAAAATTCAAATAAAAGTACAGTTAAAAATATACAGATCTGTTAGATGCGTTCGTTTTTTGCTCAAAAAATATCCGGTTATTTTGTATCCCCTGGTCATCAGTGAACATACTAGGAGTGTTATATGAAAAGCTTCTATTTGAACAATGATATTAATAAAAAATATTAAAATAATAAAAAGTAAGCGTGATGTTGACTTTGAAAATAGCAAAATTATAGGCTATTGTCTATGTCGAAAAAAACAGGGGTAAAAGGAACTAATTCGTTAAAGGTATTTTATTAAAAAAAAATAAATCAAAAAAACTAAAACCAAATAAAACAAAAAACCGAAAAATTTCAATTTTTTGTTTTTTTTTTAAGTTTTTGTGTAGAACTTTTTTCTGAGTGGGTTTAGGTATAGGCATTTGTTTACAAAAAAGAAAGCTGACGTAATTCCCGTCAAAACGGTGTCCGTCAAAAGCATTTCTGATTAACGTTGGCTGAGATAGAGACATTCAAAGTTACCAACTACATACCACCTTTTTACCATGTGATTTTAATTTTTTCATACAAAAATTTTTTTTATTCAATACAAAAATTATTTCCGGTTTATCAATGAAATACCTTTATCATTATCATAAATGTACCGAAAATAATTTTTGTATTGAATAAAAAAAAATTTTGCATGAAAAAATTAAAATCACATGGTATAAAGGTGGTAGTTGGTAACTTTGAATGACTGTATCTCAGCCAACGTTAATCAGAAATACTTTTGACGGACACCGTTTTGACGGGAATTACGTCAGCTTTCTTTTT
This sequence comes from Tipula helvola, assembly GCA_963556165.1. Lineage (NCBI taxonomy): Eukaryota > Metazoa > Arthropoda > Insecta > Diptera > Tipulidae > Tipula > Tipula helvola. The sequence goes on along the minus strand of OY744483.1, from coordinate 194,120,940 downwards.
TGTGAACAAATGCCTATACCTAAACCCACTCAGAAAAAAGTTCTACACACAAACTTAAAAAAAAAAACAAAAAATTGAAATATTTCGGTTTTTGGTTTTATAATATGGTTTTAGTTTTTTTGACTTATTTTGTTTAAAACAAAAGTTTTTTGACATTTTAAAGTATCATTTCGGTAGGAAATTTAATTCTCTATAGCTAAAAAACTATTATAAATATATTATATATTATAAAAAACTATTTCTATAGCTAAAAAACTATAAGGTGTCCAAATTTACTCTAATTTAATCAGTTCTCAAAAGTCCAAGCCTAAATTTAATAGCACTTTGTGGATTTATCATTGTTCGGGTACCATCCAACATATGAAACAATAAAATACCTTTAACGAATTAGTTCCTTATTGAATGACATAGACAATGGGGGGAGTGAATAAAAACTGAGTGTTCACTCTGATTGAACTCTCTTGAGTGGAGTGAGCTTGTTTGAGTTAACACTCGTTTTGGTGTGAATAAAAAAATACTTATATGTATTTCATTCACTCATACGAAATTTACATTTTAGAGTGCAGAAATGTCAGATGTGGTGTGCAATAAAACACGCTAAATCTATAAACACGATTTTTTTAAGCAAAATAAAATTTAAAAAAATATTTTCAAATATGTTTATAAATATTCAAGCTCGCAAGGGGAAAAACATATAATCTTCGGCGTTTTGGTGATACAGGTGAAAATTTTAAATCGTTATATCGCTTTGAATTGGAAAATGTTGAGTGGTTAACAAATGTTTTTTTACAAGAAAACGTGGAAACTCGTGGTGGTTCTATTCCTAATCTAGAAAAATGAAAACATTTCTAAGATATGTTGGAGACCCCGCGGGTTCCAAGTTGGTGTTGGTGAAGATATAGATATTCATAGAACTACTGTATGCAAAGTTATTTGGCAGGTGTGCTGTTCTATATGTGAAAAAAGAAATGAGTTGATAAAATTTCCAGCATCAGCTGATGAAATGAGAAATGTCAAACGAGATTGGCAGTCTAAATATAAATTTCCAACTGCTATTGGTGCCATTGATTGTACTCACGTTGAAATAATGAAGCCGAGGCAACATGCATGGTGATGAATATTTAAATCGTAAAGGGTATTTTTCTTTAAATGTACAAGCGACCGGAAATGCTAAAGAATGTTTCACAAGCATTGATGTTCAGTGGCCAGAATCTGTACACGACTCAAGAATTTGGCGTAATTCAGTAATTTGCAATATTTTAAATGAAAATGAAGCTGGTGCTACTTATTTTTCTTCTTAACATTTTCAATAAATTCTTCGTCGATTCTTCTTCATTTTAACATGTAAACTTTACTTTAATATATTCGTTTTTTATGTATTGAAAAATGTTGAGGCTGATAAAAGGCACACTCAAATGTATATGAGCGTTCTCTCAAAATTTAAACGTCAAATTATTTTTATTCACATCAAAATTGAGTATTCTCTCCATTACGTAAAATGTTGAGTGTTTTATTTAACGAAACTTAACGAAGAGATTTTTTTATTCACATGAAAGTGAGCGTTCACTTGAAAATATTGAGTGAACACTCACACTCAGTTTTTATTCACTCCCCCCAATAGCCTATTATATGTCAAGTAAAAAGTCGTTCGCTCATGTCATCAAAAAAAAATCCGGATATTTTATTAAAGTGAAGTTAGCGAGGGTAAAATTTGTCAAAATATCCGGATATTTTCCGTCAAAAAGCCATCAGATCAGTGAACAATACAAAAAAAATTTATTGATTGTTTATTGATTGAATTTATTTTGTATAAAAAAATCAGCGCGCGCCCTCCGCTTCGTGCGCCGAGGTGCTGTGCATCCCTAGCAGCCCCGCTTGGCACGCCCCGGGGTCGAAAATTTAGCATTTTTAAACATATAAAATTGCTAGTTTAAATTAGGGTTTGCTGGTAATATTATTTATACAAAATTACACAATTTTTGGTGCAGCACAAAAACGAATAAATTGCTCACAAAATGATTAAAAAGCGCAGAATAATAGCTACTTTTGATCAGACACTCCTCAAATGAACGCATGATCACTTTTACCAACGATTATAAATTTATTGGTCGTAAATTTAAGTTCTTCAGGGCAAAAATCTTTTTACTAAAATTAACAAAAATTATTACAGAAACGGTAAAATTATTACATGTAGTCGCTGTAATAATTTGGTTGCATACAAAATTCTGTCATGATTTTTACAGCTGAAATAATTATTATAAACTTTGGACACGTACTTAGTAAGTACGGCAGTATTTGCACGAGCATTTAAACGAAACAATTTATAGTAGTGTTGCTCGATTTCAAGCTATACCCAAGTATAACAATTCGAAACTAAAAATTGAGCCACCGTATTTTCCTTCGTTTTTTGAGGAAATAATCGAAAGCTAACTTCGTAGTTATTGGGATGTTGTTGTTGTATTATGAACGAGTTTATTTTCTGCAGTATTGTATATGTCAGTGACTCAGTGTGATGCGCATGCGACGCCATTAGTGTTTTGTGATTTGTGTTAAATAAATAATAAATTAAATAAAGTATAACTAATTATATTTAATATACTTTTATATTTTTCTGTAATAATTTAATCAATAATATAAAATTAAAATAATTATTTGGTTGACGTATTAAATAAACAGAGAAGTACCACTTACGTTTGTTCTCATTGTATGTAGTGTTGTTTATTTTTGTACATACAATTTTTTTTTTTTTTAATTTTTACAAAATTTATATAATAAATATAAATATATCATTAATCTAAAATGTCTAGAAGAAGTCGACAACGCAGAATAAAATTGGAAGTAGAACGCAAGTTGCCACAATATTCTCAGTATCGGGCAAGCGAAGTGGTACAGCCACTAAGTTCTGGCCTTCAATTTTATTCTGAAGTTAATGTTAGTTCTCAGAAAGCAGAAGCAATACAAGACGACAGAAATATTTTACATGACAATCCCCCCTTCATGACATTAGACAATTCTATCCGTTCCCCAACGCCATCTAATACTGATTGTTCCTCTTATTCGGAGCGTGATATTTTTCGATTAAAGGAAGATTTGCGACGCATAGCCGTTGATACTACCATTTGTGGCATAACAATGACGAAAATTCTTGTGGTTCTTCATGAATATTTCCCTTGGCTCCCAAATAATGTTAGGGCGTTAAAAAATACTCCACGTATTGCCGATGTAACAGAATTTGATTCAGGTGTTACCTATTTTTATTTAGGTATATCAAGGTCGATAGATTATTTTCTGAAAAAATATAAGTCAACAAATTTTGATAGTGTCGAGATCGATATAGGTATTGACGGATTACCTATATCTAAAAGTTCGAATAGTCAGATTTGGCCTCTAATGATCAATATTGTTGGTTTTCCGGATATTTTCGTGGTTTCTTGTTGTCACGGTAGAAGTAAGAATATTGATTTCGCACGATTTCTTAAAGATTTCATTGAGGAAATGGAAATATTGGAAGCGCTAGGTTATGATTATGGCAATAAAAATGTGAAAATCAAATTGATATCCCTTATTTGTGATTCTGATGCTAGGTGCAAAGTTCTTTGCGTAAAATCTCATGCTGGTTATTCCTCATGTACAAAATGTACAATAAAAGGCGCAAAGGTTAACAAAGGCCATATATCATAGTTTTTCCTTATGCTCAAGCTTTAAAATCCGTACCCAGATCAGATACGAGTTTTCGTAATAGGTTGCATATAGAACATCACAAAAAGTCGAGACCATTCCGTTAGAAAATATTAATTTCGGTTGTGTTTCTCAGGTGCCCATCGACTACATGCATTGCGTTCTTCTAGGTATTACAAAACAGCTAATCTCCTTTTGGGTCAAAAAACGCCAATGCCCAAATTCTTTATCTCAGGGAAAAATTAAAATAATCTCAGATGATTTGAACCAAATTAAATTACCGAGTGAGTTTAATAGGCAACCCAGAAGTTTGGAGGAATTCGAGCGTTGGAAAGCAACAGAATTGCGGCATTTTCTTTTGTATACCGGGCCAGTAGTATTGAAAGGTAAATTATCTGCCGATTGTTATACACATTTCTTGACTTTGTCTTCTGGAATTTCATTACTTTTAAACGAAAGGTACTGCCAAATTTGGAATTCAACGGCTACTACACTAATAAAAAATTTTGTGCAGATGCAAGAAGAACTGTATGGCGAATCAAGTGCTACTTTTAATCTTCACAGTCTATTACATTTATCAAATGACTGCCTTAAACTTAATTCGACACTAAACGACTTTAGCGCATTTAAATTTGAAAATTATTTATCATCGGTAAAATTGCAAATCAAAACTGGATATCTACCACTACAACAATTTTATAACAGAATTTCCGAAATGTATTTGTTAAAACCGTCATTCCAAAAACAAAAATTTCCTATTTTTAAAATTCACCTAGGAAATCAACATTATAAAAACGTCTTTTTAGAAAACTTTAAATTGTCCATCGATTTTCCCAACAATTATTGCCTAGTTGCCACTCAAATTCTTAAAATAGTCTCTATCTTTGTAAAGGACGACATAACTCATTTCGAAGGCCACAAAATTCTCCATTTAACAGATTTTTTCGAAGTTCCTTTAAAATCTTCTTCGTTGAATATTTATGCTACTAACATTGAGACCGTTTCTTCCGATCAAATGACATTTTATATTTCTGATATAACATCTAAAATTATTAAAATTGAAACAGAAGATAATTTAGTATATTTCCCTATGGTTCATACTTCTCGGTTTAATTTTAATATTTCACCATAATTCATTATTATTGACGAAAATTATATACCTAATATAAATAAATTAAATAATTAAAGCAAGATGGACACTCCGGTAGATTCGCAACAATTTATTGAAAGTAAGTATTATTAATAATATAGTTCTATTATGTTTGTATATTTTTTACACAAATAATAACAATCCACAAACATTATTTTTATATTTTCAGCACAATTTGATTCACAATTTGAATACGCCGACTTCTGTGAACTTCGATTCGATAATATAAGATAGTGTTGTTAAACATCGATATACATATTAATTTTAATTTTCTCTTTAGGAGATCGTGTCCCAATAACTTCGACACAAAACATGGGACGACGCAGGCATAATACGCGTCCTAGTAGCGACACCAAAAGTGAAATAAGTTACACTGGTTGCGTTCACTGCAAAAATTGTTGTCGGTGTGGTGTAATGTTAGAAATGTCAAATAAACATCGGTGTCAGTCGGTGTAACTTTAAAACCCAGTGAACGACATGTTGTTATTTTCTGTCAATCGTAAATTTTGAAGCAAACTTCATTTTGTTATTTGTTGTCAATCGCAAATATTTTCAGTAGAGCAAACTACATTTGGCTATTATAGTTTGTTTTTTAATAAGATAATAACGCGTATTTATAATGAGTGATACAAATAAAAAAATTATTATTTCGATTGCTATAGAGCAATAAAAAATATAACAAATATTAATAAATATTCGTATGAGTTATTGGACGATCATTGTTAGCCACACAAACTACACCTTTCTCCTGAATAAAGCAATTCCCATCAACTACAAATTGGCATAATTCTTCCATCAATGTTGTTATTATTTTTTATTTTTGTTTATCTATTTCTGACATTAAATTATAACAATCGCTTTTCAACATCAACTAACAATGCTTGCTACTACAGTCAAAAAATGTCGATTTGTGTCGACGACAACATATGCAGTGAACACCAAGTTGTCATAATATACTGTCACATCTTGGTGCTCATTGAACGACAAGTTGTCAAAAAATGTAACTTTTAGTAACATTTTGTTGGACAGTGAACGCACCCACTGATATTGAAGGTATAGTATTATTCAAATTTAGCTGGAGTTCTGACAGCTCACGCGCAGAAAAAATACATAGGTTCCTTAGTTCGTGCCAAAAATTTTCCGTATACTTTATTTTCCTAGGCAAGCAATTTTTTGTTTAAAATCAATCATTTTGTATGTTTGGTGTAAGGTATAAACAGAACAAAAGCGACAACGACGAGCGTCGACGAATAAAAAAAAAATATCGCTGCGATATCGCTGTAGTTAACATAACAAGAGCGTCAGCGCATGGCGATAAAAAATAACAACAAACGACATAACCTAAATCTTGTGTTTTTGGCACATGAGTATTATCATTTAATATTGCCAAGTAGACGTTGGTGGGTATAGATTTTCCGTTTTATTAAAGAATTGATTGAAAAAATTGGTTAATAATATGACAGCTATCGTATTCTACTTAAAGATATAAAAAAACAGTAGGCAAGATTGTATCGCCGGCGATAAAATTAGAAATAGATTCTAAAAAAAGTTCGGCGATATTGTCGTCGTCGCCAGCGACATTGGTTCTGTTAGCATCGTATGATTTCTGTGTATTTTAATTTGACAGGCGTCATCGCTCGTCGTCGACGCTCTTGTTCTGTTTATACCTTAAAGGGGTATATCCTCCAACAGGTCGCAAATAAACTATATGCGCCTCAAAATCTGACTACTCGATTGATTTTAACATGAGTTTTTGATACACACATTTTTAAAATTTTTTTAAAAACACTTGTTAAATATTTCTCAAAATTATTCGGCGAATTTCAAGAATACGGGCCCTGGGATGGAAATCGGAATCATGAAATCCAGACGGTACATTTCAGCGGTAGTAAATGGTCAAGGTTACCCAAGTTATTTTGTATGAAATTGCAAATATGTGAAAGTTTATCGACAAATTTGTATGCGACAAATATTTCATTATCGATCAGAAGTTTGCTGGTAAGCCTTCATTTAATTACGATTTGATACAAAATAACTTGGGTTACTTGACAATTTTTTGAATTTATTCTAAATTTTCCAGAGAATTGTTTACTACTACTAAAATTTACCGTCCCGATTTCAAGATTGAATAAGACTATTCAATGATATTTTAATGTAAATACGGCTCTCTGAATTAATTCTGACGTAAAAAATTAATTTCGCGACATTTTTGCCGCGAAAATAATTATTTTTACTATGAATTAATTCTACGACAAAAATTTTTTAAAAACTGTATTAAACCAGTACAAAATAAATTAATTTTTAGTTTTTTTAGTATTTTTTCGTGAAAGAATAATGCATCTGACTGCCCGAATTAATTCAACATGAATTAAATCAGCGACATCAATTTTTAAAAATTGCATTTAACCCACGCAAAATCTAATTCAGTACGAGATAAAATTCAGTTTTTAAAAATTTGATGTCGCGAGTTTAACTCATATTGAAAATTAATTAATTTCGCCATACAAAATTGAAATTCCTTTTTACATTTCAGTCTTAGATCAACAAATAGAAGTAACAGAACCAACACAATCAACATCTTCAGTTGCCGTGCAGACCGATGGGAATTACAGTAGCCATATACAGATTGAAAAAACACAGTTCCAATTTCTAATAACGTCCATCGAACAATTACAAAAAGGACAGCAAAGTTTAATGAGAGAGCTGATTAATTTACGAGAAAATCGCTTGAACATTAAGTATCTCGTCGATTGTGAAAACGCCAAATTTACTTTGCCGTTCAACGATTTGGACAGGTTCATAAATTTTGATGCAAATTTAATTGAAGACCATGTATCTACAAAACAATTGGTAATAAAATCAAATTAAATTTAGGTATTATATATTTATCCATTTATAACGTTTTTTTTTGTTTTTCAGAAATCCATCTTCATGAAAGAACCAGGTCAAGAATTGAAAAAATTCATTAGAACGAACTACAGAAATATTTTTACCGAAGAATTGTCCAGAAAATTTTCATTTAACGGACGGCAAGGGAATTTGGCTGCAAAAAAGTTTAACATCACAAAAATTTTAAAAGGTATACATTTTTGAATAATAAAATTAATAAAATGTAGTTTGATGAATGTTTCTAAATTTTAGATTGTACTCTGGAAAAGTTCCCAAACACGGCCCAAACACAGTTCAACCTAATTTCAACAAATTACTTTTATTATTTAAAAGATAAATTTGTGAAATACAAAAAAAAACAGCGGAATCTGCAGGGCACAATTAGAATTACCAAAAAAAACGAATTATTTTAAGTTAATTTAGGTTAATATTTTTTTTAAACATATAATGGATTACGTATTTTTGAAATTTATGAATTTATAGTTATTTTGCGCCTTTTTATATTTTATTTTATTAGTTTAATGAAAATTTTTGATTTTTAAAATAATTTAAAATTTAAATTTAAAATTAATATTATAATGCACATATATATATATATATATATATATATATATATATATATATATATATATATATATATATATATATATGAAATTAATTGTGATAAGTAATTTTCACTTGAATTGAAATTTATTGTGATAAGTACCTGGAAATCTTAATGTGATCAAGCTTGAATATGAAATATTACGAAATTTACCTAGTATTATTTTTGTTTTAAGTTTAAAATGAATAAGTACGTTACAAATGTGATACGAAAATAGAAATTTAAAATGAAACACCAATTTATTAAAACTACATTTTGTTGGAACCGTTTTTATGTACATAATAGATTATATACTGTATTAGAGTTAATTAAATTTATTAATTTTAAGATAATTTAAAACCAGTTATGAGTAACATGGTTGATACCTAATAATTTAAAAAATTATACATTTTAATTTTCGTAATATTAAAACAAATACATAATATGAAATTAACTTAACATAATATGTATATAAGATTATCATTAAATGAAATTTATTGTGATAAAAGTACCTTAAAATTTTATTTTAATGTGATATCAAGAAAAATGAAATTAATGACAATGTTCCAACTATGTATTAAAATTAATCAAACTTAAAATTTACTTATTAAAAATAAGTAATTTTTGTTTAAGAATTAAAATCCGAATATGTACAAATATATTGTAATGTAATACGAGGTATAGATACGAAATTTATTAAAACTAACAAGATTACTAAATATATTAGTAATAGAATTAATTAAATTTATTAATTTTAAGATAAAATGAAAATTATATGAAATTTATTTTTCGCAATATCTAATTATGTGTAATTTAAGACTTAAAATCGATGTATGTACAATATATAAATTTTACTAATTTTAAAATTTAAGCAATTTTGAATGTACAAAATATTTTAGTACATAATTTATTATGATAATTACATATGTATTTTTAAACCGAAATTAAAATTTTGTTTCATTATGTACATAATTATGTGTATTTAAATTTCCCGCCCAATTTCCATATTGACGTTTATACACACACATGCACCATATTGTTCCCGCCAATTTTATTTTTGAATTTTATACACACACACACAGGCTTAAAATTTATAATACTGAGCTTCGTCCAGTTTCGAATTTTCGCGACAAGTTTCATACGAATTCTTAGAATAACTCGAAACTAAAACTAAGGGAAATTCGAATCTTAGTTTCGAACTAATGTCTAATAAATGACGAAATAGTCGAAAGTAAAAATACTTGGGTAGGTTTAAACTTAATACACAGCATGATTCTAAAATAGTTAGCATACGATTAACTTAAACCAAAAGATCGAATACAAAATAGTTTATTTTTTGTTAATTGTATTCAAATAAGCATTTTGACCATAAATTACGAGAAAGTCTCGTTTTCCATTTTTTTCATAAGACGTACCACTACGAATGGAAGCGTCAGAACAATATACCGCAACAAACATTATGTAAACTTATGTAAATGTGTTTTGAGTTTAAAATTACATTTAAAATGCTGAAAAGCGAGTGAGTAAAAAGAACTACATACGTAAAATAAATCTTGCATTGTGCAAAACCAAAGAAAATAATATAATAGAGACAGGGTAAAATTTAAAAATAAATCTAGAGTCCGTTCATCTTACAAGGGAGCCTTCAGTTGAAGCAAAATGTATAAAACAATTTTTTTGCTTACTATACACATTTAAACGAAAAGTTTCCGCATTCTGATTGTGTGGCTCGGAAATTTTTTGATGGTTTCTTGTTTATGCATTCAAGATTCTGTTTTGTATGGTACAATTTCACACTTTTAAGATATTTTTCCAGTCTAATGTTGGATTATTTACTGAAATATGTCAAAGTCCGTAATAACTAAGTTTACCAAAATGTAACCAAAAATTTAGAAGAAAAAGAACAAAAGAAGTACTTCACGAACCAATTGTAGGAATGATCACAATCCAGATTGTTCATGGACCATTCTTTCCTCTTTTTTTCCTGATAATACAATCCAACCATCATTCAAATTTACAATTACCCCTTGTGTGTATACCCGGCCACCCGGATGCCCATTTCGATTTTAAATGCTCGAGGATTAGGCCCGTTGTACATTTCAGCTAAGCTAAGCTAAACGATTTGAGCTATGTTCATAGCTCTGTTTGTAAATAAAGGGTTTTAATGAATCGTTGCACACATGAGCTAAGCTAAGCAAACTATGTTGTACTGTTTTCAGCTATGAAAATAAACATAGCTCGAGTTGTCTTCGCCTTACAATTTTCAGCTATGTTTCTCACATATACAATGACATTTTCTTATACTTTATTTTTGACGCACATACAATGTTATTTAAATTTCATTCTGTCAAAATATTCTATACGAAAGGAAGACATTTTAAATATATAATAATAAAGCAAAAATTTCTTAAACATATTTATCATATAGATAATAAAGTTTATTTTCTATAATTTTTTCTAATTCATCTGCAGACATTATTATGTCGTATTTTCGATGGACAGAATTAATTTGAAGTAACCTAATGGGTGCGTCACAAATAAAATATAGGAGTATAAGGATGTGTGAACCAATTTATTAGCTCAAATGTGCGGATGTCGAGCTAGCGAACTAAACTAAGCTAAACTAAGATATGTTTTATAGCTTAGCTTAGCTGAAATGTACAACGGGCCTTAAGTAACAGTACATCCTAGATTTGGATATATTTTACCGATTTTTACAGGAAAGTTAATTACTAATTATTTTTTGCGAACACATTTTTTTAAGCCTGTATTACATTATCATGTTTATATACATATTTATATGATAGCGTAATAATAGGGATATACATATGTATATAATAGTATTTTTCTGATGAAATAATATTTGTTTTGACAGCGGCTCAAAATGGCGAAAACATTCGACTGTTTGTTTTTTAAACAAATATTGGAGATCCAAATAATTTTAGTTTGGATTTTCGTTGTGTTTTTCTCAGAAACAAATGGAAAATATAAATTATTATTTATTTTTAATAAAAAAAAAATTATTGGTTTTGGCTCCAAAAATTTATAAAAAAATTATTTATTTTTATATAAATAGTAGTTGACTTTGTAAATAATGATAAATAAAAAAGCAAATATACTTTAATTTAAGCACCGAAGATATCACAAATACAATAAGAGCAGAAATTGTTGTTGCACAAGCATATGTATTTATGTACAATATATAAATTAATTTTGGCACACTGTATCTTAAACATTGACTCATTCATAATACAGTGTCCAAGATGAGGTCAAATATGTAAATTAAAAAAAACTGACGCCAAAATTACCATCCAATTTTCTTGTGCTGGACTCGCTGTTTTTTGTGCTAATCTTGGAGCACCACTTCAGCAAACCGCAATTAACGAATTTCCTGCTGCTTGTTGGCAATTTATTTTCCAGATGTTTGAAGAGGGCATTACAAGTTTCTGTGGTTCACGCATCAAGACCAATTCGCAAATTTTAAGAGAAAATAAAACATGTAATTAAATTTTTGAAAAAAAACTTAAAAACGAACAGGCCCAATTGACTCAACAGTCAAAGCATACTAGCATACATAGAACCGTTTTTGCTCCATTGTTGGTTTAATATGATGAAAAATATTACTTGTAGTGTAATATAGCAAAATGATTTGTACTTTTCTATGACATGTAAATATGATAATGTAATACAGGCCTAACCCTTGTAATATATACCCGGGTAGAAAGTACAAAATATGAGGTTTATTTTATAAAAGTTTGGTTTGAAAATAATAAATAATTCAAAATTAAGCAGGCAATTATAAACTAATTTCACGTAGACGACTTTATCGCTGAATTGGTTTGTTCCATGCATGTAGTTTTATTTATCCTGTGACGTACAGGCGGCTTTCCATTCCCAGCAACTCGTACATAATAGTAAAATCAAAACGGGAGTCGGGGCAGGGCTAGGAATATACGGGAGTGGGACTGCCATCTCGAAGTCCTTGGGAACCAATGCTACCGTCTTTCCAGTAGAAGTACTTCCTACAGTAAACATCTAGGAGGGAGAGCAATGAGCCCAGATAGTATTATCACGTACCGGCTGGCAGTATTATCAGGTTCATTAAGAGCCTGAATATTGATTGGACGGATAATTAAGCACGGCTTAGAAGCACAAAAGATCTTTTAGGTTGCAGTGCGAGGTGGCTAAACCACCATCCCATTTTTCAAATTATGAAAATGGTGGCAAAAGAAATTCCTTTTGCCTGATCAAAACAATCTACGAACAGTCGAAATCATCTTATTGATTTGAATATACATGCAAAAATCTCTTTTTATTATTTGTGTGGGCAAAAAATACACAGAAATGAGGATTTTCCTTGAGTTTTGATTTAGTGAATATAATTCGCTAGATCAGTATGTTCTTACCTCTACCTCATACTTTATATATGAAGTGAGAATTGTATTTTTGTAGTTTGGTCGTATAGCTACCTGAAGAGTAGACCGAACTTTTCAGTACGAAATCAACTACCAAATAGAGAATTCAAGGAGAGTTCTCATTTTTTGTTCAGGGTCGATACACTTTGAATGACTCTACAGTTAAAGTACGGGGGGATTTTGATAATTATACTTTTTTGGTAGATATATTATAAATGATTGGCATCTTCATTTTTTCTGATTAACCAATCGAAAAATGTGGTGAATGTCATTATTGTTATTATATTTTGTCTAAAAAAAGCCGAAAGAATCTTATTGATTTTAGTTAGTACACAGACAAACGCCTCTTTCTCTTAAGCATTGAACAATTTGAATACGTTGTTGTATTGTGTACGAGGCATTGTTTCAAATGGCATAAATGACACTTCTTAAATGTGACAAGACCTAAGTAGGCAAATTCATTTTTATTAAAGATTTAAAAAAAACGCGCAATTTGAAAGACCCTTTAGCTCAAAGTATTATCGCGCTCATCAGTTGATCTTGTCTGTTGGTTCAACACCAGATCCATGAAAAGATGTAAAGCTTATTGAATTTTTTTTCGAAATAAAAAGCCACTCCTTTGAGGAAATAGGATCTAATTAGCCTGTTCACACCATGTATACTTCCTTTTATATTTAGTTTTTCGCTCTCCTGTAAAATTTTCATTAAGTGGCTTACATCCTGTCTACAATAAGTTTCTGTAGGCTACCACCAGTATGAATACTTGATTTTCAAAATACAAAATTTTTAATTTTTTCATTTAACATCTACTCGGTTTCTTATTTATTCTTTACAAATATTGATTATTTCTTACCATCGTAGAAATTATGGGGGTATGTCCTGGACATGAGCCCTTTGAATAAATGATTTTTTTTTGCAAGGTAGGTGCCGTTACAATAACCAAATGGTAATGTCGTCTTGTCATAAAACGTATATACATGTCTGTGATACAAAACCGTCATAATACTAATTTTGATAAAAAGTGGACATGAGCCCTTTCAATACTAAACGATTCAATTAGATTTCATAAAAATACCCTTTTTATTTTATTTATAACTCTTACATGTATGCAGGTATAACATTTTAAAAAAACAAGCTAATTTCCTATATAAAAACGAAAGTGTTCCTCCAGTGGCCCTATTCTGGCTATTCCCTGGGAATTGGGAATTGAAATATTTTGACAATATTCTAGCAGTTGGGAATTATTTCTCCAAAAGTGTATTCTGGCGATTGGGAATTTTTGAATGTAGGGAAAAATAATTCCATTTTATAGAAGTTTTGACGTTTATTTTTCCCTAAATTTTTTTTGGGGAATTAGATGAAACTGGTTGGTTTGTGTGTTTTCATTATTTTATTTACAACGTAGTATCGGTAAAGTTTGATTTTATATGTATAAAATAAAATTTTTAAATAACTGCGCCTGCAAAATTTGAAATATTGTTTTTCCCATTAGAAATTATTCCCAATTACGCCAGAATACACTTTTGGGAATTGAGAAATAAGAAATTGGGAATTATTGAAGTTTCGAAATATAGCAATATTTTTCCAATTCCCAATTCCCAGGGAATTGGGCCACAGTAATTTTATTTATGCGAAGTGTTCCTCGGTCCGAAAAGTTTGGGAAACGCTGCCTTAGTGAATACAATTGTGCTGTTCTATAAAACATATATGAAAGCATTATCGCCCAAAGCAGCGAATTGAGAACTGAATAATTTATCAGCAACCAGGAATGTTATCTCATTTGATAAATCAAAATTGAACATTAGTCTTGAACAATTATAGGTTTAACCTTAGACCCGTATAAATGTTTTACAACTTAATTCAGTGTTATGGGGAATAGAATTCCTCAATATTAATTTTCAAGTATGTGTACTTAGTTTATTTATAAAATGATACAATGAGTAACAATTTAACAAAATTATTCATATAAAAATAAATATTTTAAAATGCTCGTCATCACATTGCATCCAATGTTTGATTTTGATTGAATTGATTTTAAGGGGAACTGTATTCCCCAAACACGGTTTTAAGGTTAAAGCCAGGCAACATTTTATTTCTTCCCCAAGAGTTACACCATTTTTGATCGTGAACGTGGGATCATGTTAAATTAACTAGTTTCACAAAGAAAATCGCTATGAACAAAAATCAATGATATAATTGAATCTTGTTCATGTTCACAGTTGCATTTACACTTCCAGATATTTTCTTGAAGATGAAAAGCATGATTTAAAATTTCAATGTATTGCTGCGAATTGCAAGAGAAACTGCATTTATTTCAATCGGAAATCACAAAAGTGATTATTTTGAAAAATTATGCACGAATAATTCTATATACAAACAAAAACGGTATGTTCATTCATTACTCCTATGCACTCTCCAAAATGTCCATAGTGAGGAACTGCACCCGAATTTCCGCGCCCACGTTAATTGATTGTTATGGCGATATCGTCGTCCTAACAGTGGTGAACCAACGCAGATGCAAAAATTCAGACAGAGTTTCTCATGACGCATCATTTAGTATCAAAAAATAACTTTCGAAAAAATGTCAGATACGTTATTTCACAGTTAGGTCAAAGCAATTTGAATTTTCGACTGAAATGAGATATTTTACTAGAAAGTCACTAGTGATTTTTTTTTCTGATCGAATTTCAAGAATATGGGCTCAGATCCAAACCGCAAAGATTTATTTATAAGTTCCACATCAAATTTGTAAGAGGTGAGTATATGTTCCTGTGAGTCCATCAAGAATTAGGTTTATTTCTGTGGTCGAATTTATATGCAATTGTAATTTTCGTGTGTGCAGCTTAGATAAGCAAAGCTACAAAGAAGTCGCCTAAATTTTGAAAATTATTATAAGCCTATTTTATTTGACCATTTGAAAAAAAAATTGCTTGTATCCAATACCATTTTGGTATTCGTGAATACCCGATGTGTACTTGGTTTTCAAAAATCCAATAGTATTTTTTAGCAGGGACGCGATTCCGAAATGAATACCAATTTTGAATTTGGCAATTAAAATAGGCCTTATGTGTCCGATAAAGTGATCAAGTGATAATTACTAATCCGACAAAGGGTAGACATTTTTTAGTCAGATTGATCAACTAACAGTAAATTAAATAGACCTCTAACCGTAAAGAAATGTTTATCGTATAAACCAAATAAATTAATTATGCAATGCTACGTTACTTGCGACAAAGCAAAACATTTACTATTGGTACATGTGTACTTATGATTTGGTACTTTGTACTCTGTTTCGTTGAACGTCATAAATATTATGAATCATAAAAAGCTCAACGAATTCCCATAAGTATTATTATAGAAAAATATCAATGTGGGAATTGGGATACATATTTTAATACCAGAGTCAGAGACGATAACAACCACTATTTTTTTATAATTTATTCCAAGAATACAATGAATGATACGCGGCTGCATTAGCATTTTGTTGTGATCAACAAATAATAATCTAATAATTATAATAAATCACTAACACAAAGGTTCTTATGTGCTCATTGATAAAAAGGAATGACGAATAATTATGGTTTACATTGTACTGTATTAATTCCTAATCATACCACATGCCCATTTTTATTGTCTTACAATAATTAATATTCAGAAAATCGAATAAAATACAAGTTACAAAATTATCTTATCTTTTATATTTTAAAATGAACTTTGGTTTGCCCATATATTATTGCTTAGAATATTAATTTTAACTTACACTGGCACTGTACATATAAATATGTACAAGTTATGTAAAAGCCTTGAACAAGGTATTTTTTCTTGCAACAGGCAAGCACATTAGCACAAGGCACAAAGTCCGACTAAACAAAAATCAAAATTTGCAAAAACTCATTCCAATTAAATAAAAACCCAAAGTCCTAAATTGCATGTCACTATTATAAATTTTTTATGCATTAATTAAGTTCCAATAGAATCGATTAATTATTTAATCAATTGTGTATAGTTTTATGATCAATTATTGATATAAAATACAGGATTTATCCATTTCCATTTTCTTTTTTTTTGTTGAAAGAAACAAAGCAAAATTTCAAGGTTATAAGAATTAATAAACTTGATATTTTTAAACATACCGTAAATAAAAATTTTAAATGCACAATTGTAGCACTATGATTAATTTTACTTATAAAAATACAATACAAAATAAAAACACAAAATAATTTTAGTAGAAATTTCACTTTCCGTTTTCACATCTATGCAATAAGCATGAAAGTTGATAGTGTTCTGTTTAATGTTTATATAAAAGTCAAAACTAAAATAAACTGACAGTAATTTTTATTCACCAAACGTCGAAAAAAATTATTCACCACTTTTGTAGTATATTCATAGGTAAAAATTAAAAAACATAGTTCATAACACGACTCGGCGTCATCATAAACTGAGTTATCATTGGGCGCATCTAGCACACGTAGAGTCTACTTTTGAGATAGTCTAAAATGTAGACTAATCTCATTTGTAGACTCTACGTGTGCTAGATGTAAATATCTACGTGTCTAGTTTGGTTTTTGTCTTGGTTAACTTGTTGAAATTATGTAAAACATTAAACATACTATCGTAAATATAATAATCTTCAGAATACGTTGAATACTGTTGATCAGCCTCCATGTTTATTTCTGGTTCACCCGCCGTCTACACTATGCAAAATTGCTGAGATTTTCTCTCATGATATTAAATGTATCAATATGTGTAAGTATATTATACAAATTTTGACATTCTCAGCAAATTATCAGGAGGCTATTTCACGAAAAACTTATCATGAAATTTGTACGAAGTGTCAAATTAAAATGCACTTTTAAGGTTATGTTTTTCATTTTTTCCCGATTGTTGAGACGTATGTTTATAGCTTCATAAAAAAAAATATTTCGCAATGGCATTTATTAATACTGAAAATACTATAAAATGAATTCATATGTTGAGAATTAACGAATGTTTAAGGAAAATAACCAGTAAACAATTTAAAAGAACTGATTTAAAAATGATGCATTCCAAAAAATTGCAAAGGGATTAAACATAGATGTTGAACTGGTAAAAACAAAAAATTATCATGAAATTATCATGAGAGTAAAATGCCCAGTTATGATAATTTTTTAACAAATATTTATCAATACATTGAAAAAAACACACACATACATAAAATTTCATGAGAGAAAATCTCAGCAATTTTGCATAGTGTAGACCCCGAGTTATAAATGAACTAGGTGCATCTAGCACCATATATTATAGAGTATATATATACGCCATTACGTGGACTAAACGATTTTTTTTCCTCCCGTATTTTTGACATGATGAAGTTAGCCACACAACAATTAACTATGTAGCTTCGCCATTTTGTACACTGTCATGTTTCAAACCACTATAAAACCTCCCGTATTTTCAAATGAAGGTCACAAAAATTAGTCCAAATTTTTCCATTCATAGTAAAAGTAGGTTATGGCGTATATATATACTCTATAATATATGGTGCAGTTATTTTTGGTGCACACGTAGAGTCTACCAAAAATATGAACTACTTAGGCTGTGTTCTAAACGAAAAAAATACCGCATAAAAAGTTAAAAAGTTAAAATTTTAACTTTTTAATCACCACAAATTTTTTAACTGGTCGCGGTGCAGTTAAAAATTTTAATCATATATTCCTTTGACGTTTTGTGCAACCACACAAAAAAATGGAAAAAACAATGCAAATCTAAATTTAAAAGATAACGAAGATAAAATAAAAAGAAAATGGCAATTAACGATATTATTTTATAATTAAATTTTTTTGCTTTATAAAACTAACAAAAATAAATAAAACTTAAACGTCAAAATTTTAACTTTTTAACTAGTTGCATTTGGAACAGCAAATCGGTTAAAAAATTAGGTAAGTTAAATATTTCTTACCACAGTTAAAATATTTAACTTTTTAACCGATTGGAACACAACCCAAATAAAATAATTAACTCTCGTTTCAGCAAATATTTTTATTCAGCCAAATAAAATTTAAAAGAGTGCATTCAAAAATTCAGTCGACTGCGCAGTTTTTGCAGTACTTCGTTCAAAAATTAAATTTTGCAGCAAAAGCAGCGCAGTTGGTCGTTCAAAAATTACATTCACAAATGCAGCCGGTATGCAGTTTTTGCAGCCGTTTTATGTTAACTGCACAGATGCAGTCAGTCAATAGGGTGCATTGAAAAATTCAGTCTACTGTGCAGTTTGTGCAGTACTTCGTTCAAAAATTAAGTTTTGCAGCAAAATCAGCGCAGTTGGTCGTTCAAAAATTACATTCACGAACGCAGCCGGTATGCAGTTTTTGCAGTCGTTTTATATTAACTGCATAGATGCAGTCAGTCAATAGATTGAATTGTAGACAACTTCATTGTGATTGTTTGTGTTAAGGAAAACAAATTAAACGCCAAAATATTGTTCATAGCTTTTGTATGAAGTAGCACAGATACAATTTTATTTGTATAGCTGTGTTTTTTTATTGACGATTGGAAAATTACGGATTCCACCTAGTGGAAAAATTTTAAACTGAAGTACCTGATAATTTGACGTTCGAAATTATTGTAAACAATTCCAATTTTGAACTGTAAACACAATTTTTACTTACCGGATTGCTAATAATTGTAAATTATTCCAATTTCGGACTATAAAAACAATTTTTAATTACCGCGTTGCTAAATTTTCTTTCGTCGCATTTGTGACAAATGTCATTTTATCAGGTGCATCATTTTAACTATTGTCCTCGAGAGGCGTTTTCTCTACTTTTACAATCGTCAATTGACGATTGGAGCATCACGGATTCCACCTAGTGGAACATTTTTAAACTGAGCTACCTGATAATTTGACGTTCGAAATTGTTGTAAATAATTCCAATTTTGATCTGTAAACACAATTTTTACTTATCGGATTGCTAATAATTGTAAATAATTCCAATTTTGGACTATAAAAACAATTTTTAATAACCGCATTGCTAAATTTTCTTTCGTCGCATTTATGGCAAATGTCATTTTATCAGGTGTATCATTTTAACTATTGTCCTCGAGAGGCGCTTTCTTTACTTTTACAATCGTCAATCGAGACTACAGATTTTCCCTTTTATGAGTAAAGACACATATTAAAAACTTGTATTTTAGCATGGAAGCATATCAAAGTCAATTTTTAGTACATTTATCATACAATAGGAAGCTAGTAGCTGATTTACATTTAATCTTTTGCTCTATTTTAAAAGACAGAAGATGTACGTTAAAAGTATTCATTTTATTATTATTTCCTTCCATTATGAAGAGGCATATTCAAATTGTGTTATTTAATACTATTTACCGCAATCCACAAGTTTTGTTGGCGTAAAAGAATGGAAAAATCGAAATATGAACCTGTTTATCATTTTTCGTAATAGTTGCTCAAAATTTAAAAGATCAAAGTAACATTTTGAAAGAAAAAAAAAGTTTTAGTATGTCTGTCTCAGGCTTAGTTATGGATAAAATGTATTCGCACTTTTCCTCATCTATTTATACTTTTGGAATAACAAAATATAATGAAAAAACAATGACGTAGCGTTGTCAAAATAAACACAATTCTTAGTGCTGCGAGTGCCAGTATTTTTAAGTGGATGATAGAAGTAGCTACAATTTCCCATTTTTTTTTTGGCAAATATCTGAATAGATCTATCGAGACTTATAAAAAAACACAGCTTATATATATTACAAACATTTATTAAATATTTCTTAATAAAAATTTAATCGAAATGTATTCATTTCATGTCATTTTAGTCTACAAGTCTCCATTTAATTACAGATAAATCGTCAAGCTAATAATTTGTGTAGAGATACATGTGCATTTTGTTGAGAAATTTACAACAACAATTGCACATGACAAGAGTTAAATAATTCGAATTAAAAATTTGAGTTATTTAATTCGAGCTCGGAACAAACAAATATATAACCATTTGAATGAAAAACAGGAGAAGTACCAACATAGAATACAAAAATTAAATCGAGAAAATAAATCGTGGCTTATTTTCTTAAAATAAAAATAATTTCAAAATAATTCGAATTAAATTTTTCTCAACAAAATACGCAAAAGCGATGATTGACTTTTATTCGTTTGTTTTTGAATGAAGTTTCTGTCCAAATAATCCTCTAAAGGCATTGCCCCATGCAAAATGGAAAACCGGCATTTAAAACCGTCAAATCCAATTTTTGGCTAAGTTGCTTCACTTTGCAATATGAAAATTATTAACAAATAGTTTTAATCTATAAGTTCCACCTTATTCTAAGAAAATTTTATTAAAATTGATTTAATTTCATTCAAAAAGCCCCAATTTTATGTTTTACCGGCCGTCGAGCAAAAATCCGTCCGTCAAAATATAAAATTGGAGTTTTTTGAATGAAATTGTAATAATAGCAACGATTGAGGATGAACTGTGTCTTTATTATAGTTATATTAATATGGCGGACACCATCATATACAGTGGTATACCGTCTATGCGATCCTATCTTACATACAGTAGAGGGTGTACATTTACAATACATATGTTACATCCCCCTTTTTTTATAAATTTATACATAATTCATTTATTAATTCATTTAATTAATTATTTTTTATTTTCTAATGATCTACATTCAAAGATTTAGTCTTATTGGCTGTTTTACCTGTCTACCTGATCGCGTATGATATTGATTCATTACCGTGCTTTTTTGATCGAGACGGTTTGAAGTATCGTTGTTATCATTATTCTCGATGTTGAATTCCTTATTTGGTCGATTCTCATCTTGACTATCTGTTATTATGATTGGATCATTTTCGCGTTGTATATTGATGTTGGCTTTTGTTGGATGGATGTGATGAAAATTTCTACGATAATATTTGTTGTCTTCGGTTTTTACTATGACTGATCTTGGTTCATCTAATCGTCGTATTACTTTACCAGGAATCCATTCCCTGTTCTTAGTTTGTAATCGAATTTTTTCATTAATTTTGGGTTCAGCTAGTGTTTTGGTACTTCTATCAGCATAAGTTTTTTGTTGATTACGAAGAATTTTTAAATTTTCCGTCACTCCAGTTATAACTCTTGGCTTTAACAACTCGTTACTTATGGGTATGTGTGTTCGCGTGATGCGACTCATCAATCTTTGATTTGGTGATTCCAAATTGCTATCACGAGGAGTATTTCTAAGATTTTGTATCGCTTGATAAATGTCTGTATTGTCTTTCTCGCATTTTCTCAACATATTCTTTAACGTTTGAACTGTTCGCTCAGCTAAACCATTTGCTCGTGGGAAATGCGGACTTGACATCTTGTGTGTGAAATTCCATTTTTTACTAAAATCTTTAAATTCTCTCGATGTATATTGTGGTCCATTATCGCTTTCTACTACCTGTGGTGTTCCATGTATTGCGAAACATTTTTTTAAAAAATTAATTACTGAATGTGATGTTGATTCTTCTAGCTTTTCCATGTCCATAAATCCGGAATAGCTGTCAACTATTGCTATGTATGTTTCTGAAGCGAAATTCAATAAATCTGTTGCTACAATCTGGAAAGGTAGTTCTGGAACTTCTTTGCATATTATTGGTTCTTTTGTATTTTGTCGTTGTGTTTGTTGGCATATCGCGCATGACTCCACAAAACTAGTGACGTCATTCGTCAAGTTTTTCCAATAGAACATCTGTCTTGCTCGCTTCATCGTGGATTGAATACCAAGATGACCTGTATGAGCTGCTGTTAATATTTTGAATATTTGACTTTTCGGTAATACTATTTTTTCACCTTTGAAAATTATGCCATGATAAACTGCTAGTTCTTCTGGGAAATTGGAAAAATGCTGAATTTCCGGCGATAGTTTTGATTTATCGGTTAACTCGCCCCTCTGTATTAACAGCATTAATCTACTTAATTGAACGTCGTCTTCGGTGTCCTTTTGAAGGCTTTCGAATGCCGTATCGGTTATTGGAATTATTATCTGAACTTCAGGCTCATCTACGTTTTCCGGATTTTCATTTATGCAATCTCGGCTTAGAGTATCGGCTATCGGAATTTCCTTTCCTTTTGTGTATATTACTATTGGATTGTACTGAATCGTTTCTAATAAGATTCGTTGTAGTCTTGCCGGTGATGAGTGTAATTGTTTTTTGAAGATCGACTCCAGGGGTTTATGGTCAGTTTCTATTGTGAGTTTTTTCCCATAAATATATTCATGAAATTTTTTAACTGCCCATCGAATTGCAGTAGCCTCCTTTTCTATTTGAGGTTAATTTTGTTCTGCTTTCGTTAGTGATCTGGAACTATACGCTATTGGATGTTCATCTTGCATCAATACGGCCCCAACCGCTTTGTTACTTGCATCACATGATATTTTTACGTCCTTATTTACATCATAAAACTTTAATACTGGTGGTGATACTAACATATTTTGGATTTCCGTATAAGCTTTCTCTTGAGCTTGATCCCACAAAAATGTTATATCCTTATGTAGTAGTTCTCTCAGTGGTGCAGTTATTTGAGAAAAATTAGGAATGAATTTTCCCACATAAGTAACCATTCCCAAAAATCGTTGCAACTGTTTTACGTTTTTCGGCCGTTCTAATCTCTTGATTGTTTCCGTTTTTGACTCGTCAATTTCCAATCCTTCCTTGGAAATGATGTGTCCTAAAAATTTAATTTTTGACTGGTTGAATAAGCATTTCTCTCTATTTAGTTTCAATCCATTTCTAGACAATATTTGCATAACTTCGTCTGTATGTACTTTTAATTCTTCGATTGTTTCAGCGTGTATTAAGATGTCATCCATTGAACATTCCACGTTATTTAATCCCTCTAACAGATTGTTCATTATCTGTTGGAATACCCCAAATCGTCGAGAATGATAAATATTTTTGTGTTCTCTTGCTTACCTGGATTTGCCAAAAACCCTTTTTACAATCCAGTTTCGTAAAATATTTCGAATTTTTCATCCTGGTTGTAATTTCATCGATTGTTTTTAACGGGTAATGTCTTCTTAAAACACTTTTGTTTATTTGCGATGGGTCAATACAAATTCGAATTTTCCCTTTTTTCCGCACTACTACCATTGGTGACACGGCCAACGACGGTTCTTTAATTGGAGCGATTACTCCTAATTTCACCATTTTATCCAATTCGGATTTAACTTCGGCCCGTATTGCATGTGGAATTCTTCTTGCCTGTGCTATATCAAACTCAGCGTTTGGTTTTAAATCAATATCATACACGAAGTTTTTTATACAACCTAACCCTTTATAAATATTCTCATCTATTTCACAAGTATCGATTATATTTCTAGTTACTAAATTTAATTCTTCGCATGCATTCATACCTAGTACAGGGCAAGTGTTTTCATTTACTATTTTAAAATTTAATCTATAGCTTTTGTTTTTTACTATACAATCAAATAAGACTTGACCTAATACATCAATTTTATGACCACTGTAAGTAACAAGTTTTTTCGTGTTAGTATGACATATTTACCCTTTTAGTTTTTTTACTAAATTTAAATTTAATACGTTACACATTGCTCCTGTATCTAGCTTAAAATCTATTTCAATATTGTTGATCTTGACTTTTTGAAACCAATAATTTGTGTTCGATGCATCAACAGTACCGATAACCATTTCGTCCGAACTGTCATCGTTTGATTCATTTATATGGAGTGATTCCATTATTTCATTAACTTTATTTATTTTTTTACTTGTGCTTTTGCAAACTATTGCAAAATGCTCTTTTTTTCTACATTTCAAACAAATCTTACCAAACGCGGGACAATTTTTCGGACCGTGACTGTTATTGCATCGTACACAAACAAACTTATTATTATCTATTTTCTTATTAGAATAATTATTTATTTTACTTTGACTTTTTTTTACGTCACTAATTTCTATATTTTCGGAATTATGCATAGAAGATGCTTGCTTATGTGCTATTTCATTAGCATGACATAAATTAATTGCTTTCTGAAGCGTTAACTTTTCTTCTGACAATAAACGTTCTCTTATTTTATCAGACAAAATTCCTATTACGATTTTGTCTTTGAGTAACTCGTCTTCTAAATTCTCGAAAACACATTTGATTATTTGTGACTTACAATTCGTTAAAAAATCATCAAATGATTCATTTTGTTTTTGAATTATCTTATTAAATAAATACCTTTCATAAGTTACATTGACTTTCGGTGTGAAGTAATTAGTAAATTCTTCTTTTAATTGTTGTACCGTCATCGTGTCGTCATCTTTCAGCTTAAATGTTTCGTAAACCTTGTACGCTGATGATCCTATGCATGTCATCAGTGTTGCTATTTGAATTTTTTCCTCTTTTTTGTTTAACCCAGCTGCGATGGAATAAAACTCAAATTGGCGTAACCAATTTTTCCATTCCGTGGATATATCTGGATGCGTCGTGTTTAAACATTTCGGTGGTTTTAGTCCTTCCATATTGAATAATTATTTATTTTGCGACGAATAAATGGTAATAAATTGTTAAATTGTATAATATCTTGGGATTATACGCATTTGATTATTGTGGGTTTACCCGTAGTAACATCCAGCTGTGTTATTACTTAACCTCACTTTATTTTTTTCCCATGTGGTTTTTTCCACACCCGAATTATTTTATACCGTTTTTCCTTTTTACTTCTTACTTTTGTTTATATTTTTTTTTTCTGTTTTCACCACTTTACTATTTATTATTTTTTCGCAATAAATTTATTTTATTTAAATTATTTTTATTATTTTTATTATTTTTACTTTTACATAGACTTCTACCACCACATCTGACACCATGTAATAATAGCAACGATTGAGGATGAACTGTGTCTTTATTATAGTTATATTAATATGGCGGACACCATCATATACAGTGGTATACCGTCTATGCGATCCTATCTTACATACAGTAGAGGGTGTACATTTACAATACATATGTTACAGAAATTAAATCAATTTCAATAAAATATTTACGAATAAAGTGCAACTTAAAGTTTCAAACTATTTTTTAATAATTTTCATATTGAAAAACAAATAATTTTGTCAATAATTGGATTTGACGGTTTGAAATTCCGGTTTGCCATTTGTGCATGGGGCAATGCCTTAAATACTCGACTTCGTAATATTAGTCGGCCATTTTGACTTCTGTTTCCTTTACATTTACATTTATAAAAATAAATTAATTTTACTTTGTGGCTACTTCGATTATAAAATGAATCAAAATTCAAAATCGTCAAAATTTATCTTCAAATTATCCTTGTGAGATAAATTGCGGCTAAAATGTTTGGAGAATTTATAGTGGCGCAATCTAGATTTGAATAAAACAACTGATATTTTTTCAAATTTTTCACGCAAAGGTGCATACTGCTCAGCGAAATTGTCAGCTAAACAAAAAAATGTATCTTAGCTCGAGCTGCATACTGAGCTTGAGACGGTAATTTTTATGTGAAAATCCGGTGAAAAATGAAAACATAAATAAAAGGCAATTCGTATTCTTTAGGTTTAATCTTGTTCCGTTTGAGTTTTTTTGAGGTTATCTTTATTAAAATTCAGTTATTTTCAAACATTTTAAGATAGTTTTATAAAAACTGCTGTTTGTATACCTACCTTAACATTTAAAAAAATTTGACATATTTTAACTATATAATTAATATAATTATCGATAATTATCGATCTATTATTATTTATTCCTGAAATATTTTTCATCTTTATGACAACTTCTTTATTGACGATTGTAAAAGTAAAGAAAGCGCCTCTCGAGGACAATAGTTAAAATGATGCACCTGATAAAATGACATTTGTCACAAATGCGACGAAAGGAAATTTAGCAATGCAGTAGTTAAAAATTGTTTTTATAGTCCAAAATTGGAATTATTTACAATTATTAGCAATCCGGTAAGTAAAAATTGTGTTTACAGATCAAAATTGGAATTATGTATTTACAATTATTTTGTCAAATTATCAGGTAGCTCAGTTTAAAAATGTACCACTAGGTGGAATCCGTGATGCTCCAATCGTCAATTAACGATTGTTAAAGTAGAGAAAGCGCCTCTCGAGGACAATAGTTAAAATGATGCACCTGATAAAATGACATTTGTCACAAATGCGACGAAAGAAAATTTAGCAATGCGGTAATTAAAAATTGTTTTTATAGCCCGAAATTGGAATAATTTAAAATTATGTATTAGCAATCCGGTAAGTAAAAATTGTGTTTACAGTTCAAAATTGAAGTTGTTTACAATAATTTCGAATGTTAAGTTATCAGGTACCTCAGTTTAAAAATTGTCCACTAGGTGGAACCTGTGAGGCTCCAATCGTCAATAGGTTTTTGACCTATTTTTGACAAAATTGTCGAAAAGCCAGATTTTTTAACGTTTTACCCATCTCTGTCAAAAAGTAAACACGAATGAACATACGGAATTTTAGCGGCGCTTCGAACGGCGTCTATGTGTTTGGGGGTTGAAAATTAAGCTACAAAAAAAAATATCGATATCGATAAGTTATGTTTGACATTTGGAAAAGCTTTTTAGTAATTTCGCGCCACTACCTAGTTCTTCGACATTTATTTCAACATTCAACGCAATCCTATTCAGATTGTGATTCCATCTTGAGAAAGTAATAATTTTGAAGTTTCAATTTAAAGAAAATTTAATTAATTCTGGATTAAAAAACTAATAATTTGTATGAAATATTAAACGGGATATTTAATAATGGCACCAATTGCGCAACTAACAACAGATTGTCTTAGGGTAAGTGTTTGCAAAAATATTTTCAAGCAAGAGCCGGTGTTGAACTTACAAATGTAATTTTACGATGTAGGAAATCATAAATGGCGTTACGGTCGACAAACCAGTGTTACAGATTTTAGGTTCGAAGCGTATAAATCCCGGTAACGATGTACAAGAACGCTATCGACTTCTTGTGTCTGATGGCAAAAATTTACAAAGTTTCGCTATGTTGGCAACCCAAATGAATGAGATGTATAATCAAGGGCATCTTGAAGAAAACACGATCGTTCGTGTAGATCGGTACATTACGTCAATGGTGAACCGTAGTGAAAAAGGCGAAAAGTGAGTACAAAAATCAAAAAACAAAATTTTGACTGGAATTTAAATAAAATTATATCTTTTAGACGGGTTTTGATCATACTTGAGCTTACTGTGCTAAATCCGGGCGCTGAGGTTGGACGTAAAATTGGAAATCCAATTTCTATGGATAGTAATACGACTGCCGCACCACCAGCTGCAAGTAAACCCCAATCGGCGACTAGCATTGGAACCGGTTCAAACTTCAATCAAGCAAACTCAGCACCAAAAACCCCCACAAACCAAAACAGTTCATTCAATCGCACGTCAAATGAAAATCAAGAAAATTTGAGTAATCATTTAACCCATCCGATAAGTGCATTGACGCCTTATCAGAATAAATGGATTATTCGGGCACGAGTTATGAGTAAATCACCAATCCGCACATGGAGTAATGCCAAAGGAGAAGGCAAATTGTTCAGTATGGATTTATGTGATGAGGGTGGCGAAATACGAGCTACAGTATTTCGCGAATTAGTCGATAAATATTACGATATGATTGAGGTTGATAAAGTATATTACATTTCAAAGGGACAGCTTAAAATCGCCAATAAACAATTTAATACCCTAAAAAATGATTATGAAATGACTTTCACATCTGATACTGTTGTACAAGAATGCAAAGATTTGGCCGATGTTCCAGAAATTAAATATAATTTTATTCCTATATCTCAAATTGCAAATAAAGAAGCGAATGCCGTGGTGGACTGTTTAGGAGTATGCAAAGATGTTAGCGAATTACAAACTTTTACAGCTAAAAGTTCGGGTCGAGAACTTAAAAAACGTGAGGTAACTTTGGTCGATTCGAGTGGAGCCAGTATTACACTTACTTTATGGGGCACCGAAGCAGAAAATTTTGATGGGGTTCATCAGCCTGTTATCCTAGTAAAGTCAGCTAAAGTTGGAGAATTCGGCGGTGGAAAAAATCTTAGCTTAGTTGGTGGAAGTTCTATGAAAATAAATCCAGATATTGTAGAAGGTCATAAGCTTCGTGGTTGGTTTGATAATGGCGGTTGCGATCAAACAGTCAACAGTTTGTCTACAAGGACAGCAGGCACCGTCAGTTACAATACGGAATGGTTAACATTTGAAGAAGTCAAACTAAAGAATCTGGGAAGCAGCGACACCCCTGATTACTTCCAAGCTAAAGGAGTAATTCATTTGATTAAAAATACTAATGCTATGTATAAAGCATGCCCACAGCAAGATTGCAACAAAAAAGCCACAGATCTTGAAAATGGTCAGTATCGATGCGATAAGTGTAATGAAGATTTTGGTACCTTCAAATATCGTTTATTATTGAACATGTGTATTGCCGATATGACTGGTAATTTGTGGGCAACGAGCTTCAATGAGACTGCCGAACTTTTGTTGGGCAAATCGTCACAGGAGGTGGGCGAGGAAATCGATGGTAATCCAGAAGCAGCAACAAATCTATTCTCACAAATTTATTTTAAACAATTTGTCTTTAAATTTCGAACAAAAATTGAATTTTACGGTGATTCTGCTCGTAGCAAATCGATTATATTGTCCGCATCCGAAATTGATCATGAACAATACCAAAACCATATAATCAAAGAACTGCAAGAATTAACGGGAATTGGAAAAATGTAGAGTCTTCCAATATTTTGTTCTATTTTATAATATTAATTTACTTTTGTATCGCTTTATTGGAATATAAATAAATTTCTTGTTGAAACATGTTCAATGAAATTGATGTGATTTATTCCATTTTGTGTTTAAAGGTCAATCGTTGGGTTGGAAATTGGTGTATGGTGTGGGCAATTTTTTAATACGGAGCATTTAAAATTTCGTGAGGTCACAGAGTCCAATTCCAAAATGGGACGGATGCAAGAGGCAGAATCATCAACTGGCAATATTTGGGAAGTTGCGTCAGAACCACTAAGGCCTCAACGATCTACTTAAAAAAATTTAACACAAAAATAATTCTAGACGGCCGTTAATCATTTATAATTTAATCGATCAAAAAATTCATTTTGGGTTAAGATTTTAGGATCACCGAATCTGAACAGTGATGCGTGGCGTGACAGAGTATTTACGTTTCAAGACTGTTTTTGGTGGAGAACAATTACACTGAGAACAATTAAAGTGTCCCTTTAATTGTTCTCCACCTCGACCAAATAATCCCTAGTTCAAGTTTAGACACGTGCGCCCGAACGATATTTGCCATTGAAATACTTTGGTAATTAACTACCTCCGGTCTAATTTAGCCCTAGTAACAGGCTCTGCTCGTAACAACAATGGGATTAATTTAGCAAACTCTTTCGCATGACGAAAGTTATCAGTTGGTGCAAAATTACATTGCTGCACACCTAACAGAGAGCTGGTAGACCTTTTACATTGGAAAATTTCCTCGGACGCGGAGCAGCATTCCCAACTCCAAGGCCCATCAAGCTGATGGCATTAAGAATTGCGTACAAAATGCAAGAAAACAACCTGGTAGTATTCCACTGGGATGGGACGGTTCAAAGCAACTTGTGTGTTATAACGTTACACATCTGGGAGGGGCACTGAAGAAGAACTTACTTTGAAAATGCTTATCTGGAAAAGGAGACTTCCGAACATTTGCTATTTACATGCAACACCATCATTTTTAGAAAATATAAATTGATTTTTTTAAAACTTTGACATCATTACCAAATAATCGGTACTGTAATTTATTCTGTGTTTATTCAGAAAACAACTTAGGGGCCTTCACATATTAAGTAACGTTTTTTTACGTTTTTGAACCCTTCCATCCCCCTCGTAACGAAGCGCCTCCAAAGTTTCCTTGACGAATTTTGCAACGAAGTGGCCGAGCGTTGTCGTGCTGAAAGGCATCAATTGTTGTTGATAACGTTCTCCAGTGATGGTTTCGTTAGGCTGGAGTAGCTCATAGTAGATCACTCTAAACTGATCCGACCAGATATACAGCATTAGCTTCTTGTCATGAATATTCGGTTTGGCCGTTAAAGTTGATGCATGATCGGGTTGTCGTAATGGATCCACTTGCACGCCCCCTTCACGATTCGACGCAAAATACCCTTCAGATTTTGTCTTTGGAGTAGTTGTTCGCATGTGAAAAACGGCGTTCGACGTTTCTTGGCTTGAGTTCATACGGAACTCAATTTCCTTGCTTTTGCACCATACTGATGGCCTTGAGAAGGTTTGCAATCGCTTGTTGAGTCACTCCCAAAGTTTCAGCGAGCCTTTCTTGAGTTTGGCATGCATCTTGGTTCAATAACGTCTCCAACTCAGCGTCTTCAAACTTTATGGGCCTCCCTTCGCGTTCTTTGTCACTGGTGTCAAAATCGCCGGAACCAGTATCCAAATGTTTTTTTTGATTGAGCATATTCCACATATGCTTCTCACAGCAATCGATGTGCATCAGCTGCACTTTTATTCAAATTAAAGCAAAAAATGCAGTAGCATGGATGATACACCCTTAAATCGTTTTATTGTCGGGTTTACATTTTGCTGTGTCAGTGTGTTACGTTTTTATTATGTCGCTAAAGTCGGAAAGTGTAGCGGCAATCGTGGCATTGTTGGAAGATAAGAGAAGCCAATACAAGTTCCAGATTTCCCATAGTACCGTACAACATGTTTCGTCGCGATTTTTCGAGACGGGATTGTATACCAGGCGACAAGGTACAGGCAGACAAACAGTAACAAACGTTCGAGATGACCGTTTTGTAGTTTCATCAACCAACGTCCAACACTTAGTAGCACCATAATTGAAGACCTCATGTTACCAGAGTCTTGAATGAATACTTGGCATATAGAACTTGAAGCATATGTGAATACGATGGAAAAACTTCGATGTGCGTTCTTAGAGGAATGGGAAAATATCTCACAGTGCGATATCCAAACAGATCAAAAGTAAGGAACCTAGGCTAACAGCGGTTATTCAAGCTCGATGGAGCAATACACGCTACTAAACACTTTTTATTGGTTAATTATGATTTTGTTGTTGTGTTTATGTTTGTGAAATATTTTTTTTCTAAATGCGGCCAATGGCTTTATTCTTGAATCTTTCTACATAAGAAACTAACAAGAAGTAATCAAATCTTAAGCTAAAATTATTACATATTTTAAGTCTTAACCAATGTTAATACTTATTGTTGGTGCTCACAATTTAATTAATTTAGATTATAATTATACATACATATGTATAACATCAACATATAAATTTACAGGTTCACAGGTTCATCAGTCCGAGTGGATCTGTTCTTTTCAGTCGCCTAAATCGTGGCTGTTTTAATATATCACTGGCCAATTCGTTGGGATGCGCCTCTAGTTTTGAATAATATTTAGAACTGAATTTTTTAATTGTTTCTTTAATGGTTTTAATCCCAAGGTCGTCATGTATATTACTATTTCGAATGTACCACGGAGCATTAGTAATACTTCGAAGTATTATCGCTTGAGTTCGTTGCAGGAGCTCTCTGTTTGAAGCGCTGGTGGATCCCCATAACTGCACACCATATGTCCATATGGGTTTGATTATCACTTTGTACAGTAAAATTTTATTGGCTAATGACAACTGAGATTTTCTTCCCATCAGCCCGTACATTTAGGAAAATGTAATTTTTATTTGGTTGCGCTTTGTTTCAATATGGGTTTTCCACGTTAACAATCTATCCAGGTGCAAACCTAAGTATTTGACCATCGTTTGTTGAGGAATATTTTTATCATTTAATTTCACTGGTAGACAGGTGCGTTTGTTCAGCGTGAATGTGATGTGAGTTGACTTGTTTCCGTTCACTTTTATTCGCCATGACTTTAGCCAGTCCACGATTTTGTTTAAATGATTCTGTAACTCCTTTGAGGCAATTTCGGGATTATTGTGTGACACCAGGATAGCCGTATCATCGGCAAATGTTGATATTGTTACTTTGTGGGTTACAAGTAAATCGGCTGTGTACAACAAGTATAATATTGGCCCTGCCTTGCGGGACACCTGCATTAATATCATTTAAGCAAGTAGTTGCGCTACTTTGTTTGAACATGTATTGCCTTTGAATAAGGTAGTTTCCCAAAACTGTGTGAAATTTCTTCGGTAGAAGCTCTTTAATTTTGTATATTAGTCCATCGCGCCAAACTTTATCAAATGCTTGTGCTATATCCAAGAAAGCAGCAGAACAATATTTCTTTTCCTCGAAGTTGATTTTGATTGCATTTACAATTCTGTGTATTTGCTCTGTGGTACCATGTTGGTTTCGGAGCTCAAATTGATGGTCTGGAATAACGCGCCGTTCTTCTAATATTGGTTTCAATTTTGTTAGTAACATTTTTTCAAATAGCTTTGAGATTGTGGGCAGCATGCTTATTGGACGATTGATGAGATCTGAGTTTCATTTTTTCCAGGCTTATGTATCATTGTGAATTGTGATCTAACATATTTTCCATTATTGAGGAATATAACTGGTTTACATGAGCGCGTTGAGAATGTTATTAGTTTTATGCATTTGTCTGACAATTCCCTTATCATTTTTCCAGTAATGAGATCATGTCCTGGCGCCTTTTTCGGTCTTATGCAATTTTTAATTGTATTCTTAACTTTCTTCCAATTATTCTTTATAAGTTTGTAGGATAAACCATCATCCATTTGCTGGGGTAGCACGAAATTATTATCTTCTTCGTGTGGTGCGAATACTGTTGTTAGATGATCAGCAAAAGCATTGGCTTTTTCTTCATCACTTCTCGCCCAATTTCCAGTTGGTAGTCTAATCGGTGGATTCGAATTGGTTGGCCTTTTTACATTTTTTGTTGCCTTCCACAAAGAAGAATCTGTACTCTCGGTTGCCGAGAGATCACTTAAATAGTACTGGACGCTCTGGTTTTCTTCTTTCCGCAAAGCAAATCTTAAGGCCTTGATAGCTCGATTTAATTTCCATTTCAATAACGGTGATTTTGTTTGCTGCCATTGCCGGCGAATTTTGCGCTTTTCCTGGATTAGTTCCTGTATATTATAAGACACTTTATTAATTTTTTCGGAACTACTTATGACCGGTGTAGCCTTTTCAAATTTTTCATTGTTTGGTTTTTGTTTGAAAATTCGAAAAAACTCAACCACATGTTCTTAAAGAGTCGGTTTTACTCACATTTTCTATGATTGTTTTGACTGACCTAGAATTTGGTTTTGGTTTCGTGTTTCCAGCTAGTGCAGTTCAAGAGGTATTTTCATTTGAAAATTTAGTAATAAACCATCTTGTGGGATAGGCAAAAAAATTCAGCCACATGATTAGTCAAAGTAAGCTATGGTAATATTCGGTTCACAATTTACTTCAGTGGCACTATTCTGATTTTCCCGGGGAATTGGGAAATGATTTATTGTGACTTGTTTTAATGTATTTTGGTATCATTTTTTTCATAGCATACTGTGGCGATTGGTATTTTGTTCAAATTTTGGGAAAAAATAATTCCATTTTCAGACCACTGCCTACTGTGTAATTCCCAACAAAATTGTTGGGGAATATAAACAACAAAATTGCTTTGAAATGAAATCATTTTTCCCCAAAATTGGAATTATATGCCAATTGGAAAAAAATGATACCAAAATACATTAAAACAAGTCACAATAAATCATTTCCCAATTCCCCGGGAAAACCAGAATAGTGCCACAGAAGAATAAGTGCAAACAATCAAAAATAAATTAAAATCTTTGAAATATGTAACAGATCAATGTTAAACAAAGAATTATGTAATATTCCTCTTACTTATTGGAAGGCTATTCATCAAGCCACGGGCATTTTACCTTTTATGAGTATGTTTAATTCACGAATGGGTTTACTTTAATGATACCAAGTAAAACATTTTCAAGGGAGGATATATCTAATAACATTATTAGGAATTTCAATTCAGACTGGATTAGAGCTACTCCAATTGTGACAGCTCCAAAATAGTAAATTTGTTACTCCAATGCCGAAAGAAGAAGGTCCACTCGAATCTCTTCTCGAAGAGAATTGAAGAATGTTTACATCAACAATGCAGTTTACAAAAATTACAAAATTTATTTATTTTTAGGATAATCACCAAGAAATTAGTTGAACAATTCAGGACATCAATTCCATGAAACAAAATTTTACTTCCCTTCGTCGATGTATTGTAGAATGTATACCTGAACTCAATTCCATTTCAATAAAATCAAGGTAAGACAAATGGCCAAATTTGAAAATATTGTATTAAATAGTGTGAATGAAATTTTCAATAATTTAGTTAACAGTGTGGATAATGACAAATATATTGAAATATCGATTTCCTTCTTCATGTCAAAAGTCAGGCAATAAATTCTGTTTATTTATTTATTTATACTGAGAAAAGTCTACAAATATGACTTGAATTTATAACATACTGAACATGGTAGAATAAAAA
This sequence comes from Tipula helvola, assembly GCA_963556165.1. NCBI lineage: Eukaryota > Metazoa > Arthropoda > Insecta > Diptera > Tipulidae > Tipula > Tipula helvola. Next base: position 194,085,731 of record OY744483.1, on the reverse strand, counting down.
TTAAATTAAACAAAAAAAGAATAAAAATTGGCATAAAAATATTTTTAGGTTGGAGCAAAATGTTGCTTCAACCTACGTTTAAAGCTGTTTTTACTTAAGTAAAAGTCGAACAGATGGTCGATTTTATTAAAACTCTTCGACATCATGTTTACCGGTTCATTGTCACCATAGTTTGTTCTGTGTTTATTTAGATGAAGGAACTCATGATCTCTTAAATTCCTACTCGGTGCCTTTATTTTAATTGATTCCAGTAAGGATGGTGCATCGATTTGATCAAGTAAAATATTTCCAATAAACGAACACTTTAAAAGCTCTCGTCTATTTGCCAATGTTGTCATTTGATAGGTTTTGCATCCAGTAGCATATGATGGTAATCGCTTCAGGTTAACGTGGTGCGGTAAGTCATGGTCATAATCCCATCCGTCTTTACACGTTATATACCGCATAAATTTTTTTTGGACACTCTCAACTATCAGTAATTCGGCCCCTTATTTCAAAATTATTTCCGATGTTGAAAGTGTGATTTTTGGTTTAAATGATGTAGATAAAATTGATATCCGGAACCCTTATATAAATACATATAATAACAAATCAAAAAAACGGAGAAAATTCAAAAAAATTATCACCTTTCGAAAATCGGATTTTAGGCTATGTTAAATAAGCAAAAACGTTTTTAAAAATAATCGAGGAATTTTAGTTATACGGGCAGATAAAGGAAATATGACAGTTCTGACATTGAGAAATGATTATTTAACCTAATCTTCTTAATGACAACAATATAACCAGTCAACAATGTGCCAATACAAGCTTTAATAATGTCGATCCAGAAGTTCTTGGAGTTGGAGATCCTGTCGTATCGCTGCAACCGGTTAATGTACAAGATCTTGAACATTTATATGTGAGTAGATTAAATCCAAATACTGAAGTGAATGCTTTGGTTGACTATGTACGATCAAAGTTGGAGATGGTAGAAGCCGTTGAGTGTCGTTTATTGTTGCCAAGAGGCCGGGATAAATCTAAATTAACTTTTATTTCATTTAAGCTAAGTATTGACAGGAAGTTCTCTAGCCGAATTTTATCGCCTACGTTCTGGCCAAGAGGTGTTTTGATAAGGCCTTTTACCAGAAAATCCAGCTCAAAAAACGACAATGCAGTTTCGCTGCCTCGAACCGATTAAAATTTGACGACTTGCAGCTGTATACAAAAGCACAATATCACCAAAGCAATCAATATCACCAAAACAGTCATTATCAGCCTACGGACTCACCTACAAACACTTTTAATTATCTGTTGTCATTATATTATCATAACGCAAGCGGTATTCGTTCTAAATCGAGAGATATATTCCTCAATACTTCTGATGAGGAATTTGACATTATCATCATAACTGAGACTTGGCTGAACCAGTCTTTTAAATCGGAGGAGTATTTTCCAAATTCGTATGCAATTTTTCGTCGTGACAGATATGAAGATGCTAACATTAATCGTCTGGGTGGTGGAATAATAGTTGGAGTCTCAAGTCAATTAAGATGTGAATCTGTGTTTTATTCGAATGAACCAGAATTATTAGTTTTGAGAATCCAATTCTTCTCTCAACAAATATTATTATGCGTACTATATATCCCATCATCTGCTGCATCCGAATTATATGATCGTCTCGCCAATGTGATTGTAAACGAGTTAGTACCTTTAATTAAACCTGATGACCAGATAATCTTCACCGGTGACTTTAATCTACCTAAGATTAATTGGATATTTTTGGACACGGATATTATCCCAGCTTCAACGAACGTAACCGTAACTCTCATTTTGGATACTATGTTTGGTTTGGGTACTAAGCAATGCAATAATATACTAAATGGAAATGGCAGACTGCTAGATTTGGTGTTCTGCTCAATGGATATGGACATAAAAGTTTCAGCATGCAATGATATTGGTAATTCTGAGAGTATATATCACACACCTCTTAAATTAGATATAATTTTTTGTAATTGTTTTAGCGATTCTTTTACCTCTAATAGTTTTAATATAATGTCTTCTTATTTAGATTTTAGAAATGGAGATTATGTTAATCTGAGGAACTTTCTCGATGGGATGGATTGGGACAATTTGCTGTTACCAAACAACGTCGATTGTTGTGCGGATATTTTTTATCGTATCTTAAATGTCGCAATTGATCAATTCATTCCACGTAAATCCGCCGGGAAAATTAAATGTGAACCGTGGTATAATAGATCACTCACAAATTTAAAAAATCGAAAGAATAAATTGCATAAAATATTTAAATCGAATCCGTCTGAGTTAAACTACCAGTTATATAGCGATCTACGAACGGAATTTAATATATTGAACAAGTTTTTATACAATTGCTATGTCATGCAGATCGAAAATGACATAACAAACGACCCTAGGCGGTTCTGGTGTTATATGGAGCACAAAAAGAAATCTAGTGGATGTCCTGTTCAAATGCATCTAAATGGTATAGTTTCAAATGACAACCAAGCGACATGCAATCTATTTGCCGACTTTTTTGAAGAAGTATACACTAGAAATTACACAAGTTGCTCCTCGGTTTGTCGTGATAAAACAAGCATTAGCTCGAACTTAACTTTAACATATCAGGAAGTTTTAATAGCTTTAAACCAGCTAGATTGTAAAAAGGGGGCCGGGTCTGACGGTATTCCTCCTTGTTTCATGGTGAGTTGCGCTGATGTCCTTGCGGCTCCATTGGCAAAGATTTTCAATCTTAGTCTTAGGTCTGGAGTTTTCCCCAAAATATGGAAAATATCATCGATTATTCCAATTTTTAAGTCTGGTTTACGTAGTGATGTTCGAAATTATCGTGGAATTTCTTTACTTTCAAGCATCCCGAAGCTCTTTGAAAGTCTAGTTAATGCCCGATTATTTTACTTCGGTCTAAAAAGACCAAAGTATTGAAATCCTGTCAAAAATGACGAAAAATTTGGTTGGTCCAAAACCACTTTTCTCGACGTTTTGAAAGTCCCTGAGTCTGAAAATGCAAAAAAAAAAAAAAATGTCCGTCCGTCTGTCTGGACGTCTGGATGTCTGGATGTCTGGATGTCTGGATGTCTGGATGTCTGGATGTCTGGACCCATGGTATCTCGATAACGGCTTGTCCGATTTGAATTTTTTTTTTCGCCAATCTGTTTCTATGGTCAAGGCGGAGATTTGAAAAGCTTTTGGAGACTGTACGTTAAGGGGGTGGGGTACCTGCCATACGAATTGACCCAAAATAACTGCTTTTATAAATATTTACGATTTTTTTATATATGCTTATTTGATTATTGAATTGGGCATTGAATTTGGCATTGAATTGGGAATTCATTTGAAGATTAAATTAGGGGTCAATTTGCGCGTTGAGTTGAAGTTAAGTTGGAGTTGAGTTGGGGTTGGATTTGGATGTGGTGAATAGTTAACAAATTTTTTATATGATGGAACTTGCCTATTTATCAACCGATTACGATGAAATTCGACATTTGTATTGGAAATGGGATTCTAAAATGATTTATGGATGAAGTTCTGGGATTTTAAAACGATTTCTGGCTGAAGTTCTGTAATATGGCCAAGTATGATGGAACTTGCCCATTTCTCAACCGATTACGTTGAAATTCGACATTTGTGTTTGAAATGGGATTCTAAAATGATTTACGGATGAAGTTCTGGGATTTTAAAACGATTTCTGGATGAAGTTCTGGAATATGGCCAAGTATGATGGAACTTGTCTATTTATCAATCGATTATTATGAAATTTAATATGTGTGTTAGAAATGGGATTCTAAAATGAGTTTTGGATGAAGTTCTGGAATATGGCCAAGTAGGATGGAACTTGCCCATTTCTCAACCGATTGCGATGAAATTCGACATTTGTATTGAAAATGGGATTCTAAAATGATTTATGGATGAAGATCTGGGATTTTAAAACGATTTCTGGATGAAGTTCTGGAATATGGCCAAGTATGATGGAACTTGCCCATTTCTCAACCGATTACGATGAAATTCGACATTTGTGTTGGAAATGGGATTCTAAAATGATTTACGGATGAAGTTCTGGGATTTTAAAACGATTTCTGGATGAAGTTCTGGAATATGGCCAAGTATGATGGAACTTGTCTATTTATCAATCGATTATTATGAAATTTAATATGTGTGTTAGAAATGGGATTCTAAAATGAGTTTTGGATGAAGTTATGGAATATGGCCAAGTAGGATGGAACTTGCCTATTTCTCAACCGATTACGATGAAATTCGACATTTTTATTGGAAATGGGATTCTAACATGATTTATGAATGAAGTTCTGGAATTTTAAAACGATTTATGGATGAAGTTCTGGAATATGACTAAGTATGATGGAACTTGTCTATTTATCAACCGATTATTATGAAATTTAATTTGTGTGTTAGAGATGGGATTCTAAAATGAGTTTTGGATGAGGTTCTGGAATATGGCAAAGTATGATGGAACTTGCTCATTTCTCAACCGATTACGATGAAATTCGACATTTTTATTGGAAATGGGATTCTAACATGATTTATGAATGAAGTTCTGGAATTTTAAAACGATTTATGGATGAAGTTCTGGAATATGACTAAGTATGATGGAACTTGTCTATTTATCAACCGATTATTATGAAATTTAATTTGTGTGTTAGAGATGGGATTCTAAAATGAGTTTTGGATGAGGTTCTGGAATATGGCAAAGTATGATGGAACTTGCTCATTTCTCAACCGATTACGATGAAATTCGACATTTGTATTAGAAATGGGATTCTAAAATGAATTTTGGATGAAGTTCTGGGATTTTAAAACGATTTCTGGATGAAGTTCTGGAATATAGCCAAGTATGATGGAACTTGTCTATTTCTCAACCGATTATTATGAAATTTGATTTGTGTGTTGGAAATGGAAATATTTGATATATGTGGAATATGGCCAAGTAGGATGGAACTTGACTATGCCTTAACCGCTGGTATCATTGTGTTAAACATGTGCGTTGTAAATGGGATTCTAAAATGAGTTTTCGGATAAATTTCTGGAATATGGTCAGTTAAACGGTTAGAAGTATCAGTATAATTTGTTATACTACTTTCGGTATAAAATTCTAGAATACGATTTTTCGTTTTAAATTGGATGCCTGTACCCATGTTGAAGCTTTTGACCTGTTTGGCTGTTGTTGTATAAGTAAATATATATTGGTTAAAATAGAAATCAATAATGTCAAAACAGTCACACCAACTTTATGATATTATTGAAGATACCAAAGACCGAAGTTCTGATCACCTCGTGAGGTTTCAGCCCTTTATATTTTTATAATTAAAAATGTTATAACGACAAAACAACATGGTTTCTATAAAGGTCGATCTACGGTTACAAATCTCGCAATTTTTAATAATTATGTGTCAGGGGCGCTTGAGTTAGGTTTCCAAACGGATGTATTGTATACAGATTTCAGTAAGGCATTTGATAAGGTAGATCACGATTTGTTAATTAATAAACTCTATCAATTAGATTCAAATCAAATACCGGTGCAATGGATACGATCATATTTGACTGGTAGAAAGCAGTATGTTAGAATCAACAATTCCATTTCCAGATCGTTTTTAGCATCCTCTGGAGTACCCCAAGGTAGTCATCTGGGACCACTCCTTTTTAATATTTTTGTGAATGACGTCATTGGTTGCCTGTCTAACTCAGAAGTTCTTTTGTACGCAGACGATTTAAAAATTTATAAAACCATTAGGGGCATTTCTGATGCATTATCATTTCAAATTGATATCAATAATTTCGTTGAATGGTGTAGTACAAACTCGTTATGTCTTAACATTTCCAAATGTAAAACTATGACATTTAGTAGAGGTCGGAATATTGTCTTAACCGATTATTTAATCGACGGAGCACTGATCGAACGAGTTTCTGTAATTCGAGACTTAGGTGTTCTTTACACACCTAACTTGTCTTTTAATTTTCATATTGACAGCGTCATTGCAAAGGCTAACAGTATGTTAGGCTTTTTGAAAAGACAATGCCGGGAATTTAGAGATCCATACACATTGCGCACTTTATATATGGCATTTGTTAGATCCCATTTGGAGTACGCTGCTGTTATTTGGTCGCCCTTTTATCATAACTATTCAGATAGGATCGAAAGCATTCAAAAGCGTTTTCTTAAATATGCGCTTCGCTTCTTGCCTCGTGACGGCCGTGGCCCGGATTATATTTTGCCACCTTACAAAGGGAGATGCCAGTTATTAGCTCTGGAACCGCTTAGTGCTCGTAGGGACGCGGCGATTGCTATGTTTGCGCGTGACATGATTCTGGGACACATTGACTGCTCTGAGCTTTTAGAGCTATATTCGTTTTATGTACCGTCTCATAATTTGAGAAGACGTGCATTTTTGCAGTTACCTAATAGAAATACAAATTACGGGAAGAATGAATTGATCTACAAATCGACACTTCTGTTGAACTCGGTTGAAAATTTGTTCGATTTTGACATATCGAGGAACGTTTTTCAGAGAAACATTCTCCATTATTTTAAATTTTATTTTTGTTTTTTTTCTGTTCTTTTTATAATGACTTTGATTGTATTTTATGTTGACGTGTGTCGATCAGATGTATTTTGTACTGTTGATCTAAATAAATAAATAAATAAATATATGTATACATTCAAATTTCCAATTATGTATGTTATAAGGTCAGTAGATGGTTCAACATATGGTTTATCAGCATTTTGGGGAAATATTTTAAAACATAGTATAGGAAAAACCAGTTCATTTATAATCAATTCAGAAGATTGCAAACAAAAAATTAGCAATATTAATATTCCTCAAAATTTACTATATTGTCGTTAGACGAATGATCATTATTTACGAACGTTGATTGCAAATGGGTTACTAACATTATAAGCAACAATTGGAGGAATATAAAGCAAAATTCAAAAACAAAATTAACGAAAGTCCAATTTTTAATAGCTTTAGATATCGTATTAAATAATTCAGAATTCTCATTAAATAATAAAATTTACAAACAAATTTTTGGCTCACCAATGGGTTCGCCTATTAGTCCTATTTTGGCAAATTTATTGATGGAAAATGTAGAAAATTTAGCACTAAATTCTTTGGATTTTCAAACGTTATTCTACTATCGTTACGTAGATGATGTTATAACGGCTATCCCAGTTGACAAAGTTGATTTTTTTCAGAGTACATGGCGAATTATAAGTCAATGTTCAGTGAGCTGAGGAATTTGACCGAGCCGGTCGTCATTGGTATTGCAAAGAATGGTGCGTCGATCACAGCAACAAAATGTGGTACAATTCTGGGAACTATCATGGTCAATTGCATAGAGCACGCTCACGGAAGTTGTGCACGCTCACGAATGTTTTATTTATCGAAAATCTAAAATACAATTTGGTATCTGTGAGTCGTTTGGAGAGCGCTGGATGCCAAGTAAATTTCGACGATGGTTTGGTCCGTATTACAAAGGATGGCAGGCGTAATGGAAAGCTGTAAGTGTTTGAGTTGAAGCGTGTGCGACATGAAACAGCGAATATTACAACATCATCAAACGAAGGCATTGCTGCGAAAGCATCGAATGGAATGGAATCAACGCAAGTGAAGTCAAATCAAAATATTCGCCTGTGGCATCGTCGTCATCGGTTGGCACATTTGAACTACGCTAACATTAAGCGTTTGAACGCTTTGGTCGATGGAATGGGTGCCCGTGCCATGAACAACGATGCTGAAGCTGTTTGCGAGCCGTATGTTTTCGGAAAGCAATCTCGGAAACCATTCATTTGTGATGAAGCCGGAATTCAGATCCAATACAGCGAACCGTACACACCTCAACATAATGGCTTCGCCGAACGAATGAACAGGACATTGCTTGAGAAGGCACGTTCTATGATCGCTGATTCCAAAATGAGCAAGGATTTTTGAGGTGAGGTCGTGTATGTGCGGCATACATAGCGAATCGCAGTCCGTCACGTGCGATTGTTTTGGATGCGACACCAGTTGAGCTTTGGATAGGCAAGTAAACCCAATTGTCAAGGCCTCGTGTTTTTGGATCGCCTCCGTATGCGCATGTACCAGACCAATTACGAAATATATTGGATATGAAATCATCGAAAATGGTAATGGTCGCCTGTGGGACCCATCGAAGAACGGGATTGTTACACGACGAGATGTTGTGTTTAATCAGTCGCAACCGAATTCTTCTTCAGTTTTCTTCGAGATAAAGTAATTCTCGGACGGTGTTGACGAGGCGGAGAGTTCAGCAGACAGCGATGCGACGAATGTCGAACGAGATGACGCTCGATCTGCTGGTGCAGATGATGAAATGGATTCACTCAAGCGAAATAAAACTTGAACTTTGGCCGAACGTCCGCCGAATCGATCAGTTGTTACCTGCAAGTGGATGTTTTCCCGAAAGCGAAACGATGTGGGTAAGCTAGCCCGTGGATGTACCCAGCGTGAGAACCTTGATTTTCACGAAACCTTACTCTCCGGTGGCAAGGATTATTACAATAAGAGTTATGCTGGCTCTTGCTGTCAAGCGTGACATGGCAAAATGTACATCAAATGGATGTGAAGACGGCATTTCTCAACGGAAAACTTGAAGAGGACATTTATAAGGAACAGCCGGAACTTGGATTATTATCGATAGGAATTAAGATGGAGTATTGGAAGTGTAAACTAGTCTTAATAGCATTTATGTAGTGAGAGGTGGCAGCTCTGTTACATTATTGAAATAAGGTTAATTTCAGTTATGTTCTGTCATTAATCGAATACACATCTTTGTTTTAACTTATTCCGTTTTGCTGCTGCTGCGAAGTATTTAAGAGAAATGAGTCTGAAATCTCAAGTTAATTTAATAAATAAAAACAGTATAGAGCCCTAGGCCTAAACCATTAAATAATTTTAATTAAATAAGAATATTTTGTTTACTCTTTTTCCCAATATCATACGCACAGCTCTTAACACTTTCGGGCAGATTTTGACACTTTTAGACAGTTTTTGACCATGATTTAATGTGTTTCACCTATTTTTGACAAGATTGTCAAAAAGTCAGATTTTTTAGCGATTTACGCATCAATTATTTTAATCCAATGGAATGCGCAGCTTTGGCTGCAAATCTTAATTTTTGACCAACTCGCTGCATAAACTACACAGCAGCTGAATTCTTGACTGATTATCTTAATCTAGTTGGAAAAACTCGATAAATATGAAGCTCAAAAAGAGATAGAAAGTGTAAGTGAAATAAAATTATTTTATTTTGATGTCATTTTTAAAATTAAATTGAAATCGCGATCTGAGATTATCGCGATAATCATTGTGTCTGTCAATGGTATAGGATTATTAATGGATAAAAATGTACTACACCTAACTAGGGATGTGGACATGTGGTATCGAAAACACAATCGAGTGGTATCGAGTACAATTTAAAACACTTTTGATTGACATAGCCGATTTCTAATGTAAGTTTTAATAGGGAGGAGGGGGGGACCAATAAGGCATTTATGCAAATTTATTATAATGCAAAGTATATAGCTCATATTTATTTATTACACACAAAAAACACAAAACAAATAATAATATGTAAGTTATTATATTTTTGGAAGCCCCAATCTTCATCATCCTACAATCAGACACAAAGAGTAGTTTGCCACCCTGCCACCCATAAGTCTGTTTCGGGTTTGTGTTAAAAATGTTAAAATCGTTCCAGCTTTAGAAAACAATCTTTCTGATGGTACGGAGGTACCGAGTATTATCAGGTACTTCTTGGTGGGGCGGTACAAATAAGGGAACACGTTGATATCAGAGGCGTTCATTATTTTTCTGACGGATGACGTGGACGTAAAATTTCTCAATTTCAATTTAAGAGAATTGATGTGTAGGAACATAAAAGTGATGTTTTCTGTGTTTCGCTAGTTTGTAGAGACTTCCCCTGAAAATAAACAATCATGAGTACTATAGAGTACTACATAGTTGGGTATCGTTACAAAAGTATCGAGTACAAAAGTACTTGGTATCGTAATCACAGTATCGATTCTACAAAGTATCGATACCTTTTGCGGATGCCTACACCTAACCTACAAATATTTGTGTCAAAAACGCCAAATTGCCGCCCTTCGGGCATAACTATAACTACTAAGCTGCAAGTCATTTCAAAATGCAGCAACAATCACCTTTTTGCACATTCACAACAATGAATACGGAAGAAAAAGTTGTACATTTTTTTTTTTTATTCATAATTTTAGTTGGCTACTTGTTTGAAAAAAACACTTGCAGGCGATAGTATACATATATACTGCTAGCTGCATGCCATTTTTTCTGTGCACCATAAACCGCGCAACGGCTGACGGTATCTTTGATTGGAAAAATAAAATGTTTGAAAATAGTACTAGATTTGTTTTATTTTATGCGATGTAGCCTATTTAGCCAGTTCCTGCTGGAAACAGATGTGCAGAATTTGTGCCTGCAGTGATGCATTCAAAACACAAGTACCTACCGCACGCATTTAAATATTTTTTGACATTTATTTGATACATATGTACATATTTAATTTTAATATATAATTTTTGTATATGAATGGCGCCCAAAGCTTATTCTCTGCCAACAACTTACAAAAAAAAAAATATTGGGAAAATGAAAAGTATAAAAATTGTATTAGATCTGTTTTCTTTTACGTAACGTACCCTACCGATGAGCAGCAAAATTAGAGACAACTTGCATAAATATGCATGCCACGCAGAATACATGTGATTTTATGCGGGAAACAGATGTGCATAATTATGCGTGCATCAAAATTAGAATGCACTAGTGCCTATGAAATCAATTACATGTATTCTGCATGACATGCATAATTATGCAAATTATCTCTATTGCTAATTTTGCTGCGCATCAGTAGGCTACATTACGTAAAAGAAGCCAAATCTAGTACAATTTATATACTTTTCATTTTATTCAATCAATTTTTTTAATTTGTTGACAGAAAATATGTTTTGTGTGACAAGTGCCATAATGGAGGAAAAAAATTAATTAATTTGTGTCAAAATAAGGCATCATTCACTTAAAAAAATTCTAAACTAAAATTAAATGTGTAACAAATAAATGTCAAAAAGTATAGAACTACATGCAGCACATGTGTTTCGAGTGCGTATCTGCGTGCATTACTGCATGCAGAAATTATGCACATCTGTTTCCCGCATAAAATGCGGAAAATAGATGTTCTGCATGCAGTAATGCACGCAGATATGCAATGCACTCGAAACACATGTACTGCATGGAGTTCTATACTTTTTGACATTTATCTGTTACACATTTAATTTTAGTTTAGTTTTTTTTTATGTGAATAATGCCTTGTTTTGTCACAAATTAATTAATTGTTTTCCTCCATTATGGCACTTATCACAAAAAGTTTATTTTGTGTGAACAAATTAAAAAAATTGATTGAATAAAATAAAAAGTATACAAATTGTACTAGATTTGTCTTCTTTTAGGTAATGTAGCTTACTGATGCGCATAAAAATTAGAAATAGAGAGAACTTGCATAATTATGCATGTCACGCAGAATACATGTAAACTTTGACACTACTGCATTCTAATTTTGATGCATGCATAATTATGCTCGCATTATGTTGGAAACAGATGTGCAGAATTTCTGCATGCAATGATGCACGCAGATATGCATTTAAAATACATGTGCTGCATGCAGTTTTTTAATTTTTGACATTTTTTATACAACTTTTATGCATGAATGATGCCTTATTTTGTCACAAATTAATTAATTTTTATCCTCCATTTTGGCACTTTTCACACAAACATATTTTCTGTCAACAAATTAAAAAAATTGATTGAAAAAGAAGAAAAATTACATAAATTGTACTAGATTTGTTTATTTTTACGTAATGTAGCCTACCGATGCGCAGCAAAATTAGAAATAGAAACGACTCGCATAATTATGCATGCCGTGCAGAATACATGTAATTCATTTCATGGACACTAGTCCATGCATGCTTGCATGCATAATTATGTATAGTGAAAATAATATCTCAGCGAAAATCGTTTTTTCATCGTTGGGCGCAGCCAACAGTGAAGTAGTTAAAAAAAAATCAAAAATTGAGAGAAGGGTCGGCTGAGTAATAGTTTTAAAAACAAAAAAAATTATAAATAAAGATATGTGAAATTTGATTCCATTACATAATGTAATTTATATTGGAAAATATTAAAAATTCTCATTATTTCATAGGTAAATTCTAAAATAACATGTAAAATTATAAAATATAAAAAATATTAACAACACCACTGGATATGTAACGTTATACCCATTTAAGGTACGAACTAGGCATATGTAGAAAGAAATGTCATTTTTCGTGTTAAAGCAAAACAATAAAAAAACTCGATTTTAAATTTCAATTTGTTCAAGGCAAGCTAATGACATTAAAATTATCTTAAATGTTATCAACAGTTCTAGTGCTAGTGTGTTATCTAAATTAAAATTACATTAATTATTGTGAATAAATTTGACAAATTCTAACCTCAAAATGTAAACAAATTAGCCTAAATACATCGCTGTGTTAACGCCATTTGTTTTGATGCGCGAGAGCTGTCAGAATTTCGCTGAGATATAATTTTCACTATACATATATCTGTTTCTCGTATGTAGCATAGCAGTGTATTCCATATAAAATGGTTAATGTAAATTCGGCACATATATACATATGTATGTAAGTTTCCAGTATAGACCCGAGTGAGATGTTGTAAGTTGTAACCATCACGTTTTTCGCTTCGGAGCATTTTGATAGAATAACGGTATTTTAGAACTAAATTGTTTTAAAATTTTATATTTTTAACAAAGGAGTACAGTTATTCTATCGAAAATGCATCGAAGTGAAAAACGTGATGGTTACAACATCTCACCTGATCCTGAATTAAATTCGACTCGGCTCGCAGCATCTGTAACATAAATATCTATGTTACACACATTTATTAAAATCCCTGACTTCGGCGCACTGGAAAACTATTTTGAAACCTATTAATAATATTCTATATTTCAATTAATAACTTTTGATTAATTATTCAAACAAATTAAATTATATTTATTTTTCTTCAAATTGAATTATTGAGGTTATGAGAGAATTTTATCAACTAACTAACCAAAAAACAAAAGACACACGATGAACCCGAACTTGGCTACGTTGATAGAATAAATTCAACATGCCCTCTCATCGTGTGTTTTAACATATTCTCTTTAATTATAAATGGTTAATGCCAAGTCCTATTAAACACTTTTCATGATTTGGTATAGATAAGCTTTTCGTTAAAACATCTTCTGGCATTTGATTGGTTGGTATATATTTCACGTCGATTTCGCCTTTTTCGTAGATTTCTCTTATGAAATGGTATTTTATATCGATATGTTTTGTACGGGAATGATAAATACTATTTTTTGTTAACTTCTGAGCTCCTTGGTTATCGCAATAGATAATAATATGTTCTTCCGGTTTCATGTACCCTATTTCTGTTAAAAAGTTTTTTAAATAAACTGCTTCTTTTGCTGCTTCACTGAGAGCAACATACTCAGCTTCTGTGCTGGATAACGCCACACATCTTTGTTTCCTGGATTCCCAAGTTATTGACGATTCGCCTAATTTAAATATATATCCATATTGGGATATACGATCATTTATATTGCTTCCCCAATCAGAATCAACATATCCATGAAGTGATTCAGTAGTATTGGTAAATGTGAGACCGTAACTTTTTGTTGCAATCAAGTAACGTAAAACTCTTTTTGCAGAACTCCAATGAACTTGACTCGGATTTTGATTGAATTGACTCAATGTACTCACAGTATACGCTAAATCAGGTCTTGTACACACAGCTAAATACATTAATGATCCAATAAGTGATTGATATAAATTTCTTTCTAATTTATCGCTTTCTTCTTCACTCGAATCAGTCTTTTGTAACTGAATTTTGGGTTCTAAAGGGGCTTTTACCGAATTTGCATTAGTCATTTTATACTTTGTTAATATATCGTCAATGTATTTTTGTTGTGACATTGTAATTGTATTATCAACCGAATTTTGAGAAAATTGTATTCCAAGACAATAATTTAATTTCTCTAGATTTTTCATGTTAAATTCTGAATTTAGGTTGTCTTTGATCTGAGATAACATTGAATCGTTATTTGTTGCGATTATTAAATCATCGACATAAACAATAAGAAATAAGACTCCTTCGGTGCTTTTCAGATAATATAAGCATTTATCATAATCGCTTTGAATCATCCCTGCTTTTGTTAAATGATTTTTTAATTTTTCGTATCATTGTCTGCCTAATTGTTTTAGTCCATATATTGATTTTTTAAGCAAACATACCAAATTTTCCTCACCTGAATTTACAAATCCTGTTGGCTGTTCCATATAAATTTGTTCATTTAAATCTCCATTGATATATGCCATCACTACATCAAGTTGATGAAGTTCAAGATTTTCTTTTGCAGCTACACTTATTATCAGTCTAATTGTTCCAAGTCTTGCTACTGGTGCAAAAGTTTCTTCGTAATCTATTCCAGGTATTTGTGCATAACCCTTGGCAACTAAACGAGCCTTTCCCTTCTCCACTGTTCCATCAGGATTGTATTTAGTTCTCAAAACCCATTTACAGCCTATAATGTTTTTATCCACCGGTCGAGTTACTTTTTCCCATGTCTTGCATTTAACTAGAGAATCGAATTCTATTTTCATTGCATTTGCCCATTCATCTGCATGTGGTCCAGGCAAAGCTTCTTCTACAGATGGACACGTTATCTCACTGCAAGCTACTTGTGCTACAAATTCGTTGGTATTGAATGATCTTTCAACATAATGTCTCAAAAATTTTTTGGTAATATTTGGTTCTGGATTATTTTCAATAATCGGTCTCTTTGCTTTATCAAGAGAATTTGATTCATTTACCTGTGAATCATTCAAATTTTCAGAGTCCATATCTGGATTTTCTAAAATGGCTATTTCTTGGTTTGGAATTATGGATGGTAGTATAGGATTTATAAATTCGACTTCACGGCGTTCAATTATTTTTGTATCCCTTATATTCCACAATCTATATGCTTTACATTCTGCCGAATATCCCAAGAAAATACATTCTATCGATTTTTCTGAAAATTTTCCTGCTCCAGGCGCTTTATTTAGAGCAAATACTTTTTGGCCGAAAATTTTTAAATGCATGATATTAGGTTTCATATTCATCCAGACTTCATACGGAGTTTTGCTTAAAATTGCTGTTTGAGATCTATTCCGTATATACGCTGCGGTACTAATTGCTTCGGCCCAAAAACTTTTTGGTAAAGTTGATTCGAGTAGCATACATCTTGCCATTTCGACTAGTGTTCGGTTCATTCTTTCCGCGATTCCATTTTGTTGTGGAGTATAAGGGACAGTTTCTTGATGTAAGATACCATTATTTTCTAAATGTTTGTTGAATTCCTCTCCGGAGTATTCTAAATCATTATCTGTTCTTAAAATTTGGATTTTCTTCTCTTTTTGGTTCTCAACAATGGTTTGATATTTGATAAATTCGCGTTTTACTTGGTCTTTTGTCTTCAAAAACCTCACTTCTACCCAACGAGAATAACTATCAATGAAAGTACAGAAATATTTTGACCCTCCTATGGAGTTTACACGCATCGGTCCACAGATATCAGAACTGATTACTTCCAAAATTCTTTTAGCTTGATTCTGTGATTCTTGAAATGATGTTACTGTTTGTTTCGCTTTTATACATACTTCGCATTTTTCGAATTTTTCATGTATATTGACTGGAATTTTTGCTATCAATTCTTTTGAAAAAAGTTTTCGCAAATCTGACTCATTGAGATGACCAAACCGTCTATGCCAAAGTGATAACTCATTATTTTCAAGTGTAACATTCGCAGATTCTACATTTGAGGTTAGAAAATACAGATCTCCATATCTTTTCCCTTGGGCAAGAATATTTTTTGCTTATCAGTGATTAAAACGTTTTCACGAGTGAATAGTACAGAATGTCCATTGTTTGTAATTTTCGATACAGAAAGTAAATTTGATTTCAATTTTGGTACACAAAGGACATTTTTCAACTCAATCTCTTTGGTTACTTCATTATTTTTAACCTTCAAATAAGTGGACCCTTTTCCATTTATTTCAATTTTGTCATTATTTGCTAATGTCACTTTTGATTCGTGCGTTGGATCCAAATGCGAAAAATTCTTTATATCATATGACATGTGTGACGTAGCTCCACTATCAATGCACCAAACATTTTCTGAATTCATATCCTTAACTTGAAATGAACAATAGTTTTCAGTTATCATCCAAGCTTCTTTTTCTTCGTCCACATGTGACGCAGAGAATTTTCGTCTATTTTCAGCTTTATCCCAACAACCAGATGCAATATGCCCAATTTTATTGCAATAATTGCATTTAATTAATTTTCGTCGTTTATTATTGTTATTATATTTTTGGAGGTTAGGATTAGTTTCAAATTTTCGTTTGTCGTTATGATTCCAATTATTATTCTTTGAAAAATGTGCTTGTGGTTCATTACTTGTATCTTCATGTTTTGACCTAAGCTCCTTTTTTGCAGCACATTCTTCCAATAATTTTATTTTCAATAATTCGGGGTTGGGTAATTCATCGCGTGCTTCTATGACACAACGAAAATTCTCATATGAACTTGGAATGCTATATAAAATGACAATAGATAATAGATCATCGGCTATTTCGATATCCATGCCTTTCAGTTTATCAACAATGTTGAATAATTTATTCAGATGATCTATCATATTTCAATTTTCAGACCTTTTTGCAAATAATAATTGCTTCAATAACGTAGCTTTCCTGGCAGGACCTTTTGATTCATAAACTTGTGATCGTTTTGTCCATACCTCGCTAGATGTTTTGCAGTCTTTAATATTGCATAATTCAGATGGTGATATTGCTAGAATCAAGTCAGCTTTTGCTTTTCCATCATGCATATTCCATTAAGAAATCATTTTTTCCGTAGCTTTTTCACCTGGCTTCGATTTTGATCCATTTGCGTACAGCCAGTGATCATTTTTAATTAGAACAGCTTGCATTTGAAGCTTCCAGGTATCATAATTATCTTTGATTAGTTTTTCAATCTGCATATTTAATCCAGACATTTTTATTATTTTTGTATTATTTAGGAGTCTGGGCCCATAACCTATTAATAATATTCTATATTTCAATTAATAACTTTTGATTAATTATTCAAACAATTTAAATTATATTTATTTTTCTTCAAATTGAATTATTGAGGTTACATATATGCGAGAATTTTATCAAGTAACTAACCAAAAAACGAAAGACATACGATGAACCTGAACTTGGCTACGTTGATAGAATAAATTCAACAAAACCGTTATACCGTTGACAGACACAAAGTTAATCGCGATTTTCATTTATCCCGATTGTCAAAAATCGCGTTATAAAAACGAAATAATCCGGTTTTTGGTGAAAATCATGTAATGACAGACAGACAATAAATGTTTAATAATCTAGAATTCGCGATTATTCGGTTTGAGAGTCTGTCTACGATATTAACTTCTCTCCTAAATCGCGATACATAATGTACCCAAAATTACGAGAAGGGTATCGACACTGAGATAAACTGCGGAGGAAATAGGAGACGAGAATAGTTGCAATTTAAACACGTGATGATTTAAAAAGATATATTTGGCCTAGCGGCGCCATTATGTATATTGACAACGAAGTGCTAAAATTAGAAAATTTGTAGTTTCTTGGGCGATTAAGGTTGTTATAAAAAATGACTATGAACATTGGAAAATAAGTATGAATTCGGCTTTGAGTCTCACATTTAAAATTTAATCGACTTACAGAGATTAAACTTCAGATCGCCATTTGTATGGGAACGCAGCAGAGATTTTACATATTCTCTGCTTCATTTGGAACCGAAAGAGGAGATTGCGTATACCTCTTTTATCCGGAATTCTATTAACCGGAATGCCCAATATCCGGAATTTCTTATCCGGGAAACCTCTAACATCTGGAAAACGTTTTTTTTCATATTATCCTTTGGTTTTCACCTTTAATCCGCTTGCGTAGAAATGACTTTGGTTGGAGCAAAACCAACTCACAATAATGTCTATCCAAGCTAAAGAACGTATTAAATAAGAAGGAAGTTCAAAAACTACTAACATTTTTCATCCGGACAAATAAAATCGTTGTACTGGGTTCCACTGTATATGAAAACATGTTATTGGTAAAAATTATTGTATAAAATTTATATTATCTAAATTTACATAATTTTTTTGAGTATTTTATTTTGTACAAGTCAGTCATTTATAACAAAAATAAAATTTAATTTTTCTTTTGAATTTGGAGAATGACACCGCGTAATGACGTCATCACACGCCGTACGCGTGCATTGATTGGTTTAATTTTTGTTGTATCCATTCGTGATACTGGGCCACCTTTGTATAAACTCCAGGTCTGTTTTCGTATCCGCAATGCTGTCCCCATGAAATGATGCCGTATAAGGTATGAACACCATTGTGCATACATACTAATGGGCCCCCTGAATCTCCGTCACAAGCATCAACGCCTTCATCTAAGAATCCAGCACAAAACATACCTTCAGTTATTGTTGTGCCATACACATGAGCCTGTTTGCATAATTCCATCGGTAAAATTGGAACAGTTCCCGCTCGTAGGTCTACAGAAGGCGCTGTTAAATAAACGATTATCCTGTTACTAAATAAATGAACACAATAATACGAGTTTACTTACTTGATTTACCCGATTGTATTGATCCCCATCCAGATATTGTACAATTCATACCAGGTTCGTATAATACTTCACTAGGCGGCAGACAAACGGGTTGAATATAGTTGTTGAATCTAACTGGTTGCTTCAGTACAACCAAAGCAATATCATTATTCATGTGCTGGCCTTTACGGAAATCTTCATGAGAATAAATATTTTCTATGAATATTTCAACTTCTGAGGACTCCAAAATTTCTGAATTGTGATCACCCATGCGTATTAAATATGCTCCTTTTGGAAAACCAATTAAACAATGTGCCGCGGTTAATAAATGATATCGTGAAATGACAACTGCACCACACCAGTGGGCTGATTTTCCTTGTCCGCGTACTCTTATTGTGGCTTGCCACGGATGTTGTCCTCTTGGGGCTTGTGACCCTTTAATTACACGGAAATTATAATTTGGCTGGTCGAATATATTACCGCCCGGTACTTTGACACGACCGCATTGATCGGGTAAAATTCTACTGGACCTTTGCATTTGATAAACAATTTCAGGAAAATCGTTAGTTAAATTTTGTGTTCGCCCGGCTTGATTTAAATTTTGACTATTCTGTGGTGTAGGAACGATCACGGGTACATATGGTAAAACGGGACCGGGAGTACATCGAATTCCAACGTCTTCTGAGTGAGCACAATTATGTTCGCCCCATGCCCAGTGTGTACACTGTTCAAGACCCGTTTCATTGCCAATGCAATTAACTTGGTCCAACCAAATTTGACCGGTTCCCGGGCCAAAACCTCCTTTTACTGAAAAAGCTGGTCCTCCGTTTCCTAGCGCGCGGCATACAACAGTAGCTTCTCGATTTGTAAAATCATCATCACAAACGGTTCCCCATATACCACGGTATTTTATCTCTAATCTTCCTTCTAAATTTTCTACTCCACCGACCAATCGAATTTCTATCGCTGACTGACAATGGCCCTCTTGTTCATCTGATCCATCAGCACAATCTGGTACATTGTCGCATAGGAATGATGTCGGTATACATTCTTTTGATGTATCGCACAGCCAATAATTCAATGGACATGCCATAACCGGAATCTTACAAACAACTCCAACAACTTCTTCAGGATTACAGTCATGAATACCCCAGCCATTGAAATTGCATTCTCTTAAAGATGTCTCATTACCCAAGCAATCAATTTCATCCATCATAAATATAGGATTTCCATTGGCGGATACATTCACATGTGGTGAGTAAAATGAATTTGCCCGTACTTCGCTGGCGCCCAATTCAAATCCCAATTCTCGGCATAAAACGTCAGCATCACGCATACCAAATTTATCATCACAAATGTATCCCCATACACCATAAACTTTTACTTCGACGCGACCCTCATGTGTATTACCGCTATCGGACGATAAACGTACTTCGTAACCAATGTGACCACAATTCTGTTCATCTTTTTTATTGCTGCAATCAATTTTGCCATCGCATACACCATCCCCGTCAATACATTGTCCATTTCCGCACGCAAAACTATTTGAGTCGGCACAGCTATTGAAATTTGTATGATATTGGAATGAGTCTTCTGGCGTTGTTGGATTTACTGGTAGTGGCAGAACACCTGTTAATGGTATACTTGAATTAGTAATTGTCTGTAATGAATGGTTATTTGTGGACGGGTATGGGAATGGCATTGTATCAAATACTTTAATACCATTATGTTCTGTCGTGGTTGCTATTGGAATCGATTCATGTGGTGGTAGTAATTCAGTCGGTGGGGTGTTTGGTGGGAGATATGCATTAGTGGGTGGAGTCTTTTTTGGTGTAAAGTTAGGATTAGGAAAAGATGGTAATGGGTTGCGAGAAGGTATATTAGATTGACTGGGAAATTGTGGAATAAAACCTTGTGGTAGTGGTGGTGGAATTAAATGAGGTAGTGGAGGCTCAGGTAATGGTGGGACAAGATCTTGTGTTGGTGGTGGTGGTGGCATAACTGTACCACGATGATGATAATGATGGTGGTGTCGATGATTGCATGAGCTCTTATGTGTATGAGGAGAGACTACTGTTGATGTGGTCTGCGGATTAAATGGAATATTATGTGGAATTCGTGTCCCATGTGAATGGTGATTTTGAGGATTATGTCTAAAAGGATATGTTGATGTTGCAGTCGTAGTATTAAACCGATTATAATGATTATGGTAGCCATGATTGTGGTGTCGATTATGATGACCATGATGTCTGTGATGGTGTTTTACCCCTGTGTTTTCACCTGACCCATGTTCATTCGAACTATTATTTTCGCCAGATTGTCCCTTAGAACGATGGTGGCCGTGATAATGATTATGAAAATGATGATGACCGCCATGGCGTCCACGAACTACAATTTTTCTATTGGAAAAGGGAACTGATGAGGAGGTATTTAGGTCTTGGGTTGTGTCAGTATTAAATTTTAAAGTTGGCTTATAACGGCCTTCTTCACCAACATCAGGTTGTGGTGTCAAATTTTCACCACTATCGTCATCATCGTTATCACTACCATTTCCATCTTTTCGATTCCATTCAACACCTTGAGCATCGTAAATTGTGCGATTGTCAGTTATATTTTCAACGTCCGTTAAGGGTAATAAACTTTGCTGGAATTGATCCATATCATTTTCGGTAACAAAACCACTACGATTTAAGTAAGGACGAAGTAACAATTCCATAGCTTGATTTAATTGACTTGAATTTATCGTACCAAGATTACCGTGCGTCTCTGAATGTTGGGATTGATGATGATGACTATGTCGCGATGATGTCTTACGATTTATCGATTGGACATGCGATTCTTCTGGTTGTGGCGTTGTGGTTGAAATAAATTTTTCTGCCGTATTAGAATTTTGGTGTAGATTCCATGACGTATGCTGCTGCTGAACGTCTAGAGGGTGTTCCTTAAATTCTGTTTGTTGTTTTTGGCGCCGTGTAATCCACGGAGGATTTTCATTATTATACTTTGTATTGGTGCCTGACAATTGCTGTTCCGCAGTTGTATGCTGCTGTTGTTGGGTAGTAATATGCGTGAGTTGACGATCTAAATTACTTTGTCGATAATAAATTGGTGTTGGGTTTTCAGTTGTTGTTGGCTCAGGAACACGATAATATGAGCGAGGCGTGGTTGTGGTAGATGTTTTGGCTTCCCATGGATAAATCCATTTTGTAGGCACTGGTGTAGTGATTGGAGAAGTTGGTTCCCAACCACGATTTTGTGATTGAAATTCATTGCGACTATGACCGGTCCGGTGATTTTGGTTGACGTTGACATTTTCGTTTAAAGATGATATTTGATCACCATACTGATTAGTTCTGCGGTTTTGATCTGTATTGGTTTGTTGAGAATGTGCACCACCTTCATAGCGTGTTGTACCACGACTTTGGCCATCTTGTCTACTGTATTCGGTTCTTGTATTTTGATTCGCTGAACCATGCTGCTCATGCTGATTATGTTGGTGATTGTAAACGGGGCGAATTTCTTGTGCATTCTGATTACTGGAACTTGCCCTATAATTTTCGTAATCACTCTTCCCTTCATCTAAATAATTACTTTCGATAGGCGATATAGTTTTTCCCCCACAATCAACATTATATGGAAAATCACAAACACTAAACAGTGGATTAAATACTGTTCCTGGACCACAGTCTTGTATATAGGTTACTCCATTAGCGCAGTTTAAAAATTTGGCACATTCATAGGGATGCGGAAATATTCCAGATGCAGCTGTTTCACATTCAACTTGGCCTCTAGCTATTAATGCTTGTGCACCGCCAGATCCAGCTCGTAAACTTTGTGGATTATTCATTGACTGACATGTAACTTTGCTTGGAAAATCACATTCACGAGCAGAAGGGTTGAATAAGGTGCCGGGTGGGCAACTTTGAATTGAGCCCCTCCCTTTCCAGCAATTCAAAAATTGTCGGCAGTCCATTAAATAAGGATATTGTCCGGTTCCGTCTGGTGGGCACTCAGTTACATATGCAGTCTGTTTTTCACTTGTTAGTGCAACAGATTGTCGCTGCTCTCGACTGTTTTGTGTAGCATATTGGGCATTTTGATTCGAACTTTCGTATGTTTGATCATTATTATTTTGATTCGTCGTTTGTTGCTCATATATATTGCGATTTACATTTTGACTTGATGTTTCCTGGGCTAGAGATGAACCACTTGATTGTCGACTACCGCCTTGCTGCTGTTGTAGCATATATTCTTGGTAGCTTAATTGTCGTTCTTCAACGCCACGTGCTGGTGGAAGCATTGATGTTGTAATTTGGGGTACGCTAGACTGATCTTGGTATCCCGATTCTGAACCAGATCTATAACTTCTTACTTGACTATATTGATGGTGCATTCTAATTGGTTCGGATCCTTGTTGAGAATCATGATATTGGTTTTGTTGAAACGCATTGTAATTTCGATTTAAATTTTCACGTACAGGTACTTTAGTCTTAATACCATCGGCAGTGCCGTAGTGAATCTAAAATATGAAAAAAAAAAAAAAATGTAAACCATCTTTTAAAATTTTCTTATCTCGTATTTCTTTGTATGCGAAAATTGTACTAAGAAGATGATGTCAAAGGTTTACAGATTAGTATCTCATGGGGATTTTATAAATACACTTCTTTCATATATCTTTCTTAAAACTAAATGAAAATGCCATAACAACAACAAAAAATATGTAATACACAAAAAAGTATGTAAGAAAATAATTGGGCAATAAAAGACAAGCAAAAACCTAATCATTATGCAATTTTTTTTATGATGAATCATTATTCTATCGAAATATGCTTAAATATTTATGTTGTCGTATCTATGTGTATGATATTCGCTGCTGCAAAACAATCATTTATCTTTTACTGTGATTGATGTTTTGGCGCTATATGTTGCAACAATTTATATGGACAAACAAAAAAAAAATCGCAAGAACATGAGTTATAGACAAGAATAAACCGATTGAACGAATATATAATATTCATCTGCATATGTGTACTTGAAGATAGATCAGGAGCCAAAGGTTATCGCGGAAGCAATAATAAACATTCCCATAAAAAAAAATTTTAGCTTTAATTTAAAAGATTTCGGAAATTATCAATTGAATGTTAATTAAAATGATTGCAAAATATTGAATCGATCTGTTGTTTTTTAATCATCGGTTAAAATAATTTAAAGCACACTTGTACACTATAACATGTTATCAAATCACACTTTTTCTTAAATATTTAAAAAACTAAAACTAATCCCCTTTAACGGAAATTTCGATAAAAATGGTTCGGATTTGATATTTATTGACCAAACAAATCGTTTTGATTTTATGCAAAAAAAAACAAAGTAAATTTTTAATACGCACCGATAACACACAATTATTATTAAAAGTAATAATTATTATACAAAATATAATTATTTTATTAAACATTGTTTTAGCACATTTATAAAAAGATGTCTTAACTATTTGAGATAACTTGTGTAAATGAATTATGTTTTTAATTTGAATTGAATTTTTTGTTAAAAGGAGCTATATATTTATATTATTGGTTTAAGTGATAAGTTTATTTGTTGTTTTCAGTTTAATTTTATTTTTTTAGTTTGTTTACATTTTTATGTTAGTACTTCACAAATCACAATGGTTTGTGCATTACATTTTGAGGCATACGAAGTATACGACCAGAAAATAAACTTTAGATCAAAGTATCTGTGACCTATCGTACATGGTTATTAATAAAACTTCAATTTAAAGTTACCAGTACGAATTTACATTATCATAGCCACTTATATCGCCGTTAAAATCCGCCAGAGGCGCTGCGATCACCTTCTCAAGTTTTACTATCGTACGCCAGAGGTGGCATGTTGTACCATGTCCATCACTTCGATTCGATTCGTAGTCGATAGTGTTTTGTCTCTTGCATCAAGAACAAAATTGTACTCTATTTCGCTTTTTCAATTATGCTTTTTATAAAGCTATCTCACCTTGCTCGAATATAAAGCAACATTCTACTTCTACTTTTATTCATCAATCGTTATTACCCAAATTTTTATTTGCGATATTTTATCGATCTGGGATATTGTTACATCACTTTTGATTCGATTTCGATACAGTTTCTATCTTGCTTCAACAATAAAATTAGACTCTAATTCGCTCTTTAATTGTATTGCAAAAGAACATTCTACGGGTGCGATCAAGAATTGAAAAGCAGGCGAAAAGCAAAAAATATTGGCTGCAATTTAAAAAAAAATTGAATTTAAAAAAAAATTGATTTTTTAAGTTTTTGCATCCGTTTTAATGTGGCTGCGTAAACTACGCAGCCTAACTTTATTTGCTGCATTTTAATCTGACGGAATGCTCAGCTTTCGCTGCAAAACTTAATTTTTGACCGACTTGCTGCATAAACTGTGCAGCGGCTGAATTCTTGACCGCACCTTATTTCTACTTTTATTCATCATTCTTTATCACCGAAATTATTATTATTATGGCTGGGCCATGCGGAAGTTAAATCCATCTAGCACTGTGACATGTCCGGACGGTAGCTGCATCACTTCGCCTGTGCTCATTGATTTCTCACCTAAGTGCTGTAGTCGTTGGCGGAAGATGACTGTTACATTGGCACAGAACATGTTCCGCTGATTCCACTTCCACCGGCTTCCATCTGTCGCATTTAAACCTATGTTCTTAAGGTGATATTTTAAGGGAACATGACCTGCGTGAGGAGGCCGGTTAGTGGCCTCAATTCAGGTTTCCTAAGTACGTAGATAGAGTTCCTTGATTCTAGTTGACATAGGTGATATGATCTCTTCGCCGGGCTTAGACCTTTCTCATTCCCTGCGATTCCACTGTGACCTGGCACCCACATAAGTGTTGTCTTATTTGTGGCTGCCAGTTGTTGAGCAGTAATTAGGCAGTCCCATACCAATCTTGACTTAACGGTATAGGATTTGAGAGCTTTTAAGGCCGCTTTGGCTGTCTGAAACAATGTAACGAAATATAATTTTATTCTTGATACAAGAAACACAAACTCTATCGAATTTGAATCGAAAGTTTAAAACTTTAGTCTTAGTTCACTGTCATCTAGAATGGTACGACAGAAATAAAATATTTAAGTTAGTTAGGTAAATGAAAATCCCAAGTGGCGTGGAGCACTAGAATCGATATCCGGTTATACGACGTGGAACAAGCAGATAAAAACTGAAAACTGCTGCGATAAATTTTCGAACGAAGAGGCAAAGGTCTCTTTTAATAGGTGGCGGAATTACAATAGAATCTAGATGAATCTTTATACTTACTCTTACACGACAATGTACTAATAATACTATCATGTCTTGTACGTAATGCAATCCTTATCTATTTACAATTAAATTTCATATGAATGGAGTTTTAAACAATATTATTGTACATATTTCATTTGAAAATCTAAAAATCATTGACTACGTAATACGTATTCATTTGAAACAACAGTTACTTAGAACCGGAAGTGATTAACTACCACCGATTGTGTACATATTCTAAGTAATTACCAAAAAAAAAAAAGTACAGCTTCTTTTAATTGTTTACTTATGTAAACCAGTTGTCTTATCTGCAAAGTAAATATTAAAGGGGCGACATAAAGTTCAAGCAACTTTTCTTGTAATAAAAAAAAATAAAAACCAAAACAAAATTTACCTACAACTACAATGCCGCTTTTATTTTATTGATTAAAAACGTTCACAATTAAGATTTTCCCAGCTTATCATCAGGCGCATCTTTATTATGCTTAAAAATATTTAAGCGATCTTGTACTTTTTGATGAACATGTTGGTAAGGATGAATTATCTCAGTGGGTGTTTTAGGAATCCCAAATAATCGTTGCACCTTCGGCGACAGTAATAATAAGTTCTGAAGTAACCCAATTGCACTTGACGACACCCAGTACAAACAAAGACACTGTAAAAAAAAATTTTGCGTTATCAATGTTTATGTTTCAAAACATTCATAAATTCTAAGAAATACTTAATAGCTAATAATGTCCTTGCTAAAATTTTTTCGTGGAAGTTTTATAAAGAGAATACTTACGGCTGGTACTTGTGCTGCCACCGGAACCATAATCACACTAAGAATACGAAAAAAGTTGGTGAC
This sequence comes from Tipula helvola, assembly GCA_963556165.1. Lineage (NCBI taxonomy): Eukaryota > Metazoa > Arthropoda > Insecta > Diptera > Tipulidae > Tipula > Tipula helvola. The sequence goes on along the minus strand of OY744483.1, from coordinate 194,058,774 downwards.
ATAATTCTGTAATTTTGATGCAGTTCGTGTCCGCGTCATCGCTTGAATCTCGATTATGGACAAATTTATTAAGCCCAAAGAAATCGGTAAGATAAGTGAAGCATCAACTTCCGTTAAATTCGGTATCCATCCGAATCCACCAAGTGTTAATTCGGTAAATGCTATTTGTGCCTCAATGCTACCAGGATTTGGCAACATATTTACTAGATTTCGTATGGCCACCGAATGGCATATCCATAATGGAATTTGAATCCAAAGTAGAATCATTGTTTTTGCCGGATGGCAATTATCTCGTACTATTAATTTATCCCATTGTTTTCGCAACGATCGATTATAAACAGCGCGGGCATGTGTTTCCGTCCAGCCGAATTGTTTAACAGCAATTGCTGTCTCTAATTTAAGTCCTTTCACAATTTCAGGCATTTCAAGGCCACACAATTCTATCCGATTAGTGATCTTCTTTTGATAAATCGTAAACGGAAACGTAATGAAAGTTCTTAAACAAAATGTTGATATTATAATCGTACTCCACCATGGTAAACCGGTTGTGTCATGGATAAGATGTAATCCATCTTGTAGACATGCAACTGGGGCACTGTTTGATATTGTTTTAAATATGCTCGCTACTGTGGCTTCATAACTAAAGTTTCTTTTATTTACCAATGTGTATTTACTAGTTGATTTAAAACTATTTAACAGCGAAATATTTTTTAAACTTCGAGTTGCAGGAAACTTTAATAATATGTGAGACATTTTCCTTTTTCAACTACCTAGGGGCTGTCAAATTTGACAGCAGATAAATAAGCCAAAAAAAAAACACAATTTGTTCAAATATCTTACTTTACATTTTTACAAATTTATTTATATTTATTCAGTACATGACACATCATTTTTAATTTTAAATCAATTTAATATCTTGCGGCTTGTTTTCGTGCATACCGTCCCAAACAAGCCAATATTCCAATCGTACCAAGGAATAGTCCCAATATTAAGGCCATCGTATTGCCGAAATCTAATCCATCAGCTTTGACAAATTCAACATTTTGTATTAAAACACACAACAAAGTTAATAAAATGTATTGAATCATTTTTGAATTATATATTTGATGATAAATTTGTATTTGATAAAATTAAAAAATTCAAAATGATAATTTCAATAGACTTATTTTTTTGTTTATACGGCACAAATAAAATTGAGCAAATTTTATCGTGGATATGTTCATTGTTATTTCTTTACGTCAATTTCGTTATGTCCATCGTTATCTGTTTACGTTAACCGCAAGAACTTAATAAACTTAAAAATAAATGTATATGTGGCGCGGGTGACTACTTCAGAAACACCACGAAATTTCGGTATGTGTATATCGTCGACGTGGCGAAATGAAAGTAGTAAAAAGTCCGGCGTATAAATTCTTTTATAACGAAATTCAAAAATGTAAAGTTGGCGAGCTGATTCGTCAAAAATAAAATATTTTTCAGTCGCGAAAATTCCGTACAATAGAAAAAGAATTTGTTGAGTTCAATTCTTAAAAAATAAAAATTAAAGAATTTATACGAAGTTCTTCCTATTGTTGTAAAAATAACAAGTTAATGGGAAAGCGCAAGATTCTTCATCAATAAAGCAAATTGATGGAATTCCTTTTAAGGATTGTATATAAATATAAATATTGTTAATTGTATATAGAAATTGTTATAAATAATACACAAATTTTGTTAATCGTTAAATTTTAAAAAAACTTGAGTGTTTGTTTAGTGTATATAAAAATATAAACTATAAAAATAAATTAAACTACAATTGTAGGAAATGTATATAAATAGATTTAGAAATTGGTGTGTCCAAGAGGAGTAAGCCAATTATATACTATTAGTATTAGTTGCTTTCCAATCGACCAACCGCAAGCACCCGCTAGTGAACCGCTAGTAGAATGGTTTTTCTCTTCGATAAATTATCTATAGATAATTTAGCGAAGACAAAAACCATTCTACTAGCGGTTCACTAGTGGGTGCTTGCGGTTGGTCGATTGGAAAGCAACTATTATCAACGAACACGCTAAATATACAGGGTGTCCGGGTTTGGGATGCTGATCCGTCAAGGGGTGATTCCTTATTGAGGGAAAGGATGTCCATTTTTGATATCCTTTGAGATACAGGGTGTTAAAAAAATTTGGTTCAGAAAAAAAGTACACCAAAATATTAAACTATATTATAGAGTATATATATATATATATACGCCATAACCTACTTTTACTATGGAAAAATTTGGACTAATTTTTGTAACCTTCATTTGAAAATACGGGAGGTTTTATAGTGGTTTGAAACATGACAGTGTACAAAATGGCGAAGCTACATAGTTAATTGTTGTGTGGCTAACTTCATCATGTCAAAAATACGGGAGGAAAAAAAATCGTTTAGTCCACGTAATGTCGTATATATATACTCTATAATATATGGTTTTGCGCTGTTAGTGTCCAAGATAATATTTTTTTCCATATTTTTTTTTATAAAATTGAGTTTTTCTCAAAAAAATCGTTATAATTTTTCTTTTTTTTTACTTAATTTTAATTCGCCATCATCTCCCCTACAATCACCCAATGCATTATTACATATACATATATAACCAAGAAATGCTTGTAAAATATTTAAAATTAGAGCGATTAACAACGGCTTATGGTATTATGACACTCGCTTTTTTTGCGACTTTTTAAGCGCTGAAAAAGTATCGCGAGAAAGGGAGAAATAATGACTATAGAAAATTATCGGATGAATGAGTGCATACACAATTTAGGGGTAGCATAGACAAATATAAAGCAAAAATCAATAGCCCATTTTAACAGCAGTTATCCTAGACACAATTCTAGCAGAAAAGAATCATGGCACAGTATTTTTCAGCGCTTGTTGTATACTTTTTGCGGACATATCAAGAGTTCAATAGTTTATTTTTTTATTTTATCAGTAGGCCATTTTAAAAATGTCTAATTATTTGACTTTTGTAAATAAAACAATGTTGTCTCGTTCTACCTCACTCCGTGTGTTCGCTGATGGCTTTTTGACAGAAAATGCCCGAGTTTTTTTGACAGATTTTACCTTCGCAAACTTCACTTCAATAGAAAACTCGGGTTTTTTTTTATGACATCAGCGAACAGCTTTTTTACTTGACAAATAATTTTGGTGTTTTAAATGTCAACATTACATATTATTTTAATATTTTTTATTAATATCATTATCCAAATCGAAGCATTTCATATTATTTTATTTTAAATTTTTCAATTCACAGAAATTTTGGATTTTTTTTCGCTGATAAAAGAAATAATTTTCGGTTGTCAAAAAAACCCAAGTAAAAGTAGAGTTATGGCTGTATGACACTGGCTAGTTTCTCGCATTGTTTAAGTGATTAAAAATAAAACTAGAGCAGGCCAAATAATGCATATATAAAATATTCATAAGAGTGAGTGAATACAATATAGGCAAAAAATAAAAATAAATTCATGAAAAATTGATCTAAAATTTCATTGCCCACTTTTGTAGCAATTTAAATGGAGAAATTCTAGCAAAAAATAATTCAATTTTAATTATTTTTTTTGACATAGACAGCTTGTTTTTGACATTTCGTCATATTTTTAAAATAAATATTTTAGTGTGGTGTTTCTGTTTATCATATTTCGTCATATTCTTAAAATAAATATTTTAGTGTGGTGTTTATCATATGTCGGATGCGGACCTATTAGAAATTTTAGTAGCAACTAACGTTCATATGCTACGAACAGCTGCTTATTTAAATATAAGGAAAGCCGAAAAAAAAAAATTGAAAAATATTCTTCGAAATAGCTGTTACATCGAGAAAGTGAAGGATTTAGCCATAAATTGTTAAAAGAAATAGAAGACGAGGATGTACCCCTATACAGGAAGGTTCTGAGGATGATTATTTTAAACGAATAGAAACAAGAGTTAAACTTAGATTTTTATTGATTCATTTTGATATAAAAATCATTAAAATATAAATTATAAATATATGTATATTGAATTAAAAAATTACATTAATTATTTCTGTTTTGTTTTTCGTCATTTCTTTTATCTTGAATCGTATTTATTTCATATGGCATTTATTTTATTTTTGGCGAGTGTTCAGAGATCGTTGTCGAAATTTGCTATTTCTTGGCCAATATAATTTGAAAAAGCTTGTTGACTGTTTTTTTAAATGTCAAAATAAGTACATATAGTGTTGTCTCACTTTATTTAGATTCGTTCTCTTTTTCGCTTTTTTGTTTTTACAGCAATTTATAGCACTTGAAAACTAGCCAGTGTCATACAGCCATTAAAAATACACCGACTCCTTTTATGCGTTCGTTTTTTTGCTCAAAAAAACTCCGATCCTTTTTACCCCGGTGGTCATCAGCGAACACTAGGATTAAGGTTGTACTGAATTGGATTTGCCTCGAAGTTGAATTTATAATTTTACTGATAGTGCTGTCTTTACCTCCTGCTTGAACGGTTCCTACAGAGTTCACTCACTTTATTAATACAAACAATGAACCACTCATTACCTAGCTAAAATACAAATAAATTAGATTTATTATAAAGACTCGTTTTATCAATTATTATTTTGAACGGTAAAAGAATATAACGCTGGATGGTTTAGACGGAAAATTGGTTTAACTTCCTCTTTTAAAAAGACTTAATGAACCTTTCCTTTAGTGCAAAGTCCTAGTTTATCACTAACATTTCGCAAACACAACTGCGTTTTCAGCGTTTGATGGAGATCATCGTGTGCTCGAATTAAACTGCAATACTTTGTTGCAGATATTGGCATGATTGGTTTGTTCCTTAACCAAGATTTGTTGATCCAGTCCATTCCAGCAAGGCTGAGTTCTGAGACTGATGTTGTAAATATTTGATTGCGCCTGCTCTTTAAGAGTCTTCTCTCGTGTAAATGCAGCAGCCAAAAGTTTAACTAGATTGGCTGAAGCGTTTTTGGATACATGAGTTAGTGTTAGTTTTAGGTCCGTCTACCTTGGACCGTCACAAATGCGACGAAAGAAAATTTAGTAATTCAGTAATTAAAAATTGTTTTTACAGTCCAAAATTGGAATTATTTACAATTTAGCAATCCGATAAGTAAAAATTGTGTTTACAGATCAAAATTGGAATTGTTTACAACAATTTCGAACGTCAAATTATCAGGTAGCTCAGTTTAAAAATGTTCCACTAGGTGGAATCCGTGATGCTCCAATCGTCAATATTTCGAATTTTCTCTAAATCGAACAAAAATGTTTGGCATTGGCAGATGGTGATTCGATTTATGGAAGTTTTACTGTTTTTCTCAATACATTGAAAAAAACACATGCAAACATAAATTATCATGATAGAAAATATCAGGAAATTTGCATAGTGGAGATCTCGGGTTAAATACAGAACAAATTATTTATTGACATTGATATATTTATTGAATTATTTATCACTTCCCAAATGCGATAACCGACTTTTATTGAGTAGTCAATTTAAATCTCGCAAAAATCCGCTATCGCATTTTATAATAAGGCGTTTCATTCGAAATGTCGAAATGCGAAGTCGCTTTTTTCATAATAGGGACCCGGGTTTGGTCGCTGAAGCTCTTTGACCCTTGTTTCTGCACGCCTTATTCCGTTGTGCTCATTTGTTTGGCTTTAATTTTTGCCAGTCACAACACATTTTTTATGTTAGATTTTGTTGCACAATTTACAAAGATTCTTTGTATAATAACAAACATGAATATGAAACATCTGGCCCTTGTACCAGCAAGGTGTTTTTGGAACTACATACATATTTTGGTTTTATCAGGTATGTATTGAGAATCTCTATGGTGAAGCTCTCTTTCATTTTAATCCAGTTTATTGATTTTAACGAGGGCTGGGATTTTCAATCATTGTTGTGTTAGGTCAGCTTTGAGATTACTCAGCCGTAAACATTCCTCCATCCTTAGTTTATTGTCCGCAAAAATTTGCACTGGTGTCAGCCTAAATCAGAAGATTTTAGGTCTGATATGAAAATTAAGGATTTGAACTGGATCGGATTTCAGATTTTTCAGTTATCATCTTTAATACTAGGGCTATTATGAATTTTGTTTGATATCGTATTATGAAATTTTGAATCGGTTTATTTTTTGATAATCGATAAATTTCGATAATACATACTGCTAATTTGAATTTTGCCGAAAATAACCGAATGAAATCTCAAGGTTATCAAATTTTACTGCGAATATTGTATTGTTTTATACAATCATTAAGTACACTCACCTTCAGAGAAAGCGGGCCACTCTAAAAAAATTTTTTTCCGCACTGGCCGGAAACATGAAACAAAAACTAAATTCAAAGTTATTCAAACCAATCTTACAAAATATTTGCCATGGATGAGATTTTTTCCTTATCCCACAACATGGCTTATATAACTACAATATCTCAAAAAATTGTCCATACACCACTCGGCTAAACAAACATTGATAAAGAAAAAGTAATTACAAATCAAACAAAAAAATCAGTTTTTATATTTTTAAAACTCAAATTACGTTTAAGAACCTGAAGTGCTGGGAAGATGGGACATTGGCAAGATTTTCGCTTCGTACTTGACAATGACGCATTCCTCAAAGATGATCAAGCAACGTTTATTGTACAATGTAAAGTCAATACTCCCTCATCCTCCCCAGCCACCAGATATCAACCCCATTGATAATTTATGGCATTATTTGGTGCGAAAGATCCATAAACACCAAATTATCGGTAAGCAACTATTAAAAGGGGTCATTGTGGAGGAACTCCAAAGTTGACTTTCTCAATGAAAAGAAGGTTGCATAATGTCATTTCATGAATAGGTTGCACCACCTAATATTATATTCCTAATTTGTTTTACCAAATTCCCTCAACTTCTTTGTGTGTACGGACTTATTATTTGACATCATTTTAGGATATTTAAATAGCAAATCATATCAAACGTAAAAGTAAATTAATTTATAATATTATCATGATTATTATTATTTTTAGTTCTTAAATGTAATTTGAGTTTTAAAAAAAAAAAAAGCACGCATCGACCTTTACCTGGTTCCAACCGGATCACGATAATGCAAGATCTCATGTTGCGATTCGGGAATGAATACTTGATAGCTGTAAATATTTCGAAGATGACACATGCTTGGCAAGGAGTTCCGATTTGAATCATATAGAACATGTTTGGGACATTCTTAATAGAAGAATTCGGTCTCGTATTCCAGCTCCGAATACAATGGAACAACTCAGATCAAAAGTATGGGACGGAGAGTGACAGTGGTTATTCATGCTCCAGGGGCAATACATGCTACTAAACATTTTTTATTGTAAAATTATTATTTTTTTGTGAATATGTTTGTGAAAATTAAACTAACATTTTTCATTGTTTGGTTTTTGTTTGAAAATTCGAAAAACCTCAACCACATGTTTAGAAAGAGTAGATCTTACCCACAAGATTGTTTTGAATGGCCTTGAATTTGGTTCTCGTTTCAAGTTTCCAGCTAAGTAGTGCGATTCGAAAAATATTCGCATCAAAAAAAAAATTCCGTTTTCTCTGCCGGTGACTGTAATTAAACGAAATGAATAGTGCCAAAATTTCGGCTAGGTCGGAAGTTACGCTAACTTTTTTTTTTCGTTTCATAATTGGGCGAAAAACTCGATCCTATCAAATAGCTCGTATCGAACATTTCATATAATAGCGTTGTTCATCGTGAAAAAAAAGGAATCGACTTTGTCGTTCTCAAACAAATAAAACCACTAACAATAATTTTTTACCTTTAATCAAATTTATAATTTAATTAAATATTTTTATTTCAAGAAAAAAGAAATTACAATTTAAATATTTATTTAAGTATTTTTTTATTAATTTAAATTACATTTTACATATAATTTTATTTATTATTATGATTAATTCTTGTTTATGTTTACATCAACCATTTAATAAAATTTATTTGATAAATTAAAATTTAAAAATAATAATAAGAAAAATTATATAAATTAATTGTAAATGGTACATTATGTTCAAGAGTGTAGGAGATTATTAGTTAAAAGCTATATATGGGAAAGAAATGAGGAGGGAGGGAAGGTTGTATTTAAGTTAAGGATTGGTGGTAACCTGTTTTTGTGCTGTTCTTGATGAATTTTCGTTTTCTTTTTGTTATATCTGATAGGATCAAAAATTGGCACGTATAATAATAGCAGCGCATTAATATTGTGTGTGTTTGTGTGGCTCGGTGCACTAATAATAATAATAATAATTAAAATAAAATCTAATATGTATTTGTAATGTAATAAATATATTTTTTCTATTTTTCTACACGTTTATGGCTCTCTTAAAACCGCTGATAAACGCAATAATAAATTTTCCAAACTAAAAAATTATATAAAACTTAAAATTCTATTATTTTGCTGTTGTTAAATCGATCGTATCGTAACTTTCTTGCAGTTCGATCGTATTCGAGTAGGTACGCTTTGATGTTACTTTGTTTTGTTTTTTGTTTCTTCATTTTATATTTTAATTAAATTAAAAATAAAATCTTTATCACGTTATTATTTATTTTATTATGTGTTATAATTATAATTATTTGTTTTTTATTTATTTTTTATTTGTTGAATAAGAATCAGGTGTTCGTATTACAATATCACAGACTTTTCTTAGTTGTTGCGTTCAGAATTTGATTTTTTTACTTCTAAGATTTTGGTTTATTTTATTTGCTTATTATTTTAAATTTACAATAGATCTTTATTCAGCTTTGTTTATTAAATAAAAATTCTATGATTTTAAAAATTTTGTTTTGGTGATATGATCTATATAATTCTATGTAATGTGTATATATTTATATATAACGCCCGCCATTAATTAAATTAAAAAAAAAATAATAATAATAATAAAACGAATGGCCAAGTGAGCTTAAAACTTTTTCTATCTTAGCGAGGTGGTTCTTATTTACAATAAAACAAATCATCTTTTTCTAAATAAATAAGTACTGTTTGTTTGTTAATCTTAATATTTGTTGGTTTTAAGTCTTTGACTAGTGAGTGTTTTAATAACAATGCGTTAAGCTCACTTTTGAATACTTGTTTTTTTTATCCAATTATTAATTTATTATATAAAAAATAATTCATAATAATAATGATAATATAAAAAAATTATTTAAAATTTAAAATCTTTAGACATAATCCAAAAAATAATTCTTTTTTTTTTTCTTCAAATAAATAACAGTTTCTTTATTAATTTATTTATAGAGAGCTTTTTAACAAAAATTATTATAATCGAAATAAAATTGAAGAAAAATTAATTATCACAGATCTATAACAACAAATGCAATCTTATATTTTGTTTATTGATGAGTTTCTTTTTGTGGAAAACTATTTTTATATTGCTTTTTTTAATAATATTTTTAATTTTTCTTCAAACCGTAAAAAAGAATTTCTTTTAAGCACAAAAATATACATCTCGTCGTATAATTATTGTGCAAACGAGTTGTATTTGGCGTTATCAGACGTTTTTTAATGCACAATAATTACGAGAGATCAATTTTTTGGACAGTCTTATTTGTTTCTTAATTTATTTATTTATCTTTTTTTGGAATGTTTTGGTTATTTATTTGTTTTAATAAATATTTTTACTATATATTATATAATATATATATAATATGTGAAGATGTTACGCATACACATGTCCTTTGGATTGTATTGATTTTTTATTTTATTTCAAAGGACACGTTATATTTGTTAAAATCACAGAATTTAAGAATCTTTTATTTTATAAATATATATTTTGTATATTTTCTTTTTTAATGTTAAATTGTGGTATTATATTTATTATTCTTTTATCACAAAAAAGAAAAATTAAATAAAAAAAATTAATTTAATTTACTTGATTTTTGATTGTATTTTTTAATTAAATTGATTTAAGTTGGAATTAACTATTTGTGTTTTTTTTTTAATTAAATACACACTATAAAATATACTATTTAACCAATGGTCTTATTATGAATTAGATATGCAGTGATTTATACGGCGCCGATATTTATGGCCGCCAAGACATCATCACTGCTCTAATATTTTATTTAATTCGAACGCATTTGTAATATACTCGAAATTATATAAGTTTTGTTTTGATTTTTTACACACATTTCACTCGTCTACATTTTAAATTGTTTCATTTTTTCAGCAATTTTTCTTCAGTCTAAAAATTTATTTTTATTTTTTTTTTGATATTGTGTATCAACATTTATAAGGTTTTTTATGTTTCAATTTGCTAAGTATTTTTTGTAAAGCTTGTTTTTGTTCCTTTTTGTTTTTTTAATTAAATACGAAAACAAAATATATATGTATAATTAAACTTAAATATAGAAAAATAAAAATGAGATAACTATAATTAATATTAATAAATATGATTAATTACTCATCCATATCAGATCGAACAATATCGAGAATATACTTATTTCGAATATAAACACAATTAACATTCCATGAATTAATTGCTGGATGAACATTTAGCTCGCTCAATGGTGACCACTTTTGTCCCAATTGTGTACTTATCTCCTCGATAAATGATGGCAACATTGTTGAAGAGGGTGTTAAATCTTTCATTGAAACTTCAAGTTTTTTTAAATTGGGACCACGCAAACGTGATATCCCAACCAAATTATGAGGATCAAGAGCATAACCATGAATTATAATCTCGTAGAGTTTATGACATTTCCATGCCATCATAACGAGCGGGTCTTGTTCAGTCATCAAATACAAATCCATATCGTTTCGTTCGAGTGCTGGTATTGAACCAGAATCAACCCATATAATACTTTTCAATGTTTTTTCATAGTACTGCGATAAAAATTCGAGTGCTTCAATATTTATCTGAAATTAAATTGAAAAATTATAGTGAATTTGCAACAAAATAAATTCCAAACACAGCCTTACCCATTCGCAGAATAATACTTTTAAATGCGACAATGGCATATGTTTCCGTAATATTTTATTGTGTAAATCATAAACTGCCTCATATGCATAAATCTAAAAGATGTTAAAAAAAATGGGGAAAATAATTAGAGAGATATATAGATGCTAAAAATTAAACATAATTTTTTGAAAATCCTTTAAATAAAAGGCCTAGCATTTTGTAACCCTTTCCGGGATATGACGTTGCGACCCAGAATGCAAATATCGTTACCTAACAGACGCTAATAGCTGGTATGATCTATAATATAAACAGCAGTTCCGATAACATGAAAAGTAATCCAGATTTTTGTGAAAATATCATATTTAGCGGAGAAGTTGACTTTTGATGAACTTCACATTTTTCGATCTAATTAACATGTGATTTCAACAGATGAAAAAGAGCTTCCAAGGAGTGAGGGCATTTTACCGAAATTGCTTCTAAGCTTTCAATATAAACTAGTTAGTCCGCAAGCTGCCCCAAAAAAAAAATTTGGACTGTCGAAATAGATCCACTTTTCATCACCTGTCACAATCTGATAAAGAAACGATTTTTTGTGCCGACAAAACAATGAAAGCCCGTATTGCATTGATTTTCCTTCAATTTGAATCTTTCTCATTTTATTTAAGCATTTGCTAACATCAGCTTGTGTAACATTTAATGCTATTGCAAGTTGGTTTTCAGTTTGAGTGTTGTCTTCATCCAATAATTCTTGCAAATCTCCTGGGTCGATCTTTCAAGATTGACCTGAGCGTTCTTTCTTTGTCTTTGACATCAAAATCACTACTTTTGAATTATCTGAACCATTCCTTACAAATAAAATCAGTGATGGAGCACGATCACCAGATATTTCCACAAGAATTTTACGAGCTTCAGCTTCTGTTTTTTTTTTTCAGTTAATCATCATTAATAAACAATGTTCAGTAATAATCTTTGCTGCACGCCTTTTTTTAACGTGTTAACACTATAAGTATTTTTCCACTTCAGTTGTGCAAACCAAGTTGTGTGTTTGTGTTGAAATATGCAATATTTAGCATACAACTACAACCCAGTGTTTTTAATTTCTGACTATAGCCATTTACTTGACGCGGGAGGAAATTAAGTAATACTAATAAATAGTCTAAAGAATTAAATAGAAATTATTTGTCATCAAGTTTTATTGCTAAAGTGACAAAAATATTGATATTTGTTTAAGTGAATTTGTGTGTTAGTGTTTGAACGAGTTATTATAGTAAATAATAAGAAATAATTTGAAATACGCTTGGTTACGGTAAACACAGTTGTAAAAAAAGAAAACTGTATCAGAGAATGTAGACAAAGCGGACCATTGCTGTACTCACGCTGCAACTATTACGTTCATAAGAATTACGTTCAAGAAAACTGTATCAGAGAATGCAGACAAAGCGGACCATTGCTGTACTCACGCTGCTACTATTACGTTCATGTATTCAAAAATAAAATCTAATATTTCTGTAAGAATTAGTGTCGTGACCCAGTATAATCTTTACATACTTATCGATTTTAAATTGTAGTTTGTATCAAAAATAATAGAAAATCTCACTAACACTTATAGAAATAGTAGGATTAGGATTTAATAGTATGAGTGCGTCTTAGGTACAATACGGCTTGTAAAAGCATTTTTGTTGGTTTTTATGTATCTGCAAAAACCGATATCGCCGTTCATTCTGCGGTAAAGATTGACGGTACAAAAAAAAGCATTATACCAGTATGATGTATGTAATTGTAAACAAAATCACTATCGGGTTATGTTAAAAAAACGGTGAATATGTACAAATATAATTAACTTTAAGCCGAAGAGGATCTATTAACCATTCTGAATATCCAAAAGAGCCTAGGTTTGTACCACAAAAACCGGATTTTACAACATTCCCGAAATTACGACCTAAACCGGTCTCAAGAATTCCATCGACAGTTGAACCAAATACGGATGACCATTCACACTTATCTAACATTAGCAATGTAAGTGCGAAAATTATATTAACAATACTATTACAAATAACGAGTCAATTAACACATAAAATCTTGACAAATAATATTATGTATTGTCTATTGCTAAAGAAATAATTGTTGGTGTAGCAAACTGTAAACCAAAAGTTGATCAAGTATTGTGTATTGCTGATTACCGAAATAAGTGTCTAGGTCTCCTTTAAAAAAAAACAACAAATAATGTAGTTCACCAAAGCCCTTGTAGTGCAACGCTATTTATATTGGATAGACAAAAAAGTTTTTGGAAAAAAAAATTTACCAACACAGAAATGGTTAAATCAGTGCACTTAGGCGTACAACACATCAAGCGCGAACTGCGAATTGTGAATAAATTCCACAATGCGATATTAGTAAATAGACGTACATAGAGCACGGCGCAAATTTAATAAACGTCAAATTTCGGAAGATTTTTTATATTTGACGTTTATTTGTTGACGTTGCGCGTCTATTTACGAATATCGCATTGTGGAATTTATTCGCAATTCGCAGTTCGCGCTCGATGTGTTGTACGCCTTACACCGGGATCTGGAAAATTCAAACAAACAAATTTTAGAAAAAGATTGGTTTTGAAATTTAAACATTAAATTAAATACAAATTCTATCAATATTGCTTGTCAGATAAATGTGACGATATTCGCAATCAACATCTCGAATGGGAATTAATTATGGTCGGTGACTTTAATACCCACCATAAACAATGGTTGAATCACAAAGATACAAATGTCGCTGGGCGCCATGCGGAATGGCTTGCCGTTTCGCATGACCTCACACAGATTGTTAGTGAGTCCACATTTGAATGCCAAAATTTTAGAGGAGTTCATATTCTGGATCCCTGTCTGACATCAATCCCTCATTCCATGGGAGCCCATGTCAAAACTGGAATTGGAAATTCTGACCATAACTTAATAACCACAAAAATATCTGTCGAAACACCACTAGAATCTAGACAGCAGCCAAGGCGTTTTTGGCATTTTAACAAAGCTGATTTTGAGGGTTTACGGTCATTTTTTCAACATTTCCCTTGGAAACGCCATTGCCTACATAACAACAACATAGACGACACCATTTCCAGTTTTACTGACATCGTCTTACATGGAATGAATAAATTTATCCCCTTATCATTTTCCAATCCCAATTAAAATTTTAAAATATTTTCAAAAGAAGCCACCAAAGCTGCCAAACAAAATAAAGCGGCACACAAAAAATATAAAGGCAACGAAACTTTTTATGAGGAATACAAAACGATATGGAACACCTGCAAACAAACCTGTGTGTAGAGAAGCAAAAAGAGCCGACAGCAGGAAAGCAAAGATGGCTTCCGAGTTGAAAATCTCCGATCGCAACTTTTACCACATGGTCGCATCGGTTACAAATATTTCGAAAACATCTGTTTCAGCATTGAAACGTGCTGACGGCGCCTTGGTGGTGGATCCATATTTACAAGCCGACTTATTGGCGAGCGTCTTCAAATCGAACTCGACATTATTTGTCCCAGATAGAATTGGACCTCCATTAATTCCATATTGTGGTTATAAAATGAGCCCCGTCGTCATCTCCTGATGGCCGACCTGATGGAATTCCAGTTCGAATATTGAAGGAGTTTGCCAGTGAATTGGCTCCAATATTATCTAAAATTTTCCTACTTTCATATAAGCAAGGCTACTACCCGAACGCCTGGAAGAATGCAATGGTACAACCCGTGCTGAAACGGGGTTGTGACAAAACTGACCCTTCAAGCTATCGGCCAATATCAATTGTGTCAGCCGTCGCTAGTCTTTGAGAAATGCGTCAATCAACATATAGTTAAATATCTTGAAATTAATAAACTAATTTCGGATAGACAATACGGCTTTCGTAAAAGCCGATCCACGACCGATCTCCTGATGTATGTCACGAACAAATGGAATCTCGCCTTAGAACACCACGAAGAGGCCTTTGCAATCGCCTTGGATATATCCAAGGCTTTTGATAAGGTATGGCATGAGAATCTTATTTGAAAATTTGTGGCATACGGGCTGGACTCGATGACCACCAGGTGGATTAAAAGCTATCTCAATGACTTAAAAGCTATCTCATTCGAGGCGAAGCCTAGCATTACAGATCTAAATAATAAACGGGTAGAAGTTGTAACTTCTCTTAATTCCGATTTAAGTACAATATTTGAGTGGAATAACAACAACTTAGTACAATTTAACCTTCCTGTCAATACGACACACGTGGGTGTGTATTTGATTTTTTGTAACTGAATGAAGTTTTTTATCTAATAAAGTTAAATGAAATTTTCTTTATGATATCGTTTCTATATTTAATATTTATCCGTGTTTGATGAAAAACTCTTGATTAAATTCATACACACCAGGAGTTGAACGTGTTGGTAAAAGTGGTTTTATTCTCGTGTTGACACGAAGGTTAACGAAAAAAAAACACAATATGGGCATTTTCAAGTAAAAAAAGTCGCAACGACTACCCATTTGTGGTAAAAAACCATACCATTGTGGGTTGTGACTCAATTCGACTGCTTGGTGTTCAAATAAGTAACAAACTCAAATGGAATGAACACATTGTTGCATTGGCTAAATCATCTTCAAAAAACTCGGGTTCCTGAATCGATGCAGAAGGTTTTTTTGAAGGACAGGGTTTAACGCCGCGCTATCAGAATAATACGGAATCCCAGATTTACTCAAGAACTAGATAGCTTACAGCGTCGCAGAGATGTTGCAGAACTCTGCGTCTTCTACAGATGCTTACATGGTAAATATCCGCAGAACTATCGGAGAAAATACCACCATTCGTTACAACAACAAGAGGAACAACCAATGCACATAGGTTTACGATGAAGCTCCCGAAATCTCGAACTGAAGAATTCAACCGCGAATTTTTATACCGAACATCAAAAAAGTGGAATTCGCTAATACACTTCAAATTTCCGAAGGAATACAAAATGAATAAATTTAAGGTAGCTATTAATCTTTACTTGCAGGATCGCGCATTGGGCGCAGAAGCTCTGACAGTTACAAGGAGCTAGGATCGTTAATAAGTCCGCTCTGCAGCTGCACCCAATTAAAAAATGTATAAAAAAAAATACTGTCAGCTAATTTGGCAACTGTTTATCATCAACTTTAAGTTGGGTGGGAGGGGTGTAAAAGCCACCTGAGAGGAATGCCAAAGTTAAATCCTTACTTGTTTTGTAAAAAAAATAATTACTTTGCTAGTGGGTAACTCAAATTCTGGTTAGAGCTGTTTGGTTTGAAAATGTCAAGTCACTCCAGCTGCTAAAGCTACTGTAGATAGGTAGCCAATTTTTTTTGCCCATTCTTTTTTATAAAAATGGAAGAATATCAAAGTCTCAGGCTGAATACTGTAAAGATTTTTTACCAAACAGCTCTTAATTTCCTTTAAGGGTCCTGAGGCCTAAAACCAGTAGCTGTAAACGCCAACAGGATTTTCTTGTTTAGTGGCACTCATCAAATAGCTTACCATTGAGAGCTGGGCCCGAATACTATCACACCGATTTTTCTATCTTGGGCCCACAGTCTATTAGCTTTAATGGTTTACGACCTTACCGTTAAGCTAACTTAACCTTTACAATGATAGTAAGTTTTCATAACATAAACTTATAGAAGAGTCTCTAAGACTCTTTATATAGAATTGTACTAGAATTGTTGTAAAATAAATAATTAACAAATATTTTATATTTTTAAATTCGTTATTAATTATTACATTTATTATTGCAGATAATTTTTTTGATGTGAAAACATCTTTAGCGGCAGGAGTAAGTAAAAAATTGTATAGAAATCGGGTTACGGAAATAAAAGTGCCGAACAAAAAATATTGTAGGTATGTGTGAATATCGACAAGAACAAAAAATAAATAAAACGTAAAATCAATGCAAAATATACGCATACACATGCAATAATACAACATCATCCGGCATTTCAAAAACATCGTGACCCGAATACAAAAAAAACAGCCTACTTTAATTAATTTTGTTGTGAAAATATCTGCTATATATGGCCGCAGCAGCAAGTGTTTTTGAAAATAAAAATTACATACGAGCAAAAGGACCACAAATTATGCTAGTGTAGTGTAAAAAACTTAAATGGAAATAGCGAGCTGTGAAAATTGCACGTACTAATAAAATAATAATTTTAAAATTTTTAATCGGTATGCTTTCTTATTAGTATTGCTCATGCTATTGGTGCGTTTGATTATGGGGGTTTCGTGCTACTGTCTTTCCAATTGCAATGATTTTACGGCCAACATTGCGCCCAAATAGAACCGCTCTATTTAATTTTTTTTAAACTGATCAATGATAAAGCGATGCGATTTTGCTTTGTCCAGCGAGTTTGCTGTAACCATTTACTACTAAGGAAACTTGAATTGCTGTGTATGAGTAATGGTATATTTTAAAGCGTAAATGGCAGGTCTAGGTGATTAACTTAAAATAACTGTACTTTGCTCATGCTCAATTATTATTTTACTTATCTGTAATAACTAAATTATTACAGATAAGTGAGATACCGTAATGGCTTTCTTGCTTCGACAAATTATATGTGGCGTAACAAAATCTGTTGCAATTTCCCGAATAAATATTTTTCGTTCAGTTCGTGGTTTGTTAGAATTCCACCGAGGATATAGATTTTTCCAAATAACTAGCGCAGCTATTCCACTGATATCAAGAATATTTTGGAAAAAAAGCCATTGGTCAGCGATTAGTTTTGCGTCTTATTGTATATGAATGGGATAATTTGTCTGTTGTATCTACGCCACCCTTAGTGGCATTATAAAACAAATTTACCGAGGATTTATTTTTGTTCTCAATGGTGTATGATGTTTGATCGATGAGAATAAAAAACATCGATTTTTTTTTGGCACTTACGAGGTTAGCGATATTGTATTACGGAATCCAAACTTATTAGTTTCTATGTTTCTTGATGAATGTGCCAGGAAAAATGGTGGCATGCATTTTTAATCTTCCGTAGTGTGCCCACACTAGTTAATCCTTCAGATAATAAAGAAAGGGCCAGTTCATAGCTAGTGAAAAAATTATCAAAGGTGATATTTCGATTAGAATTCCTAAATGGCCTACACAATTCTTTCACAACGTTTTGAGCTAAGTTATTAGCTCTTGCATTATCTTCTTTGCTCAAATACGGAATTCCGTTCAATGGATAAGCAGTCTCATTCTCTACAATCCACCAAATTTTCATACCGTATTTGTCCGGCTTACTCGGAATATATTGTTTGAAAGGAACTCGCCACGAAATGGTACCAACTGCTCATTTACAGTTAAATTTTTACAGGCCGTTCCTCATTATTTTTGACCAAAAAAAATTTTTTAACGTACATATTTACATGCATAATCACAATATGTACATATAAATATGTTTCAATTTAATAAATATGTGAAAATTTTATTTATTATAATATGTACATAATTTTTAACATATCATGAAGAGTCTTTTAGACTCTTCTATACGTTTGTGTTTCTATTTATAAATTTCATCATTATTCCTTATTTCAGAAATAGTTAGAAACAATTAAAAAAGCCTTTTAAACTTATTATCTATAGCTTCACCGAATGTTAAAAAATCAACTTCATAATTATATTTTTAGCAACTGAAATCATTATAAAATAAAAAAAGTGAGTCTCAAAGACTCTTCTAGTAGGATGAAGGTTAATTTAGAAAAATATTTTTTTAAAACGCTGTGTTTATGACATAGGAAGATAGGAAGATTGACACGACCAACCAAATTATTTAAAATTTCACCAGCCCCGCTACTACCTTGTAAATATGTGTGTACTGTAGTCCAGTGCAGTGCTTGTCAAACTTTATCAAAATCCTGTTACCGAAATTTGAAATATAAAATCCAAATCTCCCAAAAATATTGCTCAATAATAATGTATTTACAACTGCTCTGCCGTGCTAAGAAAAAAAGTCACATCAGCCTTTTTGTAGTTTTGAGTAATTTCAATTTTTCTATTTTTGTTTGCCATGTCGTTATATGAAACTAGACTAATAAATAACGTCATTTTATGGCATTTGATGAACGATATTTGACTTTTAAAAAAAAGCAGAAATATAGGTATTTGTTTGAAGAATTCAAATATGCCCTTATAGCATTTTTCGACTTTTGGCGCTTATGACCTTTTTTCTTAGCACGGCAGACTGTCTTCCACCGTAAAAAACGCCTAGGCACTTTAAACAAATAGTATGCCTACTGGACATTTTATTCAAATAAAACGCCCAGAGCGTTTTATTCAGGTTAAATGATTTAAGATACTAAAATACAATTTATTTTTTCGAAATTTTAATAATTCGTCGCAATATCACCGTACATATTTCATTATAAAATATAAAGATGAACTCGAAAAACTCAACAAAAAAAGCAACAAATTCGTTAGTAGAAAAAAATGTTAACAACAGAAATAACTCATTCCCTATACCAAGAATTTATGAAATGCTAGCCATTTTTGCACTAGTGAAGGGATTAGCACCGCGATTCCTAGACAAAGAGAACGTCTTTTTCAAAATTAAAAATATTTAGATTTCTAATTCTTGAACATTGCTTATTGGAACAAAATAATTTCGTCAAACGCTGCCATCTGAATTTTAAGGATAATTGAATTTCTAGCAAAACTGAGCATTATATTGGAATTATTTCAAAATAAATGATTTTTTTTTAAATAATTTAACTAAAAATTAAATACTTACAAGTGATAAATACACTTCAGCTAGCGGATTATTTTCCCGGAATGAAATCCATGCAGTCTCTGAAATACCAGGATGCTGTGCATTTACTCCATGAACATGAATTATCAATTTTTTTAGTGGTAACAATTCAAACGTTTTTAGATATTCATCACACATTATATCGTAATCAATAGACAAAATCTATGGATAAAAAAAATAGAAATTTGATGAATAATTCAATTCGTGTTTCGAGTATTGTAATCTAACCTGTAGCGATGTGCATTTTTCAAACAAATTATTTTCTAAATTGATTATTGGATAAGCACTAGGATCTTGTTTAACTGTTGCTAGACCAAGAACCAACAAGTCTTGTGGTTTTGATGCACACTAAAATATAAAAAGATAATTAGGTATACCATATAATAATTGTTGATAATTTTGAAAACCACAAATTTCGAATAGATAAAAAACAATAAAATCAGACCACAACATACATTTAAAAAATCTGATGAATATTGGCTCAATTGTTCACAACCACCTAAATCCAATTTCTTAAATGGTGGCTGACGGCGTGATAACAACACAATGATTGGCTCAATAAAATATTGATAGATATAATCACTTTCATCATAATACAATGAATCAGTTATCATTTTAAATGATTTGGGACGTAATATTAAACTAAATAAACATGATGAGTTGCACACTTGCTGTAAAATTTTTGTTGTTACCGTAGTATCGTATAAATTTAAGTAATCAAATGTAATTTTTATTTCTTTGACCAAAGTTGATAAATTTTCGAGAAAAAAATGATTTTTTTTATCATTTTGGCGTGATATATTGAAGTGAACACTTTTGAAGAATCTGTAAAGAGAAGAAAAGAAAATCACATAATGTAAGTATAATTATAGATTCGGAAAATAATTTGTATTTTCAACGAGATATAAAAAATAAATATTGTATTTCACAAGATGGTCAGTTGCAATGGACTAAAATTCGATTTTGCATATATTGTACAACAGTGGTCAAAATTCAAATTTTAATAAACACACAGCCTTAAGAACATCGATCATTCTTAATTTAGAGAGTAGAATTAAAAAAGATTTTTAACATTATTTCGTAACAAAATTCGAAAGTAGATATCGGCACTGCTCGAGTGCATATTGAGCCAGATAAGGAATATAAATGTTGATTCAGTCAAGAATTTGACAAAGTTGAAAAATTGAAACAGAGATGGGCTAGTTAGTTCTAGAGGCAAATTTTGTTTGTGTTAAACATAGTACATACTTTGAACTTGATTCTTAAAACATAAAGGGGAGACAAATATTTTTCGAATTTACTTTCTTGTGTTGGATATTTTGTAACAATGCTTAAAGTGATGGATTTTGATCACTATAAGCATTGTTACATTACAAACAAATCTTATAGTGAGGTAAAAGTGCTTTTCATACTAGCTGCCTGCCTTGATTTGGACTTTAAAACTTAAAATTTTTAAAGTCCAAAGTCAACTCGACCGGTATGAAAAGCGCTTCATAAATTCGAAAAAACTGTTACTCTAACAGTAGTTATAGTTGTAGTATAACGACTATAAATTCGGGCCGTAATTTATGTAGGTACCAAAATAATTCATGACCGAAATATGTAATAAAGGTGGTGACACGTATTTTAATTATGCATTTAATTGATAAAACACATACAATTTTAAATAATACATAATTTTACCATTGTCTTGGCAGGCCATTAGGT
Organism: Tipula helvola; assembly: GCA_963556165.1. Taxonomy (NCBI): domain Eukaryota; kingdom Metazoa; phylum Arthropoda; class Insecta; order Diptera; family Tipulidae; genus Tipula; species Tipula helvola. The sequence continues at coordinate 194,037,370 of OY744483.1, read as the reverse complement.
TAATTTGACCCTGAACAAAAAAAAAAACCGACAATGACGGGGTTGTTAAGATTGGTGATGGCAAAGAAAATATAATGAAGGTGCTTATGAGCACAATTATATAATTGATGCTAATGTAAGTATTCCATCATTAGTTGTTTTTAAAGCCCAAAGATTAATTCAATCAGTATCAATACAGCGCAGTTACAATGATTATTGCCCTTATCAGGTTTGCAACTTACTTTGTAACAAATTCCCATACTTATTAGGAAAAATACTTAATACATAATTTCATATAAAATTATGTCAATGTAATACAAAAATATAGAAAGTAAAAACGCAACCTATGCTACTAATGGTGCTACTGCTGCGACTGGCAGTTTTTGTAGTGTGTCAAAGAATAATCGAAGAAATAAAAAAAAAAAAAAACTTTCACTTGATAACAATTTTTGTGCAGCGTAATTTCGCGTTTTGTTAATATTGAATATTAAAAATGCCCCCAATAAAAGCCAGGAACTTAGAACATATAGTAGTAAGTTGCAACTATGTACCTTCTACAAAAATAATGCAAAAATCATTATTTGCTTGCGACGCAAAAAGAAATTTTTTCTCTTTTTTCATTGACTTTTGAGGACAAAGAAATGTCGAACAGGAAAATGTCAACCAATTTTTTTTTTGATTAAATTATCAAATAGCTTAAATGAACATACCTTGGTTGGAATAGTGTATAACGCCAGTGCCAACATGTTGACGATGCATTTAATCTATCGTGAAAATTAAGATATCCATAAATTTCAGTTAATACAAGGGCTGGTAATTCACCCCAATAAGGGGACCTGTTCATTATTTGATTTTCAGACAAATCAAGATCGTAAAAAAAAAAAAACTTTGAATTTATTTATTTCGTTTTAAAGAGACACAGAAAACACTAATGAAATTTGTGGGTTTAATTAAATTTAAATACTATTTATTTTATTGTACAATAAATTTCGTTGTTCTTTCACTTTTTCTATGCGTCTCCACTTCACTCCGTGTTTCTTCTGTTTTCTTTTTATTATTTTCCTTTGGTTATTTCCACAGCTGATAGCTGTCATAAGAAAAAGTGACATTATGCGCAGGGTCGCCAACAAAATAACTTGTTATTCAGCAGATTTTTTTTGTTGCTCAATTTTTGCTGAATACATTGCTTGTGTTGCTGAACATTTTTAAAAATATAGACATTTATTGCGAAATCGTTGAACAGTTGAATTAAAATATTCGAACACCTCTGCGCAGAGGTTGATGCATGCTGTGTTTCTTATTTAAATCCGTAGATCGAGCAGATTTTGAAATCTGAAATCACATCGATCTGATCGATCTGAAATAAGAAACATGTTTCAGATTTGGCAGATCAAAAAAATTATCAACCATCAGAATAAAAAAGCGGGCAGATACATATTTAATGATTGTGCAGATTAACATTAAATGATTATTTAAATCGTTGAGTAATTGGGGCAATTTATGTATACTACTTTAAAATATTGGCACCAAAGTAATACCAAAAACAGTTTATAAACTGCTACGTAGGCGAAGTACGGTTAGCACATGATGCATCTGTGTGAAACAGGTCACCTATTTACAGGAATCTGTTCAATGTGGCTAAACAAATTGGACAAGGCATATCCATTGATGAAATTTTTGCTAACACCTTTTAAAAATACTGGGTATTTAACCGATAACCAAAAAAGTAATAATCGATGTTTAGCGAAAAGTAGAGTACGAATTGAGAAAGCATTCGGAATTATGAAGTCTCGGTTTATGTGTTTAAAGTCAATCGAGAATCGAAGATGGACTTTATAGTGATAATTATTATGTCGTGTTGCATTCTGCATAATGTGAGCATTAATTTCAATGACGATATTGAGATAGAAAGTTTTGATTTGGAAGAAGAAAACTCAACATCTGGCAACACCAGCAGCAGTATCTCTATTTCCTATGTCGAATAAATATTCACCAAGATAGTCAATTTCTGGACCCCTCTGATCAACACCAAACAGCAATCGACTGGGTGTAGTCCCCACAGAGCGCTGTACCGTATTATTCAATGCATATTCAACATGCTTAAGTTTCTTTGTCCAATCCGAATGTTGCAATGGTTCAGTCAACTTTCCCAACATATTCTTAAGGACACGATTGACACGTTCCACTTGCCCATTAGCCTAAAGAGATGCTACCGCCACCCTAACATGTTGAATATTAAGTATCTCTGCATAACAGGCAAATTCGTAAGATGTAAAACACGTACCTCTATCGGTGATTATACGAGCGGGTCTACTGTAGTAATCAAAGTACTTATAAAGCGAACAACCCACCTCCTTAGTGCTTGTGGAATTAACGGGATACAATCGGATATATTTGGTAAATGAATCAATAATCACCACCAAGTGTTTTCGTTTAGAAACAACTGAATGTAAAGGACCAAAGTGATCGAGATGGATGGTATCAAATGGAACAGACTTCTTTGGTATACTATACAATGCGCGTTCAGTTGAACGTGGTGGTGCGGAATGCATTTTACATTTAATACAATTTTTGACATAGCTAATAAAATTGATATCCTTCATGTTTGCAAACCAATAACGCTTTGCACTCCCGTAATAGCCAATCATCGTGCTCCTGACCTATAAGTTGCTGTTTCATTTCTCGTGGGACATTAAATAATAAGCAATTCCCCTTACTCTTTCTATAAATTATATCATCACACATTTCATAAAAAGGAGATTCACTAGTTTCTAACAACTCTTTGAGTTTCATAATCACGGGATCACGGTTCTGTGTAAGTCGTAATTGAAAATCAATATCGGAAGTTTCAACGAAAGCAACTATAGGATTCCAACTGAGGGCATCCACATGACTCATCTGAGTGCCATGACGATGTTTGATCTTGTAATTATACTTTTCGAACTTCCATACCCATTTAGCAATTCTAGAATCTACAACAAATCCTAAATACTTAATGGTACTGTATGCGAATTTACAATTACCTACTTGCAACTCTAACCCATGCACAGCAATGCATCGTAACAATTGCCCCAATAATTTCAGATGATCATCGATGGTTTCGCTGACTTTCCAAATGTCGTCCATAAACAACTATTTGCCCACTATCAATAAATTTCCTAAGGATCTTATTTATAAACCGCTGGAAGACAGAAAAGGCATTCTTAAGGGCAAAAGGCATGCGCAAGTACTTAAACTGTCCAGCAGGTGTCACAAATGAGGTATATTTAATCGATTCTTCAGAGACACTAACCTGATGAAATCCACATTTTAAATCCAGTAGACTAAACACCCTCTTATTACTCAAGTACTCTCAACAATCATCCATTAGAGGCAAAGGATAGTTGCCTCGGAAAGTGATCTTATTCAAGGTACGGTAATCCACACACATACACATACGTGTCTCACCATTTTTCTTTCTAACTAATACAATGGGTGATGCATAAGGGGAGTCACTTGGTCTAATAGTCCCCCTGTGTAATAAATCACGTATAATTAATCTTACCTCTTGTCTCTCCTTAACTGAAAGACGACGTGGGTGGCATCTCGGAATCCGGCACGTTAATGTCTGAAGAGGCGACACCCAAATATTTTTTATTAATGCACTCCTCAAAACATCTAATCATATTAAGTCCTAGCTCTGGATCTATATCATACTGAATATCAGGAACAATATTTACTGAAGCGGCAAGTAAACGAAAATCAGAGTCAAGATCAGAACAGAGAAGCCATGGGCGCAAATGCACCAGAACAATTAATCGATGAATCACCTTTCACCAACTCAGATCGAAATAATGTAGCCAAACAGGTGTTCAAAGCACAATCACCGTCACAAAGATCAGAAACAGAATCAAATGCATCAACCGTATCAAGTGCCAATGTATTATCGCCCTGGTTTAATGGTAATGAATTCACTTTATTTAATTTTTCAAAGAACAATTTAATATTAAAAATCTGAAGTATATCTCGACCCACAAGCAATTCAACTGGAAGAATATGATCTATGGGACAATGAGAACGGAAACCAATTTAATCTGTTGACGAATGCGCAAATAACACTGAATCTTACCGTAGCTATATATAGGTTGATTGCCAATGCTAACAAAAGCGGATTTAGCTGAGGGACCAACAGACACATTGCCAGGAAGCACGCCCCTACGCAGAAAACTGGTCGGACTACCGGTGTCCAAAAGAGAACTAATTAAAATAAATTGCGTACGCTGCTTAAGTTTTTCACCAAATGCAATACTTACTGCCTGAGACAGCTCCTCGATTTCCTCACCAATCATCTCGGAAGTAGGTTGAGTCACAGCAACAACAATCTTCTTGCGTTTCGGGCAATTCATATTCTTGTACTCGGTTGAGCCACACGAAAAACATGATCCTGGTGCACGTCTAGGTGCTAGCAATCAGCAGACATATGCCCAAATTTGGAACAGTTGTAGCATCTTGGTTGCCCTTGGTTGGAGGTGGTAGTTGAAGCAGGCAATTTTCTAACATCTGTCTTAAGTTTGGCACCAGCGTAATTGATAGTCGTATTGGTGCGGTTGTAGGTATAGAATCAATCAATTGCTCAATTGTTCGGGCACTAGCCAACGTGGCAACGTATCCAGAAGTATCACTTATGCCAGAGACAATAAGAGATATTAAATCTTCTTCTTGAATACTACCCCGCATCGCAATCTCCTGCATACAAGTGACATAATGCACGATGGTCTCGTTACTACGGCAAATACGTCTTAATTTTTCGTAAATTTCATACGCTGATACCTGACGGTTGAAGCGCGTGAGTAATGCCTTGCGTAACTCATCCCAAGAAGTGACACGAATGGTGTGTAGAAAGAGCTCAGCCGTGCCTTTAAGTAAATGGTGAGCCATACGATAACGATCACTGACATCAGTGCCCAATGAAGTCATTACATCCTCGAAATCGATCTTCCACTTCGAAATCACATAGTAATCTGTACCTCTAAACGTAGAAACTAAACATCCACATCGAAGATCTTCACTTTCCTTTTGATTATATTACTGAGCTTACTAGTGGTGAAGCTGCTGGCTTCGGCTTACATTTTGGCTACTTTAGCTCGTAGCTCTAACAAACGTTCACGTGTTTTTTTTTTTTTCGCTGGCGCTACATCCCATAGAGGGATTTGGCCGCTTCATATTGAAGTTTCGTAATCATTTTTTTAACGGATAATGAGAGATTAATTCATTGATCCTACATTAACCAGCCGTGATTTTTTCATCACCCGCCGGGTATCGAACCCGGGACCTCCGGGGCTTAAAGCAAGCATGCTAACAACTGTGCCACTGGGGCGAGTTTCCAATCTGATAATTTTATCAGCCATAGCTTCTAATGCTTCTTCAGTGGCTGTGACTGTGGAAGCAATAGTATTAACAATCGGAAGCTGAACCGTAGTCGTAATTGGTGTTGTTATAACACTTAATAGCAATAAACTACCAACACTAACACTAGTCGAAACTGCTGAAGTTGCCGTAGTTTGCATCTCGGGAATCGGAAGGGTGGTGTTGACTGAGGCGCACAAGTCACATCCGGAACATACATAAAGGCCTAGTTATATAGACGAAAACGAAACAGAACGAATGAATTGAATGCATGAAAGCATATGAGACCAATTATATAGACGAAACGAAACGAAGACGGCCGGTGAAATTGATTCAATTCAATTTGCTTTCGTTTCGTTCTTCCGGTAATTCACTATCGGTTCTGATTTTTTTGACTAACCCTTAAAATATGTGTTTTTAAATTTTTTTTTATTGGTAATAATACTAATAAATAAAAATCGGTATCCATTCCTTTGTTGTTTTCAAAACTTATTTTATTTGAATAACATTATAATTACACGAAAGTAAATTCTTGAAATAAAATATAACCAAATTGCCAAACGTCAAAAAACGAATTCGTCAATTCGTCTATATAACCATGACTCTTTTGTCTTTCGTTTCAGCCCGTTTCGTTTTCATCTATATAACTAGGCCTTAAGTCATCAAATCTGAAGCATTCGAGCGCACTAAACCGACCTCTGAAGTGGTTTGGTAATTATTAGTAGTCGAATCGGAACTTCTGGAAATAACCAATGATTCGAGATCACGAACATTCGCACATTGTGCGGATATTCGAAATACTTGTTGTTTTTTGCACCTGAAAACCAATACGGTCTAAAGACGCTGTTATTTCATTTCGAATCGGAAGCGTCATTAAGTTGATGGTTGAAATAAACACGTGTATACACAAAATCAATATAGCGACCCGTTCACTGTAGTATAACGGTATCTTTTTGTAACAATAATAGTTAGCGGAACTTTTTTATTGAACTTATTTCTTACACAACTTTGTATTAAAAGATTTAATTTGTAACCCCACATCTGATGTTGTTGAACATTTTTATTTTTATTTTCAACGACCATTTATTCAGAATTTATACATACTATTTAAATTTGACGTTTTACACATCTATCCCGTCACGTTCCACGCTAACAGGAATGAATAACGTTATTTCTTCTCTTGTTTTATACTGTTTTCCAGTTACACAAAAAAAAAAAACCGGGCGAAACCGGGGCGGTAGCAGCTGTCATTCGTCGCCCGGTAAAATTTTTCGGGGCTATTACTAACACAATTACATTTTAAACGTCATTTAAATAAAAACTAAATATAATTAACTAAATTAACACAAAAAATCTTTCATTGCAAAATTAATGTAGAATTGTTAAAATAATTTGTATACACATGTTCCAGTTGAAACGTCAAAAAACTAACCTAGTTTTGCCCCGGTTTTTTATTTTTGTGTAACTGGAAAACAGTATTAGTTATTCTATTTCTTACCGCGTTCATATAACAAATTTATTCTATCTTTTATTCGTGTCGCTAGGGTCAATTAGCTTGTTTATACATATAAGAATATTTTATTCTACATCAGAAAAGCCAAAATAATGTGAGCTAGCAACAAATTGCATAAATTTAGGTTAAAAACGATACATATTTTGAACTTGTGCTGTTCATTAGTGATGTGCTAAATCTATCTTTTTTGTTCAGTGTCGCACATAAACTACGTCACGGGTCACGCTATTTTTGATCATTTTTAACCCTCCCCTCCCTCATGTTATAAATCATCACAAAGCTTTGTATCCCCCTAAGGAGATACGTCACAAATTTTTTACCCCCTCCACCCCTAAAATCAAATAATTGGCATACTGTACCATCAGAGCCTACTCTAGAAATAAGAGCCTCCAGTATCAACAACAACAAAACTTGTATGAAGTAATTAAACTAAAGGTAGATGGTAACACAAAAAAATATATATGTACACTCAAATAAAATAAGGTATCATAGATGATTATAAACTGCAAATCGACGCAAAAAAAATAAACAAAAATGCCATTTAGGGGTACGAGGTTGTAACATGCATTTTTTTGTAAATGCATTGTTACAAGCTCTATATTTATGGTAACGACCATGACTGCTTTCACAGAAATTTCAATTTAGTTTTCGATAATAATTTTACAATCATTAGCTTTAACTAAATATAAAAATTTAAATTTAACTTACTAGATATATTATATTAGGGGAGAGTCTCCGGTTGTGGGCACTCTCCGGTTGTGGGCACCCCTGCATAACTTTTGACAGAATTCAAATATGGCTGATCTGACTGTTGTCATTATCATATACTTGTATTTTGACAGTACGCAGTTTTTTAGGTAATTTCGAAATGAATGGACGAGCTTGTTCATTTGCTGCGATCACATTAAAAAAAAAGTCCGTAAAAATCAACGCAATTGTAATTTTCCAATGTTTTAAAAGTGCGATAAATCAAAGTGAATAATCTCAAACAGGTGAGTGTTATCGATATTTCTACAGTATTTTCGTTGTGATTTGCGATGCCACATCGATTTATATAAAAAAATCATGACGCATCACATTTTTTTTGGGTACTCCGAGAATGGTCGTGATTTCCGGTTTTGGGCACTTAAACCGGTTGTAGTCACCCTCTTTTTTTATTTAAAGCGTCCGTCTCCCGTCCCTCCCCAAAGAAAAGTAAAAAAAAAGAAGGCAACCCGTTGGCCAAACGCTTTAAAAAAAAGAACTCTCCATCATTTGATGATGATATCGACTTTGCATCATCTGTTTGAAGCTTCTGCCATCGAAGTTGACTGAAGTTGTATAATACTTTAATAAGCCCTTTTTTGTCATTTTTGCGACAGGTGCGTTTTCCTTAAACTATTCCCATTTCCAATGAATTCTCGAAGTGTGCGCATAACCGGTTACGATTTTTTTTTTGCCAAAAAAGATGACCACAAAATTGGCCGTAATATTTTTCTAGTTGACGGAATCTATGTACACCAGAGTCTCGCTATGCGTCTATTCTATGTGCGTCTATTCGCTCTTGCGTCGGCTAAAAAAAAAACCAATCACCCGCTTAGCGTCGGTTCTTCGTTATGCGTCCTTTTTCTTTCTTTCCATTTTTCTGTTTTGTCATACAACTAGTGAGAATTTTCGTTGCTATCAGAATATTTGATAATTTTTTGTTTTATTTTTCCTTCGAATTTGTAGTATAACATGTAACTCGATATGCGTCGAAATTCAGTTTGCGTCTCTCCGTGTGGAACCGAACAGGGACGCAAAGCGGGACCTTGGTGTAGTTACTTTAGGTTTAGCAAACAGTTAGCTAATGCCTTTAGCTTGCCATTGATATTCATATCTCCGCATAATATGGACTCAAAGGAAAATTATGGGTCACAAACAAAACTGTGCCCACAACCGGAGACTCTCCCTTAAATTACGATAAACGAAATTATCTATCAAAATTGTTTTATGTTTATAATGGTACATAAATGTTATTTTCATATATAAAACACGAATGATCTTGTACAAATGTACTGGAGTCGAAATTCTAAAGAATGGTCTTATCCGCCAAGAAAAAACAATTGCCTGCGGTTCCGTCTTCAAAGAAAGAATTTTATAGACGATTTTTTACGAATTCCACACCGCCCCTATATTGTTTAATTAGCTACATGACTGTGAAATGTTATTCCAAGTATTGTGTTGTAGTCTTACTTTGGGAATTTTACAACAACAATGCAGTGTATTTTCATTCCGGAATGAATAATTTTATTCCACTGAGAAGTACATAGGTAGGTATAGAAAAATTCTGTTCTTCACGTAGTTGTAGTGTTTACCACTAGAGTAAATATATTAAATATATTTAGTTTTATGAGTTGGTTGTAAATAACAATTCTCAATTTTTCGATAAATCAGAATTTTAAATTTTGTTAATTATCATTTGTAATTATTATACTTTATTGAATAATTTGTTATCCTTATCACTATCTTATATTTGTTAAAATTCTTTTTTAGAGCTTGGTGCCAACTGTTGAAAGTAAAAAAAAAATATTCTTGGCTCTTACTTTGGGCAAAATTTCATTCCTATCCGAATAGGAATAACTTTTACCAAAGTAAGACGGCAATTTTATGAAAACAATTAATTGAGCCGTCTTACTTTGGTAAAAGTTAGGGTGAGGTCAAAAATTCAGCCGCTGCATAGTAGTAAAAGCAACCGCATAGTAAAAGCAACCGCAAGTGAAAAAGAAAATTTATAAGACGAGATTAAGGGAGAACACCACTGTGAGATTTTCAAAAAATCGATTTTTTTTTTTGCCTTTAAAAAATCCTTTAGACCCTCAAAAATATGATACAAATTCGTTTATAGCTAAAAAAAATTTTATTTAGAAGGTTTTCAAGCATTTTCCTGAGAGCTCTTATTGAGAAGTTATTGATACCAAAAACTTTAAACGCGTTTTTCTCGAAACCGTGTTTTGGAAATCTGCACGCAGCAGAACTCAATCAATTTTTGTTCAAACGACTTGAAAATTTAACTGTAGCTTCTTAAATAGATTTAACATCGAAGTACATGAGTTTTTTTTGATTCATTAAAAATTAAAAAAGATATACAACTTTTTATACGAAAATTATAGTCGAAAATTGAAACTTTTTCTTCAAACTTATTTAAATTTTTTATTTTTTCGAATTTTTTAATTTCCTCATGTACTTCGATGCTAAAACTAATATATTTCATGAAAATATTTTATTTTTTGTTCCAGGAACAAATTTAAGACACTTCTACTGCGTGCAGCGGAGCGACTCTATGAAAAATCACTTCTACTAAAGCTACTCTAGCGCCGCCATTTTGTATTTTTTTTTACATAAATTTTTTTTTTTGTTTACTTAAATATATGCCAAATATAGCCTAAAAGTTTTTTTTCTCTAAACCATTTCTCAAAAAAAAAATACCAAACTACGCACTTGAAAATGGTAGGTCACAGTGGTGTTCTCCCTTAAATGAGCAGCCAATTTTTAATTTCTACATTTTAATCCGACAGAACGCGCAGATTTTGCTTAACTTTTGACTAATTTTCTGCATACTGTGGAGCGGCTGAATTTTTGACCGCACCATTATTCCTATCCGGATAGGAATGAAATTTTGCCCAAAGTAAGAGCAATTCTTCTTCAGAATAGTTTTTTTTTTACTTTCAACAGTTGGTACCAAGCTCTAAAATATAATTTATTATTTAAAATTTTAACAAATATAAAATAGTGATGACAAATTATTGAATAATGTATTATAATTCTAAATGATAATTAACAAAATTTAAATTTCTGATTTATCGAAAAATTGAAAATTGTTATTTAATACCAACTCATAAAACTAAGGCTACACGAATTAAAAAAGGCTGAATTAAAAATGTACATCAAAACTGAATTAAATTGTTGATTTTAGTATGAAGAATTGGAACCATTTTTAATTCATTTTGAATAAATAAAATCTGTATTAAAAATGTTGTTTTAGACAAAAAATCGAAAATTGAAAAAATTAATTAAAAATGGAATTTTAACAAAAAAAAGACAATTTTATTTCATTTTTTTTAATTCATTTTCAAAATGAATAAAAAAAGGCCCATTTTAAATTCATTTTAAAAAGTTAACAAAAAAAAAAAAAAATTAAAAGTTCAATAAATTTTATTTTTATGTATTTTCATTAATGAAAGCAATAATTACAAACATTTAAATAAAATTGGAAATATTTTATTTTATATGAATTTTAATTTAAAATTATTAAAATTTCAAAAAGTTACATAAAGATTTATTTTGGTATTTTCATTAATGAAAATAAAGTATTCACCCCTATTATTATTGTCGAGTCGATCGACGAGTTATCTCATAAAAATAATTAGGTTAGGTTAGGTTAGGTTGAAGTGGCTGCTATCGCACACCTAGGCCAGCAACGGCCCGTTGTGATACCACAGGATCCCATCTCCCCATTACTCCCGTTGAAACCAACCAGAGCTATTTATATAGCGTAATAAATCTCGCACTCCACAGTCCGCGAGTTCCGAAAGGCTGTCCATACCGTACACACCCAAATACTTCTGTATGATAGCGCCGGACATGAGCATAGGAAGTGTTCCAAAGTCTCCTCCTCCTCTTCGTCCATGCAACTTCTACAAAAGTCATTCGTCTGTATCCCCAGCCTTCTCGCATGCTCCCCAAAAAGGCAGTGACCTGTCATTATCCCTACGACCAATCCTATTTCTTGTCAAAAATAATTAACTAGCAACAAATTTATAAATAAATAAATTAAAAATTAAAAAATTGAAATTAGTTTTAAAATATTCTGGAAAATGGAGATCCCTAATTTAACTTAGAATTGTAGAGGCTAACGGCTTCGGTAACTCTCACGGGCACGCGGGAGGTCGCTTCGCTCCCCACCACTTAGCCCTCCGAGGGGCTTTAGATTTGAACTTCGGGAGACGTAGGAGCCGGGATAGGCAAACATGTCGCACTGCGTGCCGCACGTAGGAGCGGATTATTTGGAATCTATTAATGACACTGCAACATTTTATATCGATCCCCATCAAATATTAAATAATTTGTATCGATTAAATTTAATTTTTTCTCTAGAATTTTTTATTTTTATTTATTACTAAAAATTATTTTTTTCTGTTCCAAAATATTATATTTGTTGCCAATTTATTATTTTTGATGCTAATGTTTGTCGCCAAAAATTGTTTCTTGTATGCCCGTTTAAATTGTCCCTTTTCTAAACACATTTTTAATTCATTTTTTCTTAATTCCTTTTCAAAATGAAATAAAAAATGCCCATTTTATTTCAGTTTCGACACATTTTTGATTCATTTTCAAATTGAATTAAGAAATGCCCATTTTAAATTCATTTTTTAAACTTCATTTTTAAACACATTTTTAATTCATTTTCAAAATGAATAAAAGAAGGCCCATTTTTAATGCAGAAAAATACTTTTTTAATTCAGCCTTTTTAAATTCGTGTAGCCTAAAACTAAATATATGTAATATATTTACTCTAGTGTTAAACACTGCAACTAGGTGAAGAAGAGAATTTTTCTATTCCTTCTTCTCAGCGGAATGAAACTCTTGATACCGGAATGAAAATACAAGGCATTGTTGTTGTAAAATTGCCAAAGTAAGACTACAATAATATACTAGAAGTAATAAATGCGGGGTACGTTTTCATTACACCAAAGTGATACGGTTGCGAAGACTTTGGATGGGTAATAAATTACTACTTTATGCTTGCGTACCATTTTATTTAGGGAGGAAAGTCCTCCAGATATTAATTTTTTTGCATTTTTTTTTACTTTAAAAATTCATTTAGTATCTGAAGAATATATCTCTAAAGTTTCAAGCCCAACAGAAAGTCCTATAGATCCCTAGGAAGTCACCGAAGTGATGCGAAGTAATGCGTTCTCCTCAAGAACGAAAACTTTAATCGAGTTTTTATTGAAACGTGTGTTTTTGCGTGTAACTCAAAAAGTAATGGACCAATCAACTTGAAATTTTGTATACATATTCTTTAGCTTATCGGCCTTTGCACAAACCTAAAATTTCATATAAATTGTTTAAACAAATATTGATTTTAACGAATTGTTTATAAAGAAACACGTGGTTTTTTTTCTTTTTGTCCTCTAATTTTCAATTTAATTTTTTTTTTTGCAACTTTTAGTTCATGCAAAGCGGAATGAATTATTTTAATAAAAAAAATTTGTTTCGTTGATTTTAGTTAACTACAAGGACCTGGGCGTTCCACGGCGCAAACTTTAGTAGTCTAGTTCGAGCACCTCTAGCGCCGCCATTTTGTTTTTTTCACTCATAAAAAAAAAATTTTGTATCCATTTAAACGTCAATATTATTTTTGTTGTTGATTACGGTTCAAAACAATCTTTTATTGCACATGACAGATATATATTTCTTTATTCAGCGGCAATATAATTCAAAAATAACACACTTAAAAATAAACGCTGAATTGCTGTTCACCTTTAACTAAGTAGTGGCGATCGTGGCACCTCTTGCGGTGCTTTAAAGGCGAATAAAAAAAGGATTCTGTTTTGTTAAAAAGGCATTACATAAACATTATTTTTTTTATGCTAAAACCGAATTCGTTTAATTCTTTAGATTATAGGGTTGTTACTAAAAAAATACCTAGTATGTATCAGTTGTTTTTTTTGTTTTTTTCTTATAACATTTTTTGATAATAATAGAAACAAACTTATCGGGGATTTATTTTGTTGACAGCTTGCTATCACAATATATAAATGATAGACACAAAATCTAATTATTATATACTCAAATAGATTGTATTCTGTTGACATACATATGAGTCACCACTTGAACTTTATATCTATCGATAACTCAATTGAAATCTGATAAAATTCATTAAACGCTAAGCGACAGCGTTTCAGTAAAAAAGGGGATAATTTTTGACAAATAAATTGTGCACAAAATTGTACCATAAAAATAATTTATTGTGCATAAAAATGTTTAACAAAATTAAATTTTTTCAATTAAATTTTTTCCAAAATTAAGATTTGCATTTTCCAGAATGTAGGTTTGTTTTTTAACTGATTTATAGACTCAATTTTTATGCACATTAATAAAACTAACAAATGTACATTTAATTGATTTTTTAATTTTTTAGCCGAATTTTCGATTTTTCAAATCATTCTTAAGGCTTTATTTATTTATAACTAAAATATTTTATTAAATATTATTACAAAGAATATTTAGTATGCATAATAGCTTACGTACAATATATTAATTAATTAGTAAACTAATTATCAACAAATAAAAAAACAATGTGTGTAGTCTCTACGCGCGACAGAAGTGAAACTTTTTAGCTGTAAATTTGTAATTACTACAATTTATCGTTCAATGGTCCGGCTGGCATATACAGTAAAATGTGTAGCTTTTCCGCAGCAAGAATTGAAGAAATAGTCAATTGATCCTTATAGTGTTATAGGAGTATTATACAAAGTCAGAGTAGATACATCCAAATTAGATAATTGCATATTCTACATTATCTAGTAATTTTTCTCAATCTCTGTTACTCCATGATCTGGTAAAACAGAATTATCACAACTCGATACATAATCTACCTATAGAGGCACGATAAGCGGAATAAAAGCAATATTATTTACTAATACTGATATTAAAGCGACATTTTAGCTTGAGAACGCCAGCGAAATTGTGATGACGTATTGTTCGGTTTATATTTTAAAGTGAATTTTGCTTAAGACAAACATTTTCTTCAAGAGAAATTCAGAATACTAAATAATTTACCTAAAGTAATGCAACCAGCGATTGATGCATAGGTGCAGTTTTCTCATATCATTTTTGAACTATTGCAGAGTATAATTTCCATGTCTCATTTTGAAGCTAGCATAAACCAATTGTTTCATTTTTGAATTGCCCGAGAAAAATAAATACATTTTGTATTTAGTTTAAAAGTATTAAATTTAATCTTAATTTGCCAACTCTCATTGTATAATCCTTTAAATATCTATACAAATTTAAGTTTTATAAACTTCACTTCTCTATGTATTGTAAATTTACAATCCGTGTGTTCGCTGATGGCTTTTTGACAGAAAATACCCGAGTTTTTTTGACAGATTTTACCCCCGCAAACTTCACTTCAATAAAAAACTCGGGTTTTTTTTGTTGACATCAGCGAACAACTTTTTTACTTAACAAATAATTTTGGTGTTTTAAATGTCAACATTACATTTTTTTTTTATTATTTTAATATTTTTTATTACCATTATCCAAATCGAAGCAGTTCCTATTATTTTACTTTAAATTTTTCAATTTACAGAATTTTTGGATTTTTTACGCCGATAAAAGAAATAATTTTCGGTTGTCAAAAAAACCCAAATAAAAGTAGAGTTAAAAATACACCGACTCTTTTTATGCGTTCGTTTTTTTGCTCAAAAAAACTCCGATCTGTTTTACCCCGGTGGTCATCAGCGAACACTAGGAATAAGTTATTTACCATAATAACCGCCTACATCTAAATAGTACAAAAACATTTAGTTTGAGATATTTGTGTACAAGCAAATTATTTACAAACACAATTGTTATACTTGTTTTATATAATATACTTCTAAATTGCAATCAATATCTCAATATACCTACTATAAATCTAGGAGGCATTGATTCGACTGTTCGTAGATGTTGTTTTTGTATTGCTTGCAAATTCATTCAATTTCGTTTCAATATTCTTTTGTTTTTTTTCGAATCATACCCTGCCCAAAAAAATTTCAATTCAAAAATAAAAGAAATACATACTGTCGCTTTTTTCGTTTCATATCGCTTCTTCATTTTTTTTCTTGTAATTTTTGTTTTGTTTCATCGATTTTAAAAATCACTCCGGTACTAAAGAAGTTTCACTTCAAAAATGTTTTTCAAAACATCAACAAACATCACAACAAGAAAACTTTTAATTTACAATTCAACGAAAATGTGAAACAATTTTTCTATAGTGCCTTTTAGATATTAATTACATCAAGCATAATTTTTTATTATATTGATGTAATTAGCTTGCAACCTATTACTGTCTACCTTGTAATTAACAGGATTCCTTGATTTGATATCCAAATATACCACGCCTCTTTGAAATGCCTTTTTCTTTTTTTTTTTTGGTTCGAAATCTAAAAGTTTAGCATTTTCAAAGTTAAAGTCATGTTGCTGTTCATTTACATGTTTAACTAATGCCGATCTATAATTGTTATTTATGACATTAGGGTGTTTCTTAACGTTAATCACGTCTCTTTTATGTTGATCGAGGCGCTGAGATTTGGTTTTGCTAGTTTCACCGACATAGCATGAATCACAGCCCTTACAATCAACCTTATAAATAAATGAGACCGTCTTTCTGTTCAATGGGTATTTTGTCTTTTAATTTTGAATATGAGTCTGAGATCTTATGTTTTGTTTTATTTGCAATTAATATATTGTTTGAATTGTTCATTAGTGGTTTAGTAATTTTTGATGTGAAAACATCTTTAGCGGGGGTAAGTCAAAAATTTCATGTAAAAAAAGGAACGGAAAATCCGGTGCGACTGAAATTGCAAATTATATACAAGAAAAACGAACACGAAATGCACGAATTGTAATTTCCGTCAGATTAAAATGAAAAGACACAAAAAGTATGCATGTGTAGTACAAATGATTAAAAAAAATCTGAAATGGAAGTACGTTAAACAAAGACAAATGCACCCATACTTTAAATATTAAATATTATACATCTTAGCGAGCTGTGAAAAAGGCACTTATACATTGATACATAATAAAATAATAATTTTGAAATTGTTTAATCGGTATGCTTATGCTATGTTTATTGTTTAGTATTGCTCATGCTGTTGCTGAGTTTGGTTATGTGGGGGATATAGAAAACAAAAACTATAATAATGGTAAACAGATTCGAATGCCATTTTCTAAAGATACGCGCAAGGAAGAAGCCGCAGGGAGACATGCTACCGTCTTTCCAGCTGCTATGATATTACAGTCAAAATAGCGCCTTTTAGTTTAAATCAATCAAATCAGCGATGCCATTTTGCTTTATTCATATAGATTGCCGTAACCATTCTCAAAAGTCTAAATATGGAATCTTCAACAATTGCTTTAGATGATTAACTTAACGGAACTGTACTTTGCTCAAGCTCACGAAGACATTGCTAGACTGAAATATAGTCGGTTATAAATTTCAATTTTCAAATAAACAATTATTGTCGGTAAGATTCGTCCTCCAAATCCAGAATAGAATAACTTATTGACTTTTTAAACCAAAATTGTAGTGTAATTTAAATACTGAGCGAACAGAACCCGTCTATCTGCATTGGCTTCTCAGGACCATTGAAGAGACTTGAAATGATTCAATAGTTAAAGGTTTTCACATAATTCTTTTGCGAGTTGAGCGTGAACTCGCCCGTTGTTTTTTCTGGTTAATCTTTGCATATGAACCATGTTTATTCTTATTATTGTGATTATGATTATTACGAGTATATGTCTATAATGTTTTTGTTATTAATTGTTTGATGAGTTTTAATGGATAATTATTTATTAAGAATATTTTTTTAACTTTTCTAATATTAAATTGTTTATATTCAATATCTGTTAAATTTACAACTCTTTTAATAAACGCTTGTGCAACGTTACGTTTCATTTAATATGGATGAGCAGATATAAAATTGAATAATGAATTAGAAGCTATTTTTTTTTTTGTACCACTCAGTCTTAATCAAATTATTAATTCTACAGATCTGAACCATATCATTTTTTCATGCCTGTCTATTAGTCAGTCTTCCTTTCATGAAATCGTATAAGTACGCTTCGGATTAATACTTATTTGCAAACAAACACCTGCAGCGGGGTTTTAAGACACCTCTCTCACTCCAGCTATGCTAGAGTTAAGAAGCCCAGAAATAATTTATTTATCATAGAAATGTGCTTATTTGAACCAATAAACACAAAAGTACTCGAGTTTAGCCTGTCCTTCTTTTCTATCCTCCTTGGATTAACACTGTATAAAATCTCTGTTATCTGTACAACAATTTTTGTTGTTTACATTTATTATTTATTAAGTTAATCTGTTATCATAGTTGGTATCTAAGTACTTGTACAGTGTATGTACTAGAAAAATAAGAAGTTGCAATCTTGCAAAAACTTATATGATTAGCGTATTTATTAACACAAACAAATTATTGTTTGTTATCAAGGTTATTTATTATCAGTTCATATTACCCTTTTCAATTGTTGTGTCACTAATTTACGATGACTAATTTCATTTCTTTCGCTTGATAAGAAATTTATTTAACGTAACTTATATTGCTATATGCTTATAAAAAATATCCAATCAAACATGGAAATTATTTTCATTTTTATAGCGCTAAATAAATGTCGGTAATTAGCAAATATTTTTGTTATAAATCATCTTGTGTTACTCATTTATGTATATAAACTTAGATATCGTAAAATTTGATGCATCATAATTATGAGGACGTCATAATGTTTAAACTTAACTATTTAATAATGTGACGTCTTTTGATAACATTTTGAAAACAATTTCAATCATTTCTTTGCTTTGTTTGAAATTGTTAAGGAATGATAAAGCTTGGACGAAGCGATGCTTCAATAACTCAATTTGGGCACAAATGTAATTTAGGTGAATATATTTAGCAAAGCAGTACATATAGCTTTACGCCTTCAAAAGCTACAATTGTTTTAAAAATGATGTTTTCCTGCCTAATCGAATGTTGTAAGAAAATATGCCAAAACTTTCTTATGAAATTTAAGGTCATTGTTAAGAAAACTCCGAGTCGTTTAAATTCCTGATTGTTTTGGTTTTGTTTTTCTCTACAATTACGCTCATAAGTTCTGCACAAACGATGGTTTTTTCTCCTCTATTGCAGATTAATGTTCATAAAAATGTTACATGTATTGAAAAGGGTTTTTGGCTATAAATTATTCCAAGCTAGAAGGTGTGTATGTTGAATGCTCTTTTGGTATTTGTTGAAAGTTATCAGTGGTTCGAGTAAAAACCAGTGTTTAAATTCATTTTTTCGGTCCCTTCTTTAATCTTTTTTTTCTCTCTTTGTGAAAAGAAACAAAAAATATTCTTGTTTGTTTCTTTCCCTGGGAACGAAATCGAAAAAAGTAAAATCTCTCTCCTCATGGTGCAACAACATAATGACAAAAAAAATTTAAAGAGAATGGAAAGCTGGAATAACTCAAATCCAACACTCCCACTAATTTTTAAAAGTCTTTCATTCACAACGTATCGATATTTTTGGAAAATTTTGGAATTGTCAATGTCTTCGTAAACACGTGTCTCAGCTGGTCCTCACTGCATACGTAATCGATGAGAATCGCTTTTGATTCATATAGCTGCCGGATGATATGCAGCCGAACATCGATGTGTTTGGTCCGCAGATGCTATTCAGAATTCTTGATCAACCGAATTTCACTCTGATTTTCGATGTAGAGTATTGGTTGGCTTTCTTGAACGCAGCCCATATTATGTAGTAACTGGTGTAACCACACCGCTTCCTTCGCGGCCATGACGTCCGTAAGAGCTCTGGACTTCATCACGGCATCAATCTGGAACCTCCACAGCTTATGCCCGATTTAAAGTCCAACAAATTCATTTTCTTCAGTGAAATTGCCACGGTACGATGACACGACTTTTATTCAACTGAGTTCGCTTGTGCAATGTTAGCACAGTATACTGAAAAAAAAATCGCTCGAACCTTTTAGAACGTTCGATACGTGTGTCGATGCATGTATCACACACACACACATACACATACACCCACATACACTACTTCGATATAGAAAAAACGTCCGTTAGATTCACTTTTCAATTTTTACTCAAAAAAAAAAAAAAAGCGACTGGGCCCATAATCTGTTGAAAGTTATCGCTGGTTCTAAAAACACAACAAAAATACACTTTGATATGTTTAATGAATAAAAATGTTGTTACACTATCAATGAATGGTATGCTCTCGACTGACAAAACAACAGAAAAAGATTGTGCAACAACTTAATGACAAAAAAATGTAAAGCGGCGCTTGCAAATCCAACAGGATTTTATTTTCGAAAATTTAAGCATGACGTACGTTACACTTACGACAATCATATTATAAAGTAAAAATTGTTAAAAAATATTTAATATTTGTTTCAAAATTTTGAATTAAAGAATTTTAGTTTGCTCAACTCGAAAAAAAATGAAAGAGATAGATACCATCATATAACCCAAAGAATATACAAATCTGTATAAGAAATAAGGAACCCGAGGAATGGATTGATCTGATTACAAAAGTGTTGGTAATTTGGGTAAGTCTGAACGCCTAGTACAGGATTCAAATAATAATACAACTATACTAAATTTAAACCACTTTAAATTCAATGCTTCAAAACGATGATTATAACTAAGCAAACACACTATCAGTAAAAGCAAACAACAATGTATATACAATCACAGTGACTCACTGTGAAAATGATGCAGCTGAAGAAACAAAAAAAATTTTGTAAGCATTTCTTACAAAAATCAATATTACTATAAAGTTACATACGACCTTAAATTTGTATCGATTATATAGTGTTTAAAAATTCAACTGGGAAGTTTATTTGCTCTTCCGTGTTTTTAATCATGTCAATAAGTGTATTGCTTTGGAAAGTTTACAAAAAAATACAACAACAATTGCATTAAATAAATCCAAAAAAGATTCAGCTAAATCCAATTATTTTTTGAATTTACTTAAATCAAATCCGATTTTTAGTTTCAATACCTACCACTAAAATTTGCTTCATATGAAACACATCAAACAAAAATTAAATTCAAAAATAAATCTCTGCGGGTTGCTTTCTGAAATTTTAAATCCAAACCTTAATCTAATCCTTTTTTATCAAAGCAATACACTTAATGCTACGATAAACTTTGGCGTCGCCTTCTAGTTTACCTAAGACTTCAAAATTTACCATTTGCGACAGTTTATTTGTCCGACATAATATTGTACTTTTACTAAAATTTTCAGCATCTGATATTTTATGTTGGTCATCAAAAATGTCTATTATTAAATTATCTGAAATGCAATTGTTTATAGCAAAGCTATTGATGTATCAAATTTGGCGTTGGATATAATCGGAAGCTTCCGTCATCCATGTTTAATACCCACGTTGCAAATTCAGTCTCCTGCTCTCTGGCGCGCATATTTATTTTCAATTGAAATATTTTGAAAGGACTCCACAGCGAGCTCATTTTTAAACATTTAGACACAATCTGACCTCTGGACGCATTCCGAACAACTGGTAGGACCTGTCGAAAATCTCCCTCCCAAGAACTATAATTTTTCCACCAAATAGGTGTTCATTTACCATCAAATCCCGCAATGCATGATCAACCATCTCAAGAGCTTCTGCAGGAGCCATGGGAGCTTCATCCCAAATAATTACATCAGTTGTTGTGAGAATATTTTTGTTTTTTAATGATAAACGGCAAGATTTATTGTTTAGCATATCTAAGGGAAAATTGAATGCAGAGTGACAGGTTAGACCTCCAGCAGAGTAGCCGCAATATCCATGCAACACTTAACACATTCTGTTGTCTGCCACGAAGTATATGTAAAATAGAGAAACAACAATTTATTGGTGTGCCACCGGTAAAGCTGCTGTTAATATAGTTTTGGCTGCATTAAACTGTTAAAACTCTTCTAAATCCTCCACAACAAAAGTCACAGTACTTGGGCTTACGATATCGTGATGGATTAATGGTGGTTCAGGTAAGCCATGTTCGGTACACGATAAATTTTCATTTTCCAGCATGGTATTAATATCTCTAAGAGCAACTAAAATTGCAGTTTGCTAATTAAAACCTTGATGTACAATGTACATAGTCCTCAGACATTTGGGTTTTGTATTCATTCCACAAATCTAATGGAAAACTCGAAAAACAATAAATTAATAACATAACAAATAGCACGCGCAATGTTCTCTTGCATCATCAAGATATGTAGGGAATTCCACATATCCGCAAATTCTCAAAAGACGTTGCACCTTTAATGTTTAACAGTAAGAGACGAAGGTGACAAAGTTCTTTGTATAGTGGTACAATAGCAACAATTCTTTCAATAACTTTATTTCCTCCTCTTTTTCGCAGCTGCCATTTTCTATTGTTCACCGTTTACATAAAACTATTCGTATTTCAGCCTAACAAACCTATTTCTTAGGGAGAGAGAATCACTTGCGGCGGAGTCCTGTAGCGACTCAGTCATTTTAAATATACAAATTCACATTAGCTCACCACTACAATGTAGGATTATTACATTAAATGTTGTGTACTGATACCTAGCGGAAATAGTCTGGATCTCAGAAAATGTAATTGCACACTACATTATATTTTTCTGTTTTACTCCATCTCGCTTTCAATATCTTTTCTCAATTCAATTTCGAATTAATTTTTTTCTGCGTTTCTCCATCTAGTTTGTAGTAGAACCACGAAGATTGGCATGCGATTCGTCTCATGTGTCAACACAAAACCAACAATAATATACATACTACAATCCTAACTGCTACCAATTTATATAAATTAGTGAGAATAAACATACAAATTGTAGATAAAAGAAAACAAACGATTTTTCGCACCAACACTTTCAACTGTAAGGCATTAAATGTAAAAGGGTATCCGATATCTGTGTGCGTCATCACTGAGTCAGGCTTGTAGCAAAACCAATAAAAATGTCAACCAGCGACATACTTTGGCTTATAAAAATAACTTTACACCAATTTAATAGAATTTCTTTGAGTTAAATACCACCATTCTCTTTGAACTATATATTATTGAAGGAATATGCTTTAACATGAAAAAACGATCTTGAACCAAGAAATAAACGGAAACATTTGCCTCTGATAAACTTGCAACTTTAGAACCCAGCCTCTAAAATTTAGGTCTGTTGGTGTTTTATTCCGAATATCATTTGTCACAATTTTTACCATCCCTTCTAAGTTGGAAAACGTTTTACCAAAATGGGTGGACCAATTAATTTGCCAATAATACTTACATACATGACATGCAAATTTGTGTTGACCTCCTTTGCCTAGTAGCAACAGTGGCACCTTTTGCGGCACTTTAAAGGCGGATAAGAAAATTGACAAAAATTCTCATAAACTATTCAGGGAAGGGAGGGGATGAGCAAGTTTGGATAGGACTCGGATTCTCATATTGCTTCGTAGGGTCAGGAAAGTATATCATTGCGATATGATTTGACAATGGCCGAGAAAACAACAACAAATTGTTTCATTAAAACTTTGACATAATTGTCGGTTAAAATTAAATAGCCTTCTGTTTATCCCAAAACAATTTTTAACGTTTCAAACTTAATCAATTTTCCTTTCTAGCGAGAAATTTCTCGATTCCATTCTCTGATGTTGTGCACCGAAGCTAGAAACGCGAGATAGAAACCATTTAAACGATTGTATCACTTTCACTGTGAAACACTGTACACTTTATTTCTAAACAATTATACAAGATTTTCCATGTTATCCCGTGGTTGTAGTTGTACAGTAAAGTTGCGATGTGATTATCCAACAAAGGCTTATTATGTAGAACAAAAATGCATATATTGTATGTATTCTAATCATCCAAAGTAAAATAGTTAATCGTTTTTTAATAATGTGAATTTACAATCTTTCTCGTAATTTTTTACTATAGCTGATATGGTTTTAGATATATAATCCCGTTCTCACTGTAATTTATTACACAGTTTTACATATTACGTTGCGTTTTTTTTTTGTTCTACGTTGAGAGTCTCAGTATTCTGTTAGTTTATGGTTATAATCATAAGGTATTTTACGGTTACGGAGTGGTCAGTCTTAAATAATTTGAACTCTCCACAGACGAATTCAGAGGGATGTTTCAACTTTATACGTGAGTTAAAGATTGTAGTGACGCTTGATGAATCGAATGGCAGATCTATACAAATTTAATGCCCCTCTAAAAATTTAATAAAATTGGCCCATCCTTAAAGATGAAAGCTTTATCGAAAAATTTGGTTTCATCATATTAAGGAAAACATTTTTTTACAAGCAAATTTGGAAAATCTTTAGAGTGACTCTATATTGTGTTTAACAAATTTCCTAAAAATTATAAATCAGGGTTAAAAATATTTTACGCAATCATAATCTAAAACCATAAACTTCCAAACGCTAAACGGTTCATAAAATATTAAAAAAACAAAATTGTTTACCCGAAATAATGTATTAGATTGTGTCTATCCGACAACAAAAATCTTCTATTTCATTTTCAAGTGGCTTGTGTGCCAAATGTGGACAACAAATCCACTATCTTGAAATTCCCAAAGATATTCGGACTCGAATCATCATTTTTCCGATAAATTTTGAATTTATTATCCGTTCAGTTTGATATAAGTGTCCTAATAAAAATAAACCTGCAAGTTATTTAATTTCACTTAAATGCTATATACCTATAGGCGTATTTGTTTTACAATATGTTCGTGCGATATTGTTATCAGCAAGCTCATTAATGATGATAACGAACGAAAAACAAAACCCAAAAACACCTTAGTACTTAAATACTTTTAACATTTTGATTTATCCATCCAACCACCTTATTGACAACATTTTTTTTTTATTGTTGAATACACAACTAGATAAGATTACAATTTCAGTATAAATAATAGCCGCATTAAAATTAAAATTGCCATTGTTATAAACGTTTTCTTTAAATTAACAGACGTGGAAGTGTGAAAATTAGTTGTATATACATTTACCAATAAGGATACCAATAATAAAGGATTAACAAAATGGGTTTAAGTTGTGGAATGTCGTTAATTAAATACGTCCTATTCGTATTTAATTTATTGTGCGCGGTATGTGTGGCGGGCTACAAGCTTCCTAACATCTTTAACTTTAACAAACATATACTAAATTATAAATTTTCCTCTTTTATTATAAACAGTTATGTGGCATTGCACTTTTAGCAATTGGAATTATTTATATAATCGACCTAAATGATTTCGATAAATTAACGGAAGAATTAAATGTCTTAAGTATTACAGCGATTATTTTAGCATTGGGCGCGGTCATATTTTTAATTGCTTTCCTTGGCTGCTGTGGTGCAATTCGTGAATCATACTGTATGGTCCAAACATATTCCATAAGTGTTGGCATATTATTAGTTGCAAAAATTGTAATAGCGATTATTGTGCTGGTAAAACGGGAAGATGTACAAAACGAAGTTGATAAAGTATTTGTGAGAATATGGGGCGAACGTGCTGACAATAATACCCAGCTTTTTATTAATAATATACAAGAAACGGTAGGTTTATACATGTGTATGATAAGTTTCTACTAAACTAAATTAATCTTTCTAATTTTAACATATTTAGCTTCAATGTTGTGGTTTGAATAATTACAATGATTACAATCCTAGTATAACTTACCCTCTTTCGTGTTGTCCAAGCGGTGTAACTGATTGTAATAATACTAATGTATTTACAACTGGATGTGCAGAAGCAATTACAAATTGGATTCAAACTGGAACCGCAGTAATTGCTGGTGTAGCCTTAGGTGTGGCCGCCGTTGAATTGGTAGCACTAATATTCTCGTGTTGCCTGGCAAACAGCATACGCAGTTCAAAACGTCATGCTTAAAATTAAATTTTACAATATATGTATGTACATAGCTTATTTAATATAAATCAAAAATTTATTTATTTATAATAAAAAATAAAATAAGATATATTTTTTAAAATAGTGAAGACTCAAACCGAATACACGTTTTTTTTATACATGCTGTAAATGTGAAGTTTTTAATCGATCAACATGACGTCAAACAAAAATTTTATTGTTTGACTGTTATCTAACATATATAATAATGTAGAATGTAGCTAGATGTACACCTATTTGTATTATATTTATGAAACACTTTCTACAGCATACATTCAATATATATTTATTTAATGATAAGACTGATATGAAACAATTGATTATGTACTTTTAAAAAATAATCATTGCTTGGTTTTAATTTTGATACGCCTATAAATTTCCTCTCTAGACTGCCCTTGTGACTTGTTTAGAGTCATCGCAAATGCAAGTTTCACTGGGAACTAAAGTCAAGGGAATTCGCGGAATTAGGCATTCTTCTTCCTTGAACGGCCCTTTCAAAATTCTTGCCACTATCCCATTGTTCATTAGCTTCGTCACAATCAGTCGGGTTCCATTACACAGTTTCATGGCATGAAAATTTCGTAGCATAATGATGACAGATCCAACTTTAAGACGCAAATGATGAGACGGCATGCCAGGCAAATCCAAAGAGTTTACGAATTCCACTGGATAATTGACGACGTCGTCTTCGTTTTCAACGCGATCGATCGATTTGTATGAACGCAATTCTCCCGGAATTTGATTTTGAGTCGTTCAATCCAAGTCATTGACATCAATATTTTTGGCAGCTAAAATTGCGCGTGCGCTCACCCAATCGTACTTACGATAATTTTGACCAATGTTCGGATATACATTAGTGATGAGTTCATCTTTCGTTGAAGTGAATTGGCAAATTTCAGATGGAATCGATGTTAAACCACTGGAAGTATCTAATGGAATTTGTCCATTTCCAATTCTCAGCAGTTCTTTGGAAAAAACTTCTGTGGTTCTATCCTGTTGCAGGAACACTCGCATATTCATACTCAATGGAATGATTTTCATGCATCGTCGCAAATACGATGACTTGAGACATGCGTTTAATTCATCCGCCGCTGTCGATTTCGGAATTACGGGAAGTGTTTGTCGAAAGTCGCCCGCCAACGTATTGCTGTTATTGTCAATGATATCAGGAACGTTTTCTCAGTTCCGTCGGGCTCATCAAAGAAAAATGGCCCACCGTTTCCATCATCGACATAGTCTTCATCAGTTGATCATACGCACTCTTTTGCTCTTCATTCAACAGTGGAACATTTGTTTGCACTTGTTGTTGCAAAGTTATCGTGTCGTAAGCACGCTCGTGTTTCAATTTACGATTCAATACAACTCTAGTTTGATGATTTGGCTCTAGCATATGAATTTTAGTCAATAGTTTGCCACTCATAAGCAACCACAAATCTTCAATCATCGCTGACATGTCGAAATGATCATAGCGAAAAGTGTACGAACTTTATTGGCAGGCGAAGAAGTTATTGCATCGTCTAGCGTTTGATTCCAGTGGTTGTCGTGGTCAAGCAATTGTAACTGTTGACAGGCTTCTCGAAATGTTGGACACACATACCGTACCATTCACAGTCCGCAATGACTCAAATGAAGTTAAATCGTGCACAATAACCAAAAGCAACCAAAGGTAGAAGCAATCGTCGTTCTTTGGATGAATTGTGTAAATTCGTCCCAATGCATCAGTTGAAAACATACCTGGATATCCATCTACTGGTTGGCCTTGCTTTTTGCGTAACCATTTCTTCGACGATGTATTCCATGTGTAATTATCGAAATATATCCGAGTAAAGCAATGCTCTCGCAAACGGATCACTGCCGCAAGTTGAAAATAAACTCGTCAATGTTGTTCCTGGTGGTCGTTCCACTCGCTGTGCTGCGTTCTCTACGTTAAAATACACTCTTTGGCTATTCTCCAAATGAACTGCCAGATGCACAACAGTCGGATCACGTTCATGAATCGCAAATGAAAATATTCTCCAGAGTGCTTCGTTGCAGTTCACATATCGGATATTTAATCGATTTTACCGAATTGCAATACTCAACATTGATATGTGTTTTAAATACCTTAGACAATATTGGCGAATGTGTTGTCAACCACGATATCCGTTCCTTTCAATTGAGTGATGAATGTTCTGCCATTGTCATCTGGTGACCGACGCCGATAGAGTGAATATCCATCGTTTTCAGTTTTAGTTTCCGAAATAAAAGCACGTAGATAGCGTTTTGTGCATTTATTGTCGGACATTCAAACCGAAGTGGGATTCTGTTGTCCGCATGGTCCGTGGAGCATATTGGTATTCACCACTTCGTGCAACTCATGAGGTAGACCTCATGATCAGGAATTTCGGCGGAAATGATATCATTAATTTGGTCTGGTGTAATTTTGTCCACCATCCAAAGAAGAATGTGTGTGAACAGTACCGTATACACGTTTTTACGCAATGAAGTCCATTAAACATCTGAGTTTTTGTTTAAACACTCATGCTATAACGTCGTGATGATCGCTTGATGATTGACCGGGATGCAATAACTGCGTAATCTCTTTGCAAGTAAACGTCACAAACAAATCCGGCCGTGCATAATTGCGCACGTAAGTCATCGCATCCTGGGAATAATCGTGCATGTGCCTCGGACTGCCAATGTATGTCGATGTCAAAATTGTGAGTCGACCAACATCTGTAATATCTGCGTCGCTATTGGCCGCATCTCGCAAGTGCATCCAATATATTCTTCAGATCGCAACTTAGCCTGATTGAATCGAATGTAATTGAATCGTTCTATCTCAACCTTAATGTTCATATCAACTGCATATTGTTGAAACAATCGGCGATATCTCAGTAACTGGTTGTCAATGTTGTTGCGAATCATCATTCAATAAGCGTAAAAGTTCATTGAACTGACCTTTTTATTTGCCTCTATCCCTAAAAATTTACAATTTATGATGTGGCAATAAAAAGTGTTTTTTTTTTGTACTAACCATTAGCCGGATTTATCATGTTGTATCTCAAGTGATATCCGTCTTCACCACGGCAGAACATAAGCGGATATTGCAGTGCGTCGTACGATCGATGTGTCTCACTCATTATATCACGCGATTCCAAATTTTCACCAACAATAACAATTGATATTTCATTAACTGTAGGTGCATTGTATTGTCGTTCATGAGTTTCTGCTGACTGCTGGTCGTTTGTCCACTTTTATAACAATGCTGTGATCATCGGATGGCATCTGTTCCAACGAAGTCGTAAACAGTTTGGTGAGCTCTCCAAGAATGTATATTTGCAGATATTTGTGTTCTTGATCTGGATGCGGCAACAGCGATCCAGCAAGATGAAAAATTTGCCCATGAATCTGTATAGTTGGAGGCAAATTCTGTAATTTTTGTCTTTTGTTGGCAAGATAAGTGTTAGTTTGTGTTGTATCATGATGTATCGTGTATTGTGTGTGGTGTGTTAGTGTATTTTGTGGTGTTAGTGTTGCTGTATTAGCATTCATTGCTGATGTCGGTCAAATTACCTTGAATGTTGGATTGTAATTTCGTTCATTTACAATTTCACCATCAAACGACGTTAATTGAAAACAATCGTTGTACATCTTGATATGTTGCAAGAAATGGTTCGAATTAGGAGATTCACCGTAAAGCAGCGTGCGCAATGGCTCTGGTGGTGGAAGTAACTCTGGCAATTTCACCTTGCCGCTCCTCGCTCGCGCAACACAATCCAGGCGGTTCTTTCTCAAATTTAACTGCATTGCAAATTGCACAGCTAACAAACGACAGACATCTGACCGAATTGAACTGATGCGTGCGCATTGTATTGAATGTTTGGCTCATATCGAAAGTCTGCATGTTCAATGTTCCCCGGAACTTGTTGTTGTCGACGTTGTCGTTCAATAGTCACATGTTGTGATCTTGCTTCAACACTTCTTACTGTCGCTCATCTCTTCTGACTGTCGCGCACGATTTTCAATCATTCTTATTCGAACTGATTCCCTTTCAATAGCACGTTACTCTTTCGTTCGACGTGCTGCGACATTTCGGTGTCGCGTTGCATTCTACCATGACCTCTTCTTGGCATCTTAACAAATATCGAACTGTAAATGATCATCACTTTGTATAAATCGCACATAAAGTTTTCACTAATTAATAATTTACCTTTGAAATAGCCAAAATAAAGAAAGGCAACGAACGAAAAAGATGCAATTTAAATTTTTGAAATCAACTGGAAAAACAAAACGAATCGATCTATTCCAATGAAAAGAAGGTTAGGTTTTCACCGACAAACAAAAACAATGAACTCACTTTTTGATGATCGAAATATCAATAATATCACTCAGAAATAGATAATCCACAAATTCGCAATGATATATTTCGTAAATGTAAACTATTTCACTCGAGAAATCAATGAAAAATGATAAAAATATCGAAAAGTCATTTAACCGTGACCGCACAGCTCAAATTATCAAATCAGAAAGAACAAATAATATGCTGAGCTGTCAAACGGAATGACCGTAATTGAATTGAACTGAAAAACGAAATGTACGCCTACAACGCCACCTGTTGAGAATTTTTCGATTTTTCTTTTTTTCTAAACCTTCACGTAGTAATTACGAACAAACCCGCAGAAGGAAGTATCCAATTTGGTCCAGCCGATTTGAAGTTTTAAGCATCCGAACAAGCCACGATCCATTTTTATACATATATACAGATTTACAATATTATTTCCGATAAATACTACAAAAATAGGTTTTTTTTAAGGTTAACCGTACCTATAATTACCGTAGTACAATTGGCAAAGGAAATTTAAAAAAATGGAAAATCGATCATTCTTGTTCACCGGTTTCGCCTATAGCACACGATATTTAGCTTGGTGTGCGTGTGATCAAGTTTATAAGTACTTAAAAAATAATCCTAAAAACTAAATTACAGAACAACTATAAATGGGTACTGAAGTTGGCTTGGCGAAATTCTGAACCGCAATCGATTCAGAAAACTCTGATGATGAGGGTGAATGGTTATGGTATTAGATATCTTAATCTAAAAAATATTCAATGTTGTGATTCACTATATTAATATACATTTACATCATTCACACAAACCCTTAATCTGCAATAATTCTACACCATCCGAACTCAGTCTAAAAGAGCTACGAGATAAATAAACTAATATCGTACCCGGCTTCGCCCAGGTTTATTTTTAGTATTGTTACCTTAAATAAAACCAAATGCTATGATTTTCAAATAGAATTAGTATTAATTGAATGTTTAAACATTATCATTGAAGTATAGTTTACCAAAGTCAATCCTACAACACCTGTGTATAAACAATATTTTTTGTTGACTTATTTTCATCTGCCAGCACATATAAGGTTTTAGGTGTCTCTGCCCGTAACATTGCTACGTAGAATTGTCCATGACTGAATCGATCATTCATCCCTTAAATCAATTCCTACCACATTGAGTGACTGCCCTTGGGATTTATTGATCGTTATAGCGAACGCAAAACGAATCGGGAACTGAAGGCGTTTGAATTGAAAAGGTAGATCATTGGGAATAACTGGAATTCTGAGAATGAACACATATTCCCTTTTAAATTGTCCAACCAAAATTGTTGCCTCAATTATATATGTGTTCATCGCCTTCATAACCAAACTCGTTCCATTGCATAGTTTTGGAGGATCCAAATTAGTTAATAACATAATAGGGCTTCCAATCTTGAGTGTGATTTTATGTTGTGGTATGCCACTTCGATTGAGCGTATTTAAGAACTCAACTGGATAACTGATGGCCTCTTCTTCGTCTACCATTTTGTTAATTGAGTAAAATGACTTCGATACAACTGGAATCATTTCTTGAATGGTGAAATTGATTTCGTAGGCTTTAGCATTAATTGGTGCAAGTATTGCTCGTTCTTGAAGCCTCGTTCTACAATGTGTTGTATTAGATTTGGATACACGTGGTCAATCAGAATTTTAATGTTTTGACATTGTGTTGCAAAAATTTTTATTTAATTTAATTTTTCCAGTTTCCACCTCCAATTCTTCTTTTCCGTTGCCGACACTCAGTAGATACCTGAAAAATTGCAGTGGGTCGAATCCATATGATTATTTTATCCGCATGTTTGTTTGGAGTTTCATGTTTTTTACAAATCTCCACAGTTGCGATGATTTGATACAGGGTTTTATCTCATCGTACATGTTACCTCTAGGAATGACTGGCAGTGTTTGACGAAAATCTCCAGCAAGGATAACTAACAATCCACCCATAATGTTATTATTTTCGCGAATGTCTTGCAATGATCGATTTAAAGCTATCAATCCATGTTTATGCTTCATTGCTACTTCATCCCACAAAACCGCCTTACATTCTTTTAATACTTCCGCTTTTCCAGTTTCTTTCTTAATTCCGCGTACTGGCGTCTCGTTATGTATGCGGTCAATTGGAAGCGATAATGTAGCATGAGCTGTCCGACCGCCAGCCATCAGGATAGAAGTGATGCCTGAAGAGGCCATTGGGAGTGCAATTTTCTTTTCTCCTCTGATTCTAGCAAGTACTAAGTTGATAAGGAAAGTTTTGCCAATTCCGCCAGGTGCATCTATGAAAATTATGCCACCTTTTTTGTCAACCAAACGCTGAAAGATTTCATTATAAATTTCTCGTTGCTCTGCATTCATAAGTGGTTCATTTATTTCAACGTATCTGTTCATTTTATCAGTGTCATATGAAAGCTCACGCAACATCTCTCTATTCAAGCTGTCTGTTGTTTTACGTGATGGGCTTGGAATTCCAAATGCTGATAAAAGTTTTCCTGACATATCAATAACTTTATCTTTGATCATTATCAGTGCTTCGTTGTAGATTTCATTTGTGAAATTAGGGTTCAGATTGGGATTTTCTCGTTGCGGACGTCACAGAATATCTTCAGACATGCAGTCCTTGTATTTTTCCCACAAAGCTTTTGGATTGGACACCTCGCAGCATGAGAGTAAGATATCAAAAAGAGTTCGAATTTTTGAAGGTGAATCTGATCCTTCGCTTCGTTCAATGATTCATCCCACTGGTTGCCATTCTCTAAGAGCCCCATAGCCAAAGATGCAGCGTGATATGTCTCACACAAATCTCCATTTATGGTCCGTAAATCATTAAAACTTGTAGGTCCCTTGATCTAATAAAGAAGCATTCGTATGTAGTAACATTCTCAGTTCCTCAAATGACCCTCAAACGCCATGTCCTTCTACCATTGAGCCTTGTTTGCGACGATTGAAGACCTCCTTCGATTTCTCCCACGTAAAATATTGCGGCACTTCAAAATATAGCAATGTCTTTGCAAAGTCGTCTCTTTTGCACAGTTCAAAGAATTCTGTTAAAGTAGTTTTTGGTGAATTTGCTAGGCGGTCTTCTAGATTGTTTTCATTAAAGTAAACTCTCTGGCCATTCTCCAAATGTACATCAAGTCAAGGTGCATCACAGTTGGGTAGCGTTCGTGAATTGGAAATCCAAAAGTACGCCACGCAGCTTCATTACTACTTATATACGTGCCTGCTTGATATTCAGCAATTTCATCCACACCGTTGTTACGGAATTGAGCGGCAAATATACCTTGATCAGAGCCCTTGTGTATATATTTGAGAATGCATTTGATCGATTTCAGTGAGTTGCAACACTCAACGTTAAAACGGGCACCAAACATCTTCAAAAGTAATGGACTGTAGGAGACAGTCCATCTATTGTCAAGCTCAACGTCTTGAGTTTCACGCCCTGACCTTAATTTAACGTTTGCTGTAAATCCACCGTCTTCCATCCTTCATGCATGGTGACTTTGGATTCAACGAACCGCACGGACCGTGCACCATGTTTTTCATAACGATATCGTGTAGGTTTTACCGATAAGTGGGTTGGGGATTTCAGCTGAGATAAGTTGATCGATTTGATTTGGATTTAATTCTTTCCATAACCATATTAAAATATGAGCGTGTGGCAGACCTCTCTTTTGCCATTCAATGAGTAAAACCAGTACTTGACGGTTCCAAAGACTACACCAATTTATATTGATCATGCCAGCCTACGCTGGTTGATGAATCAAAAACATTTGTCTTGACGTCTCACAAGAACTAGAACTTGCAGGCGTTTGTTGGCGATTTCTCCTTCATTCAGCTCCAAATACCTTAATTTAGATGTTTCCAAATGGAAATTGGCTGCTCCTCTATATTTAACATCATCTCATATTGGAATCGCGAAAAAAGGCAATTTCATTTGCTCCAGATGGCTGCTCAACTTAAACAGTATTATCAAGCCGCACTAAATTCAAAATGAACAAACCTGTAAACTTTTCAACCCGGCCGCCAATGGGAGCGCAAGTTGAATCAACTAAACCTTTCCATACTGTGTGTGGATTTTCTGGGGCCTTACTCGCGTTCGAATCGCGGAAATGCTTACTTACTTGTAATATTGGATCATTTTCAAAATTTATCTTCGTGAAACCTTTGCGGGAAGCCTCTCCGTTGCTTTTGTGCAATTTCCTTGAAAATGAAATGTTTCTAGCTTACTCAGTTCCCGGTAAGCAATTAACGGTCGGCCTCTTTGAAGAGTTGCTTAGAAAATACAGCGTCACACATCTTCGCACACCGCTGTACCGAACAACTCGGTTTTCTCTGGACTACCTCGCTTGCAACACATGACTCAGCACGGTTCATTTTCTGTCTTATTCGGTTCACTTCATTTATTTCCCACTTTGTTAATTACGACAAGGATGAATCTGTGAGAGTTGTTTCGGAGGTGGTTCGAGATGAGCGGAGGCTGAGGTTCTCGTCGGCTTTTTGTATGTTTTTGGGTGTCGGTCTCCCGTGAAATTCCTGTTGGAAGATCGGCGCGGTACATGTGTCGGCCGTTTAGGGTTGGCCGCTTACGCCATTGTGTACTCACCTCGTGCGGCTGAAGCATGGTCTGGTGAGGAGGTGACCTTCCTTCTGTTAATGGTATCGGTGTCCAGCGGTGACCTTGTAGTCATATAGCCCGATGATCAAGGAGGCCTCTTCAGCAGACTATATGGAGGTCGTGCGGGGTGGTGTGGTGCATCCCGGATTGTGACACCCGGTTTATCATTTTTTTTCTCTTCCGTAAGCATGTGGTTGGTCCGTGTTCTTCTTTTTCTTTTTTTTCATCAAATCGATTATTCAAGCACGAATTTACGTCTAGAAACTCCATGGCAAATCCTAAGCTTGGCTGGCTACGTATATTGCACTAGTGCTCTG
Organism: Tipula helvola; assembly: GCA_963556165.1. Taxonomy (NCBI): domain Eukaryota; kingdom Metazoa; phylum Arthropoda; class Insecta; order Diptera; family Tipulidae; genus Tipula; species Tipula helvola. Next base: position 194,002,502 of record OY744483.1, on the reverse strand, counting down.
AATTCGTTGTTTGCTAATTGTTTGTCCAGAGTCCAGAGACTAAAGGTAAAGGAGACAACCATGACTGGCCTGTAAAATGAGAATGAGGAAGAAAGTTCACAAATGACAACAGCGAAGTACACAAATGTATCAGAGAGGCAAGAGGGAGCATAGCCTAGCCATTAAGAGACCTGTGCATTTATAGGTTGAGCAAACTCGAGCCAAGCCAGTACTTTGGACCCATTGATACTTCGAAAAGAATGGATTACCACCTTCCATTGAGAATTCTACTTTGCGGAATTAAAGCAATACAATTGACTGCGAGGCTAAATAAAAATCAAGATACTATCTTGGGTATATACCTGACATACAATAATTGTGTGCTGGGTTCACCCAAGAGTAGAAAAGCACATGGCATACGGCATAACGTGATAAAAGCTACAAGGATCTCAATCAGTTGTTACAGTCTGGGATGGTTCATAAGAGTACCTTCCGAAAAGCAGTAAATTCCGCTTTCAAACGGCTACATACATTCCAATCGTGGATTCTGCTGCCTTTCTTGTTTCTGGGGTTGTTGATGATCTTATTGCTCAAGGATTCGTTATCAAAATCCCAACGTTTAAGGGGAGGAATCAGTCTCAGCTGACGATGGAACAGGCTAATACCCAACGAGAGTGTACATCAGTTCATTGGATTGTTGAGGCTGTGAACAGGATTCTCAAATGTAATTTATTCTTGTCGACGAATCTTGGTGTTCAAGCAGTTGCCCACCGGTATCAAAATTGCAGCTGCTATCCTTCGATTCGGTAAACGAATTTTCGCTGATAATGGCGACTTAACAGAAACGCTTCACTTAATGCCAGTCGTGGAATAGAAAGTTGCTTTATGGGGCCAACCTTAGTTTTTGCAGCAATTAAGCGATCGGCGTACTCCCTTTGTTGTCCTTTGATCTCATATAAACCGCAGTGGCATAAGTGTCTTCAGATGAATCGCTGGATCCATAAATTTGAATTGGGTTGTCGGGTACAATTACTAATCGTGGTAACCAATACCCCGCTATACCAATTGATTAGTTTCCGAAAAATTGGGCGTAAATCGAAATTTCTTTGCGTCCTATTGTGAAATTTCGTAAAACGACGGATTGGTGACATGAACACCAATCCCTCAAATTTCGAAATTTCCCAATAGAACGCAAAGAAATTTCGATTTACGCCCAATAATCAATTCGTAAAGCGTAGTTGTATTCGAAACGTTTTGAAGTGGTAAAACGAATTCCTCAAATTAGCCCGTTGGGCTGCAATGTCAGGCGGTAGAAGATCGTCCCAGTTTAGTTTTAACAACCATAAACTTGGGAATAGGATTTTTATCGAAATGACAGACGGTGCCAATAAACCGAGATGACCGAAAAATCTGGAGGCCTCTGATAACAGCATGACGCTTCGTTGAGATATGTATGTGTTTATGGTAGATCGACAATAAAGGAAGATAGTATTCATCCGGATGCCATTGTAGTCCCAAAACCCATGTGCTTGCTGTTTCATTGAGATCTAATAGAGAAATTTATTGGTCCTCCGTTGGTATGGCTTTTATCAGTTCTTTGGAGTTCGATTTACATTTTCGCAGATTGAATCCGTCCCGTTTCATCAATTGGATTAATTGGTCTAGATAATCAGTCGCTTCATGTAAATCTTCGGCTCCTGACATTACATCATCTATACGTAAACATCGTTCGACTATTTCAGCGGCTAGTGGGAATTCTGGTTGGTTATCGATTGCTAACTGCTTTGACGATCGAATAGCCTGATATGGTGATCAAGCTAGACCATACATATGTTACTGTTTGCAATTGATAATGCTTGATGGGTTCTGAAGTAGTTTTTAGCCAAAATATCCGTTGGAATTCTCGGTCATCTGGTGCTATCAGGATCTGCCTCTACATCTTTTCAATGTTGGAGGCAAATACGATTTTATGCGTACTGATACCTATGATACCTACCCCACCTACCCTTAGTTTTGTTTTGCAATGCGATTCTTTCATCACGGCATTGTGCGGCAGATAATAACTGTTTTCCGGAGCTTGTACAATATCCACATCTGGTTTAATCTCCATGTGTTCAATGTTGTTAGTTTGGGATTTCCCTTCCATTGCCATCAATCGTGACATTGCTGCTTGTTTGGAATTGCCTAGGTTGGGAGAATTGGGTTTAAATGATGACAAGCTTACCACATATCTTCCCTCCTTGGTTTTCGAGGATGTGTTTAGAAAAAGTTTTTCAATCATTTTTCCTCTTCGGTAAATGAGGTTGTGGTGCTTAACTTCTCAACTTCCCAAAATTGATAAAGAAGAGCATGAATCTCGGTGATGGATTGATCGACTGGTGCGTTGACCTTGTCTCCTTAACATCCACCCGAATATGGTATTCTGGGCTATTACTCGGTCATTTCGCTGTATGGTTTCGGGTAATAATATCTGGGAGAATTCGCCTTCTCCAAGAATATGTCAACTGGTAATGATTTTGTGATCTGCGTATCGGCTTATGGTAAGTTGATAAAGATGTGGTATTCATCTTTACTAGTTAAGTATTCCGAGGTGTGTGTTGTTACATTCTGTAGAATTAATGCTTGGCATTTCAAAGTTTTAAGAGGATTACTCCGGTATATCCTGCTCATTGAGTTACAAGCGTATAAGCTGACAAAAGCATGCTCGACAACTTTTGAAAATTCGTGTCCACTTATTACCAAACAAAACATTGGGAATAGACCCTTCTGGTGCTCTGCTCTTAAAAAACAAAGGAAACTTACTAGGAAACTGAAGAGTAAAGCAAAATATACTAATCTTAAATGCGATTGGGATGGTTTCCTAATAGCTCAATAGGAGTATAACAAAAGCTTAAGATCCGCTCACAGAACCGCATGAACAAACTTCTGTGAGCAAATGAATAGTTTTCTGCGGTCGCCAGACTAAATAGAGCGTTGGCTAAAAATGACACCTGTAGGATTGATGCTCTTCGTCTATCGAATGGCAAGTTCACTTATTCGAAGAAAGAAGCAAACGAGTTGCTTCTTTCTGTTCATTTTCCGGAGTGTGCCATCGTTAATTCTGATTTTGCTCACTCTCTAACCAACAGGAATTGCAATGAAGCTCCTGACTGGGATTTAGCGGTTCGGATAGTTACGTCCGAAGTTGTGCGTTGGAGTATTTTCTCCTTTAAACCATACAAATCAGGTGGTCCTGATGGGATTTTTCCGGCTGTATTACAGCATGGTTTTTCTATTATTAGGGACCACCTGGTCCACCTTTTCAAAGCGTGCGTTGCTTTTAGTATTGTTCCTCAGGGTTGGTGCAAGAGTAGCGGTGTTTTCTTACCGAAGGCTGGTAAATCAGATTACACTGATCCCAAAGCATTTCGGCCTATCAGTCTGTCCTCAATATTTCTTAAAACATTACACTCAGAGAAAAAATATGATAAATGACTGATTGCAGTTATTGTATTATGATTCAGGAAATCATATTCAACTATATTTGATATATCCTAACATATTTTAATGATAAATACCATTTATTTAATTACTAGAATTATATATGATAGCTTTTATTAAATTTTGATAACTGCAATAATTTTAACCTTTAATGATTGCAACAATCATGCAATATAGTTTAATATGGTTGAGCCAATTATTGGTATGGTTTTATGTATGATCAGCAATATCTAAATATGGTTAAAGCAATTGTAGTACAATTGGTTCTACCGTAATAAAATTGAGTTTATCATAACAAAATAACAGTTTATTGGGATTTATTTATATCCCCTCGTCTTTGCTACGGTCATATCGAATTGAATTTTTATTCTAACAGGATAAAATTGTTAGCTAATCTCGTAAACAAATTTTAAATAACGAGAAACAACTTAAAAATAAATAATTTTATTTAATTACACTAAATTAAAGTGAATTAAGAAAATGTTTTAGTGATATGCGTAGTTTTAAAACCTAGTTCTAAAGTGAAGTTTTAGTAAATATGTAGTGATAAAATCCTATAATAGGGTAATTCTGCCTTGCAGTGGAAAACTGCGGCGCGTAAGTACATTTTATTTTATACTACAGAGCATTAAACCGTATTGAATAAAGATTTTTAAAGCGAAACACTTCAGAATTTTTACTGATTTTTATTTTGTTTTAATATATGTATTAATTTCGATCACTCAGTGTTCATTATAGTCCCTTGAGTACGAAATATAATAAAATAAAATAAAAGTCAGAATCAAAAATGTTTTGCAGTGCTTCGTGTTAAACATTTTTAATTATTGGTGATTCTGAATGTTGGAACAATTAATTGATTATCGTATTGGTTACTTAACCGTTTTGCTTTCTAAATATTTGCTCGTTCAGTGTTTTCAATTATTAAAATAAAGGTTCCAATTATTGAATGCGTGTAGAGAATACAATTTTAAGAAAATTATTGTACACAATTAGTTTTTGAGAATTACTGTAATATTCAATGCAGGCACTAACATACAACCCAAATTTAATCTTCTACAATAGATTAAAAAGAAGTAATATAAAACCATAATTAATTACATATAAAATTTTATTCGACTATAAAAATGTTTAGGACTTAGAAAAAATTTCATTGAAAAACTATCCTGCGATTTCGAGTAAAATCGGCAAACAAATTACCTTTAAGACAGAGGAATGGAACCAACGTATCTGTGGTGATAATTAAATAAGTAAAAGGTTTCATTAGAATTAAATTATAAACATAAATCATTAGTTCAGGTTTCTTTAGGCTTTTTAAGGACGATTTTACAAAATTTACGAAACTTTTTGTTGTTATTTTCAAAAAAGCTACAGGAGACGTACTATCATCCATCTTTCCGAGGTTGCACCGCCTAAGGTAATACAATGTTAGTTGCATTAAAATATATTATGTGTATGTATGCTCAATGTGGTTATTTTTATTTTCAGGAAAACTATTCATTGTTTCGAATAATTACAGAGCTGCCCTTGTTGTTCTGAATTAATAAAAAGATGATCGATGTTATCAACTACTACCTCAACCATCTCAAGTAATGGTGAATATCGTATTTAGGTAAATTGATAAAAAGCTCTTGAGCTAATATTTACTTGAATTTATTTTCAATCATACCAATTTCAATGATGGCATTGACTATTTAAAATAACAAGTCAATGGTTGTGATGAGCTTTACAAGCGTTGGAAAAAAGTAATATTTATAGAATTAACTTAAATATAGAATTAGCATAAATTACTTGCGTCTTATAACAATATTAATAAATATTTTTCCGCTATTTCCGATGATCATTGATGCTACTCTAAAACACCCAAATATTGACATATGAAGGTCGTTTAAGAATAAAATAATTTATCCTCATATTTAGTAACAATATTCCGCAATGGTTGGTGTATTCCTTCGAATCTGAGGATAGTTGGTATCCAAATGGAATTCCTAAATTTGTTCTTGTTAAACATGTACTAAAATATAAAATGGGATATTTTAATTGTGTTCAGCTCAACATTTGGAAAACTTAGGTTTCAATTATCATTATTACGTCTTTGAAATTTGGTTTGTTGAGCAATTTAAAACAATCACATTGACTAAAAGTCTCATGAAAAATTTAAAGAATTTACTTATAAATAATGTTTCAAATAAAAATACAAAAATAATATATAATTTCATATAAACCTCTAATTTGGATATAATTATTCTATGTACAATATAAAAGCGATAAATTAATTTAGAATATGTAAATGTAAATTTCATGAATTATAAAATATGCTTTGTTATTTAATAAAAAATAAGTAATATAGAGAAACCTCACTAACGGACATCGACGGGACCGAAAAAGTTGTCCGTTGTAGTCCCTTATACTGAGGATTTGTAATTTTTTTTTATAAAATTTTTATTGGGATTCTATTTCTTATTCGATTTTGATTTCCAATGGAAATGGTATTCTCAAATGATTTATACAACAAGTCATTAAATACATGAAATAACCATTTTAGTTGCCTATTTCCATCGTACAGGCCAAACTTCATCAAAATCGATTAGAAAATGGTTAAGTTCCTCCCTGATTGGCCATATCTTAGAATTTCATCTAAAAATCTTTCTGGAATCCAATTTCCATCGTACATGCTGAGTTTCATCATAATCGATTAGGAAATAGACTTGTGCTTTTATAATTGGTCACATTCCAGAACTTTATGTCAGATGTCAAATTTCACAATAACCCGTTCAAAAATAGTAAAGTTCCATTCTTCTTGGCCAAATTCCAAAACTTCATTTCAAAATCATTTTAAAATCCCATTTCCCACGCACATGGCATTTTTAAGTTTTTTCTAAAATTCGAAGAAATATCCAAATTCCATCCTACCGGGCCATATTCCAGAACTTCATCTAAAAATCATTTTAGAATCCCATGTCCAAAAATCGGATTAGAAATAGCCAAATTCCTTCCTAATTGTCCATATTCCGGTACTTTATCTAAAAATTATTTTAGAATCCCATTTATATAGTACATGCTCAATTTCATCAACATAGGAGAAGAAATGGCCAAATTCCTTTCTGATTGGCCATATCCAGAACTAACTATTGCTCCCATAATCGCAGAAATGTCTGTCCGCGTCCGCTCTAATAAAGTGTATGCTTAACTAAGGGAGGTTTTCATGAAAACACTTCAATTTTGCATGGGACTTTAAAGTGTGTCCGTTTTAGTGAGGTGTCCTTTAAAGTGATTGTTCATTGAAATGAGGTTTCACTGTATATATAATATTGTACAAATGGTATGATACCTACTATTAGACTCCGCAATGTGCTCCATTAATTCATATGATAACAACTATCACAAAATCTGATTGTCTTTATCAGGTCCATGTAATAAATTCAATTAATTCATTGATGCATTCCAATATAATAACGATATCTGTAATCATGGTTATGGTTAATTCAATAATATTTTGCATGATACCGCGCATTATTTATTTGTAGATACAATCATTATAAATAATTCCATTCACCAAGATATGATTTTCTTAATCATTGCATCTAATCATAAATATGATGGTCACTTTTATGATTATCTCAATCATATTTTTTCTCTGAGTGTAGAGAGGATTGTCGACAGATTTATTAGAGATAAATATTTATCTAATTCCCCACTCAGTAACATGCAACATGCTTATAGGGTAGGTAGGTCCTGTGAAACGGCTCTACATGAACTTGTCACTAGGATCGAAAGATCTCTCAATAATAAAGAGTTTCTTGTAGGCACTTTCTTGGACATTGCGGGAGCCTTTGACAGTACATCGTTCTCGTCGATTATTAACGCCTGTACCAATTTCGGTATTAATCCCACCATTGTAAAATGGATTGATTGTATGCTCAAATCTCGCATCGTTGAGGTTGGCGTGGATAATGCTTCAATCTCGGTCAAAGTTGCCAAAGGTTGTCCTCAGGGAGATGTGCTCTCACCCCTGTTATGGCTTTTGGTGATTGACGATCTACTTGTGAAACTTCAGCAGTCAGGCTTTATTGCTCAAAGCTACGCTGACGATCTTGTTATTACAGTTGCTGGAAAGCACCTGAATGTGTTATCCGACTTAACGCAGAATGCCTTACGTATTGTGGAGTCGTGGTGTGGTGGAAAGGATCTACACGTTAATCCTTCTAAAACTGATATGGTTATATTTACCAGGAATCGTAATATTGGTGGACTAACTGTGCCTTTACTTTTCGGGAGGCCGATTAACAGATCCGACCATGTTAAGCATTTAGGTGTCTTCTTGGACAGTAAACTTTCCTGGAAATTTCACCTGGAGTATAAACTTCACAAATCGACTCCCATTCATTTGACAGTGTAGACGACCTTTTGGGAAAACCTGGGGTTTAACTCCCAAAATGCTGTCTTTCATCTATAAATCTTTGGTTCTACCAATGTTATCTTATGCCTCTATGGTATGGTGGCCAATAGTTAAATTAAAGGCTTAAATCATTAAACTTAATGGTCTACAAATTATTACTTATAGGGCCATTACACGAGCCATGGCCTCGACCCCCTTTTTGCCATGGAAACAATTCTATTCTTTCCACAGCTACATTCTTTCATTCTTAGCACAGCATGTTGTGCTTCGTTTCGGCTAAAGAGCATATAGGAATGTGGAACTCTCTTGGTTCAGTCGTGGGCCATAGAACAATCTTAAATGATTTCGTATCATTAGTACCAGGAATTGATATGGTTAATGATATACTGATGTCTGAATTCAATTTCTCTAAATTATATTCAGTGGTGCGACCTTTAAGAGACCAGTGGAGATAACTGGATTTTCTTGAGAACTTGTATGCGTCGATAGTCTTCTTTTCTGATGGGTCTAGCTCTGATAATAGTTTGGGTTATGGAGTGTACTACCCTACGTTTGATTTACATTTTTCAGGCTGCCTGGGCCGGTACTGCACAGTTTTTCAAGCGGAACTAATTGCTTTAACGCTCTGCGTAATTGAGGCATTGAATCTCGTTATTACAAATAAAAATTTTGTTTTTTGTACAGACAGCTTATCTGTGCTGAATTCTTTGGATAATCCCTTGACTGCGTCAAAATTTGTTAAGGACTGTAAACACTTTTTACATATTCTCTGTTCTAGCAATAGAGTGACGATTATGTGGGTTCCTGCCCATTGTGGTATTGAGGGCACTGATGTCGCTGATTTTCTAGTGAAAGCTGGGGGCGTCCCGAACCAGTTACTTCCTTACCATTTAGTTATGTTAAGAAGGCGATAAATAACTGTGCTGTAAGTAAATTAAAACAGCAATGGCTTACTATTTGTAGCTGTCGCATTGCCAAAATTTTTGTTAGTGGACCTAATTTGAGGGCCACTAAGTTTGCTTTATCTCTCAGTAAGAAACAGCTGCGATTCTTGATCGCGACTCTTACTGGACACGGTCATTTTAAGGTACACCTTCAGTGCATGGGGCTATCTCCTGACGCTGTATGCGAGGATTGCCTTGAAGACGATGATGATTTCATTCACTTCGTGTGCAGTTGTCCTGCATTCAACAGAGTTAGGTTGCAAGTATTTGACTCTAGATCCATTGCTGATAATCAGCTGTATTCCTTGCGTTGGCCTAAACTACTTCAGTTTATTATGGCTGCAGCACGCGTGTGCCAATTAGGATAGAATCTCTGGTATGCACCACGGGCCCATCGTGGCATTGAGTGCGGAACCTCTGATGGTTCCAACCAATTTTTAATAATAATAATATCCTGCTCCAGCTCCCGCAAGTCAAGTAATTGGTATTCTAGCTTGCTGCTTTCTCGGTATCTGAAGTTTCTGTGCTAGACTTTCGGTAATTAACGTTACTTGTCTGAATCTAATTGGGCTCGGCATATGGCTGCGAAACTCCAAGCTTATCTTTGATTAATATTATTGCCGTTGAGATCAATGAACGGTGAATGCCTAAGCTCTGCCCAAGCTCGTCGACGTATTCGTTTTCTGAGGGACCACGGAACTCGAGGCTGTAAGCTTATTTTCTTGGAGCAGAATGCTTGGTTGATGTATGGATTTTTTGGTGAACTGGAGAGCAGCATTGTTTTCAGAAGAATAGGGTAACACATTAATCCGGTTGAATTGTGGATGATTAAACTGATTGGTCACAACTTGCATTGTAAGAGGTTATACTTGACCATCCGTGTTTGGCTGTGCCATCGCTAGTGCATACAGAGCAATGTGTGGTTGGTATTTTTGAGGAACACTTGTGGCATCGCTGTCGCAAAAAGCAGTTGTTGGACGAGTGTCTTGCACATAGAAATTAAAACACAACGACTTTTCAGACGTGTAGCCTCTTGAATGAACGTCCATTGCTTGAAATGTGGGACATTTGAATAGCTTGTGGTCACCAGGACATTGAATGCATTCCAAATCTGATTTATAATTTGAATTTGTAGATGCGGTGTGAAGTTTGGATGCATTTCGAGAAACTTCTGCCTTTGTACAAATGACTTGCATCTGGGACATCTCTAATGAATCACATCGTATTTTAAGAATTCTAAAAATTCATCTTCTGTGGGAAATTCCTTATCGATGACACGTGCTACCTATATCCTTCTTGTATCTGGGCAGCGATTTTGGTCGCAAAATGAGGATTGAGGATTGAGAATTTTGTATATGTACACGGTGTATAATATACATTTTGCTATCGTGTGCCGTCAAATATTTGTATTGTATTAGTGTATTTTCTCATGCGTTTTCTCATGGTGTAAGTATCAAAAACAAGCGAAGCGGGTGAAATCGGTTCAAATTTTTGGTGCTTACTCTCACCTTGAGTAATTTTTCCCTTTGTTCTAACCTGAGGAACTCATGTTTTTGTCTCTATCGCTGTTGTAACCGACGACATTCGTCGAAAATCTCTCGTCTTTAAAAAAAAACAAGAGTGGGAGTATATAAGAACATAATATAGTGTATTCAATATTTTAATATATTCTCTCGGTTGTTCTCTTATGCGCTTATTTTTCTTATTTGTATAATGTTACCCCTTTAATTCTTGTTGTTTTATCTCTCTAGTTAAATGAAAAACTAAAAAAAACGCCCATTCGACACCAATACAATTTACCAATACTACTGCTTTCCGGTAATCCTCAAATCAATCCTCATTTTGCGACCAAAATCGCTGTACAGGATTCATATCTTTTGAAGTAGCAGAAAGATGACGGAAACGTCCATTCCCTTGTGGCCTGATGCAATGACGTTTAACCTCGAAACACTTCATTGGGTATGTCACACAATCTTCATAGTTGGTCGACTAAGCATTTAGTCACTATGGCTGACCTACAAGAGTTTGAAAAAATGAGTTCGTAATACGTGCCTTATTTCAAATCGTTTGTACAGTTTGAGCCACGCTTGGTCGTATGTAGCGTCAGATATTGGGATATGTTCAATCGTGGTGGCCGCAATAATTCATAAACAACCTTTGTATTGAAACTTATAGCTTTACTTAGCTTTTAATTTGAATGATTTTGACCATTAAACAAATCTTTGAAGCTTACACATTACAGTTTTGCTTCATGCTGATCTTGATGCAGTTGTGAAGATTCCCATAAAAATGTCTTCTAGTGTGCGACAAACTCTGCCGTGGTTTCGTTTAGCTTTGTCGAATCTTGCTGGTTACTATTCTCAACTGGCGCGGTATGCTTCCCCAAAAATGTCTTAAAAGCCGATTTGGCCGATTTGGCTGTGCAGTAAGGATGTTCTGCTAAGTTGTACGCACCTTCCTCACCCAGTTCACAGAGTTTTTCGTTTGCCCATTGATATCATTCCAGCTTTGCTCTAGACTAAAATTCTCGTGATCGTTAATAAAAACAAACAAAAAGCAGCATAAATGAAACATATGTATTGTAAATGTACACCCTCTACTGTATGTAAGGTAGGATCGCATATACGGTACACCATTGTATATGATGGTGTCCGCCATATTAATATAACATATAATAAAGAGACAGTTCATCCTCAATCGTTGCTATTATTACATGGTGTCAGATGTGGTGGTAGAAGTCTATGTAAAAGTAAAATAATAAAAATAATTTAAATAAAATAAATTTATTGCGAAAAAATAATAAATAGTAAAGTGGTGAAAAGAAAAAAAAAATATAATAAACAAAAGTAAGAATCAAAAAGGAAAAACGGTATTAAAATAATTCGGGTGTGGAAAAAACCACATGGGAAAAAAATAAAGTGAGGTTAAGTAATAACACAGCTGGATGTACGCACGGGTAAACCCACAATAATCAAATGCGTATTGACGATTGGAGCATCACGGATTCCACCTAGTGGAATATTTTTAAACTGAGCTACCTGATAATTTGACGTTCGAAATTGTTGTAAATAATTCCATTTTTGATCTTTAAACACAATTTTTACTTACCGGATTGCTAATAATTGTAAATAATTCCAATTTTGGACTATAAACACAATATTTAATTACCGCAATGCTAAATTTTGTTTCGTCGCATTTGTGACAAATGTCATTTTATCAGGTGCATCATTTTAACTATTGTCCTCGAGAGGCGCTTTCTTTACTTTTACAATCGTCAATAATCTCAAGATATTATACAATCTAACAATTTATTACCGTTTATTCGTCGCAAAATAAATAATTATTCAATATGGAAGGACTAAAACCACTGAAATGTTTAAACAAGACGCATCCAGATATATCCACGGAATTGAAAAATTGGTTACGCCAATTTGAGTTTTATTCCATCGCAGCTGGGTTAAACAAAAAAGAGGAAACAATTCAAATAGCAACACTGATAACATGCATAGGATCATCAGCGTACAAGGTTTACGAAACATTTAAGCTTAAAGATGACGACACGATGACGGTACAACAATTAAAAGAAGAATTTACTAATTACTTCACACCGAAAGTCAATGTAACTTATGAAAGGTATTTATTTAATAAGATAATTCAAAAACAAAATGAATCATTTGATGATTTTTTAACGAATTGTAAGTCACAAATAATCAAATGTGTTTTCGAGAATTTAGAAGACGAGTTACTCAAAGACAAAATCGTAATAGGAATTTTGTCTGATAAAATAAGAGAACGTTTATTGTCAGAAGAAAAGTTAACGCTTCAGAAAGCAATTAATTTATGTCATGCTAATGAAATAGCACATAAGCAAGCATCTTCTATGCATAATTCCGAAAATATAGAAATTAGTGACGTAAAAAAAAGTCAAAGTAAAATAAATAATTATTCTAATAAGAAAATAGATAATAATAAGTTTGTTTGTGTACGATGCAATAACAGTCACGGTCCGAAAAATTGTCCCGCGTTTGGTAAGATTTGTTTGAAATGTAGAAAAAAAGGGAAATTTGCAATAATTTGCAAAAGCACAAGTAAAAAAATAAATAAAGTTAATGAAATAATGGAATCACTCCATATAAATGAATCAAACGATGACAGTTCGGACGAAATGGTTATCGGTACTGTTGATGCATCGAACACAAATTGTTGGTTTCAAAAAGTCAAGATCAACAATATTGAAATAGATTTTAAGCTAGATACAGGAGCAATGTGTAACGTATTAAATTTAAATTTAGTAAAAAAACTAAAAGGGTAAATATGTCATACTAACACGAAAAAACTTGTTACTTACAGTGGTCATAAAATTGATGTATTAGGTCAAGTCTTATTTGATTGTATAGTAAAAAACAAAAGCTATAGATTAAATTTTAAAATAGTAAATGAAAACACTTGCCCTGTACTAGGTATGAATGCATGCGAAGAATTAAATTTAGTAACTAGAAATATAATCGATACTTGTGAAATAGATGAGAATATTTATAAAGGGTTAGGTTGTATAAAAAACTTCGTGTATGATATTGATTTAAAACCAAAGGCTGAGTTTGATATAGCACAGGCAAGAAGAATTCCACATGCAATACGGGCCGAAGTTAAATCCGAATTGGATAAAATGGTGAAATTAGGAGTAATCGCTCCAATTAAAGAACCGTCGTTGGCCGTGTCACCAATGGTAGTAGTGCGGAAAAAGGGGAAAATTCGAATTTGTATTGACCCATCGCAAATAAACAAAAGTGTTTTCAGAAGACATTACCCGTTAAAAACAATCGATGAGATTACAACCAGGATGAAAAATTCGAAATATTTTACGAAACTGGATTGTAAAAAGGGTTTTTGGCAAATCCAGGTAAGCAAGAGAACACAAAAATATTTATCATTTTCAACGATTTGGGGTAGATATACGTGTCTCCGTCTACCATTTGGGCTAGCATCAGCCCCGGAGGTATTCCAACAGATAATGAACAATCTGTTAGAGGGATCAAATAACGCGTGGAATGTTCAATGGATGACATCCTAATACACGCTGAAACAATCGAAGAATTGAAAGTACATACAGACGAAGTTATGCAAATATTGTCTAGAAATGGATTGAAACTAAATAGAGAGAAATGCTTATTCAACCAGTCAAAAATTAAATTTTTAGGACACATCATTTTCAAGGAAGGATTGGAAATTGACGAGTCAAAAACGGAAGCAATCAAGAGATTAGAACGGCCGAAAAACGTAAAACAGTTGCAACGATTTTTGGGAATGGTTACCTATGTGGGAAAATTCATTCCTAATTTTTCTCAAATAACGGCACCACTGAGAGAACTACTACATAAGGATATAACATTTTTGTGGGATCAAGCTCAAGAGAAAGCTTATACGGAAATCCAAAATATGTTAGTATCACCTCACCACCAGTATTAAAGTTTTATGATGTAAATAAGGACGTAAAAATATCATGCGATGCAAGTAACAAAGCGGTTGGAGCCGTATTGATGCAAGATGAACATCCAATAGCGTATAGTTCCAGATCACTAACGAAAGCAGAACAAAATTATCCTCAAATAGAAAAGGAGGCTACTGCAATTCGATGGTCAGTTAAAAAATTTCATGAATATATTTATGGGAAAAAACTCACAATAGAAACTGACCATAAACCCCTGGAGTCGATCTTCAAAAAACAATTACACTCATCACCGGCAAGATTACAACGAATCTTATTAGAAACGATTCAGTACAATCCAATAGTAATATATACAAAAGGAAAGGAAATTCCGATAGCCGATACTCTAAGCCGAGATTGCATCAATGAAAATCCGGAAAACGTAGATGAGCCTGAAGTTCAGATAATAATTCCAATGACCGATACAGCATTCGAAAGCCTTCAAAAGGACACCGAAGACGACGTTCAATTAAGTAGATTAATGCAGTTAATACAGAGGGGCGAGTTAACCGATAAATCAAAACTATCCCCGGAAATTCAGCATTTTTCCAATTTCGCAGAAGAACTAGCAGTTTATCATGGCATAATTTTCAAAGGCGAAAAAATAGTATTACCGAAAAGTCAAATATTCAAAATATTAACAGCAGCCCATACAGGTCATCTTGGTATTCAATCCACGATGAAGCGAGCAAGACAGATGTTCTATTGGAAAAACTTGACGAATGACGTCACTAGTTTTGTGGAGACATGCGGGATATGCCAACAAACACAACGACAAAATACAAAAGAACCAATAATATGCAAAGAAGTTCCAGAACTACCTTTCCAGATTGTAGCAACAGATTTATTCAATTTCGCTTCAGAAACATACATAGCACTAGATGACAGCTATTCCGGATTTATGGACATGGAAAAGCTAGAAGAATCAACATCACATTCGGTAATTAATTTTTTAAAAAAATGTTTCGCAATACATGGAACACCACAGGTAGTAGAAAGCGATAATGGACCACAATATACATCGAGAGAATTTAAAGATTTTAGTAAAAAATGGAATTTCACACACAAGACGTCAAGTCCGCATTTCCCACGAGCAAATGGTTTAGCTGAGCGAACAGTTCAAACGTTAAAGAATATGTTGAGAAAATGCGAGAAAGACAATACAGACATTTATCAAGCGATACAAAATCTTAAAAATACTCCTCGTGATAGCAATTTGGAATCACCAAATCAAAGATTGATGAGTCGCATCACGCGAACACACATACCCATAAGTAACGAGTTGTTAAAGCCAAGAGTTATAACTGGAGTGACGGAAAATTAATAAATGAATTATGTATAAATTTATAAAAAAGGGGGATGTAACATATGTATTGTAAATGTACACCCTCTACTGTATGTAAGGTAGGATCGCATAGACGGTACACCACTGTATATGATGGTGTCCGCCATATTAATATAACATATAATAAAGAGACAGTTCATCCTCAATCGTTGCTATTATTACATAAATAAAAGCGGTTTCTAATTTATGCATTCTTCGTCGGCCACATTCGTGATATTTTTATTTTTTTAATTTTTTTTGGATGTTTGTTGTTTCTTATATGAGTTATATGTGGGAGTATGTATATAAGAACATAATAACGTGTAGTCAACATTTTTCTGACCTTATATTTCTTATTTGTATCATGTTATCCCTCTTATTCGAGTCATTTTATCTCCCTTATTTGCATCATGTTAAACGAAAAACTTGAAAAAACCAATATTATTTATTGCCTTCCGGTAATTCTCAAATCAATCCTCATTTTGCGACCAAAATCGCTGTCCTGGTCTCGGTAATTTAATGCTATAGTTTCGAAAATTTCGAATAAAACTTGAAATCTGGAGTAATTCGATAAATTTCTGGAGTATTCGCTATATGACTCTTAAGGAACCTATATAGTACATGCATATCTCGACAATTTCAAGTATCTAAAACCGTGGAATAAACAAAATTTTAAAAATCACGTTATATAAATCTGTATGTTTGAAAAAAGGGTGTCTTACCGGGAGCCTTGCTTAGTTTTTATCGTACACTTAAATCAATCAATGCAAAGATGGTATACAGTGGCACCAGCCACCTCCGGAAGCTTAGATTTTTCCGTACACTCCAATTAATCAATTAAATTTAAACTATTTCTGATTAATACTCAATATCTAAAAAATAAATATGTACACCTGAGCAATGCTGGGTGTTTCAACTAGTTAATAATAAACTAATTATCATCAAGTAGATCGTAATATTTACTACACAATTAATTGTGTGATGTAGGTAATTTCGGTAAACAAAATTCTGATGTTTATATATCGGCCAACACACAAGAATGAATTATAAATGTAATTATAAATAGAAACAATTTAATTAAAAAACATATACATGAGTATATGTATGACAACTACTCCCCTAGATATATGCCTTGACCTCAATATTAAACAAAATATCGAACATGTCGTATACGCATTTACAATCTTTTGTCGCCGTATACATGTTTGTACGGAATACAAATTATATTTGAGTTCTATCGATTTTTTGTCTATGGTTAATTTTGTTTATGGAAATAATAAATTCATGTCCTAAATCTATTCAAGTTCTAGATTGACCTGGAAATTATGAATTTAAACATAATATGTATATGAAAGTATGGTAAATATTTATGGTGTTTATATACATTATACAAATCAATAAATAAAGTACAAATATATGTTTAAGGATGACTATTCTCAAATAAACGAACTTATCACAACAATTGAAAGTACAACCGCGCTAACAATGGCAATGCTACCGACCAATTCTGCTTTAGATGCTGAATAACCTATAACTGCTTTACGACAACCATTCTTATATATGTTTGCATCAGCACAAATATTGTTAGCAGGTGCATCACAGCATGTTGCAGGTACTATACCCCCATAATCAAGATGCGACTCCGACCCGCAACAACGAAACTACAAACAAAAAAAAAAGTTTATTTTAAAAAACATAAGATAATTAGATAACTCGTCGAGATACAAACATGCACACACCAAGTATTTACTTACAAATTGGTTAACTTTATCTAAATACTTTTCAGCACTGGCTTTCTGTCGATTCTGCCAGATACGATCAAATATTTGCCCAGATTGATCCAAATAGTCTGAATGTTTTACAAAAACCATGATCGCAATAACAATAAGAAACGATATTATTAAACCTAATATGATGCTGTAAATAATTCTGCAGAGTAAAGTATTGCGAAAAGCCGACAAAAAACTAATAACTGACATAACAAATATTGTAACACCCATCATAAGTATAGCGATTGTTGGTTGGGAGATTCCGGTGACCTTAAATAATTCAGCCAAATCATTTTGAATGTGATAATAATTAATACCCATAGCTATAAGAACGGCTCCGATTACTGCTCCGAGCACAGATATACATATTCGCATTATTGTTAGGGCTAGCATTTTGAACAAATCTTGATATAAATGTAGAATGCTATATTATGAAATAATGACAGGTTCACAAACAGAATAATTCAGCTATCTAATTTTTTGTTGTTGTTGAATACTTTGTTATTAAAAATAATTTAAATATATGACGGGCCACTTTAATAGTTTTTGACTATGGCAATTTATTGGAAATTATATTCTGCACATAAATGTGCAGAAATAAGGTTAGGACTCTTTATACGGCCATATACAAAGGACCCCCAATAAACACTGCAGACGCAATTCTCCGACGCTTCACTAAAGTATCAATACGAATACTTTGACACCTAATTTCATACAATGGAAGATTACGCACTTATTGCCACATATAGGTTGATTACAAACCTAGCTTTCTATAAAGGTTAGGTAAGGTTTGGGTGGCGGTCCACTAGGACCAGGCATAGACACAAAAAGGTTCGTAGTCGTACTACAATTTAAAAAATTTCCTCCAACTCATTGAAATCACTTTGGGCTTGCTACGAAGTTCTGGATACTCCTGACGTCCATCCTGCTGAGTTCCGTCAGGTCGTTGAATAGGGGTGCCCCTAGAAAATTCAGTCTGTTTCATGCCAGACGAGGACAGGTGCAAAGAAGACGAAGAACTGTCTCTTCCTCCTATTCGTCCTCGCAACTGAGACAGTAGTCATGTGAGAAGAAACCAAGTCTACTCGCATGTCTGGCTATAAGACAGTGCCCCATAATCACTCCAACAACCACACTGATCTGACTCCGCTGAAGTGAGATCAGCTGTTTGGATCTCGCCAAGTCCAACTTTGGCCAGATCTGGCACCTGATTTGGCATCTGTCATTCGTCAACTTACTAGCTTCCTCCTGAAGCTGCAGTTTGAATACCGCAAGAGGCATTTCAATATCCGTTTTACTGTTTGAGATGTGGTCCATTGTACCACGTCGAGCCAATTCATCGGCTTTTATATTCCCTGTACTAATGAAATGTCCTGGCACCCATATAATGTGAATGTTGAACTGATCTGTCATCTCGTTAAGAGATAAGACACAGTGCCGGACTACTTTCGACGTGAGGAGGTGTGATTGAAGCGCTTTAATGGCTGCCTGACTGTCCGAATATATGCGAATATCACAAGTCGATATTACATTATACCTCAACTAGTCCACGACTTTCTTTATCGCTGTTAATTCAGCTTGAAAAATGCTACAGTAGTCAGGGAGCCAGAAGGAGAGGTTTAACATAAGTTCCTCGCAGAACACTCCAGCCCCGACTCTTCCATCCCGTTTTGAACCATCAGTGAAGAAGTTTAAAACTCCTGGTTCCAAAACTGCATCCATCATCCAGTCTTCTCTGGATGGGATAATAGTCCGGAAATTTCTATCAAAAGATAGTGACGGGACAGTATAGTCGGTGGTCTTGGGAAGGTCTTTGGAAAAGAGATCCAATTCGGTTTTGTGTGGGTTCACATTCAACCCACAACCATTGACCCATAATGAAAGAACGCCTAGAGCCTTTTGAACAAGCTCACTAAGTATGCCGGGATATTTTCCACTGTCGCCAATAGCGACGTCATCCGCATAGGCAACCTCCTTGAAGCCACTACTCTCCAGTCTCAGCAACAGATCATTTATGGCCAAGTTCCAAAGCAGGGGGGACAGTCCCCACCCTGCGGTGTGCCTCTGCTTGCAAATCTTCTGGCGAAGGATTTCCCCAGACTGGCATTTATGATCCTGCCTCTTAGCAATTGATCTATCCAGTCCTTGAGAGATTCATCCACTCCTAGATTCGAAAGTTCCCGAGATAGCCCCTGTAAGCACGTTGTTAAAGGCTCCCTCAATGTCCTAAAAGGGTACCATCACGTAGTCTCCATATTCGAAAGATTTTTCAATAAAATATGTAAGAGAATGAAGAGCAGTTTCTACAGATCTCCCCTTGCAGTAGGCATGTTGAGATTTAGACAGCTTTGCCGGCACAATCGTGCCTCTAATATGAGCTTCAATTTTCCTTTCCAGTATTTTGAAAAGTAATGAAGACAAGCTAATCGGTCTAAGGTCTTTGGGACTGCAGTTGAGCGTTTTCCCGCCTTAGGTATGAAAACAACTTTCACTTCCGTCCATTTACTAGGAATGTGACATAGTTCTAGGCTGCGTCTAAAAATTACCTCTAACCAGGAAATGGTAAGATCCGTAGTTTTTTGTATATCGGCAGGGATAATACCATCAGGACCTGGCGACTTATAGGGTTTAAAGCTGCTTATCGCTCACAGAATCTTTCTTCTGCTAATAATTTGGCCTACGAGGCTACTTGCTCTATTACCTGCTGATATAGTAGGTGGAGATTCGGAACAACCAGGAAAGTGAGTCTCCAATAGTAGTTCCAGCGATTCCATACTATTTGTGGTCCATGCTCCATCCGGCCTTTGAAGAAAGCTTGGGATGGAAGGGCTAGTAGATAGTACTTTACGCAGCCTGAGCATCTCTGAAGACTCCTGAATTTTGCCACAGTATAGTCTCCAAGATCTGTTCTTTGCACTTCTTAATTGAAATTTGTAAATTTTTAGGACTTCCTTATAGGGGTCCAAGTCTACAGCGGCTCTTGTTTTCCTTGCTGTTTTAAAGAGTATTTTGCATCGTTGACGTGTTTGTTGAATCTCCTTAGACCACCAAGGTGGTCAAGATTTACCTTTGGGCATACTAAGAAGATAACAGCTCAATACTGCTTCGTTAAAAGCGCTGAACAGTTCGTCCACTAAGCCATCGAGTTCTACATAGTTTTTGGAGGTTTAGGCACCGGCATTGGTAGTGAATTACCCAGAATAATTCTAAAGATATCCCAGTCGGTTTTTCTCCTGTTCCATATCAAATTGAAGATAACAGTGATCAGAAAAGGAGTGGTTTTCTGACACTTTCCAGTTTAATAGACTAGTCGTCAAAAAGTTTGAGACAAGTGTAATAGCCAATACCTCTTGTCTATTTCTCGTTATAAATGTAGGCTTATTGCCTATGTTACATATATGAAGGTTGGTACTTAGAATGTAATCAAGGAGTAACTCACCTCGTTCATTTGTGTCCGTACTTCCCCAGATTGTGTGATGAGAATTTGCATCACTCCCCAGGATGACTCCAACCTTGCGCTTTTGAACCTCCAAAATTGCCTTACCTAGAATGACTGGTGGAATGTTCACTTCAACGTAAGCTAGGTAGGCTGATATTAGCCAGAGGTTTCGTTTATTGACCCCAATGCTGCCCGCTGCCACATCTTCATTGCTGAAATTTGATAGCAGAAAAGAACTTATATTATTTTTAACAGGATGTCTTGGATCAAGACAATATCCGTCGCTTCCCTTCCAATTTTTAAAAGGAGAGCAGCTAATGCTGCTTTTGAGTGGTGTTGGTTGATCTGTAAGAATGTCATCATTCTTAGACCTCCTGCTCTACCACTTTAGGTTAGGTTAGGTTAGGTTAATGTGGCTGCTGTCGCACACTTAGGCCAGCAGTGGCCCATTGTGATACCACAGGATCCCATCTCCCAATTACTCCCGTTGAAACCAACCAGAATCACTTATATAGCGTAAAATATCTCGAACTCTACAGTCCGCACATATACACACCCAAGTACTTATGCCTTTTGTATTATAGCGCCGGACATGAGCATAGGAAGTGATCCAAAGTCTACTCCTCCTCTTCGTCCATGCAACTTCTACAAAAGTCATTCGTTTGTATCCCCAACCTTCTCGCATGTTCCCCAAAAAGGCAGTGACCTGTCATTATCCCTAGGACTCATCCTATTTCTTGTCTTCACAGGGATATTAATACCTTGGAGCGTCGCAAGTCCAGTTTTGGCCAAACCTGCTTTGCTACCCTGCACGTGAAAGTGTTGATCCACTTCTCATTTGTCAAGGCGATTGCCTTTTTACTGAGCGCCCATTTTAGCACTGCCATAGGCCTCCTCAGACCTATCCTTTCCGGCTGCATCTGAAGAGTCGTACCGTACCTAGCTAGTTCGTCCGCCCTGCAGTTCCCCGTGACGACCGAGTGACCCGGGACCCAGATTATCTGGATGCTGAAATACTCGCTCATCTCATTAAGAGATGATCGGCAATCCAGCGCCACCCGCGACTTCAGACAAACGGCCCCTAGGGACTTGACCGCAGCCTGACTGTCAACATAAATTGCGATATCCCTCACGGATGCCACATTATGCTTCAACCATGTCATGACTTCCCCGATCGCCACCACTTCAGCCTGGTACACGCTGCAGTAGTCAGGGAGACGAGCAGAAATAGTAACATTAAGTTTTTCACAGAAGACTCCGGCTCCTACCTTATCGTCCAGCTTCGAGCCGTCCGTGAAAAATTGTACTGCCTCGTTTTACAGTATTGATCCGTTTCTCCAGGATTCCCTTGAAGGACAGATGGTCCGGAAACCTTTATCGAAGCACAACGTTGGTTTAATATAATCCAGATTCGCCAGTTCTTCGCCAGCGAATCTACCTATCGTCGAGTGTCCCACCTGAAGACACTTCCACTGAGAGACAGCCGAGAGTCTCGTAGCCACGTTGGCTGCCATCTGTTTACCATGAAGGTCGATTGGAATAAGGTGGAACATAACCTCTAAAGCGCGTGTAGGTGTTGTCCTAAGCGCCCCACTTATAAGCATACAGGCCGTTCTTTGCACCTTCTCCATCATACCTCTATATGACACATTATCCAGAGCTGGCCACCAAACGCCCATCCAGTACATTAGCACAGGTCTTACCACGGCGGTATAGAGCCAGTATACCAGCTCCGGTTTCAAACCCCATCTCTTACCTATGGCGTTCCTACACGAGTATAAGGCTACATTAGCCTTATTCACTCTATCCAAAGTGTTAGGCTTCCAGCTGAGCTTACTATCAAAGATTATGCCCAGAAATCTCGCTCGGTCAGCAAAAACTAGTCCACTGCCGTTTACGATAGAAGGGCTAACTACCGGAATTTTATATTTCCTAGTAAATAGTACCAGCTCTGGCTTGGAAGGGTTGATCCCCAGTCCACACTTGCTTGGCCCATTTCGTAATGATCAGGAGTGCATTCTGCATAACATCCCTAATCGTATCTAGATATTTGCATGAGACAGCTATCGCTACATCATCGGCATATGCTATAACCCCTATCCCCTCTCTCTCTAGTTCCAAGAGCAATCCATTAATCACTGCACTCCAAAGAATGAGGGACATTACACCTCCTTGTGGGGTTCCTCTAACCACCCGTCTTCTAGTCTTGGACTCTCGCAGCTCCGAGGTAATAATTCTGCTTACTAGCATATGATTTATTAATCTACTTATAGAGCAGTCCACTTTCAAAAAAGACAATCCTTCCATGATCGCCTCCGTTTTTACATTATTAAAGGCACCCTCAATATCGAGAAATGCTACCATACAAAACTCTTGGGAGTATGCAGCAACTGAAGTATCACGTTTAGCTTTAACAGCAAGGCTAGCTCCGGCCATACCTCGCCAAGTCCTTCCAATGCCTTCGTGTAAAGCAGAAGAGATCTCTGATCCGCACATGCAGTCAGTTTCACCTCGTTCCTGTGCCAGCCCGCATCCCGACAAATCGGAGCAGGTCCTGGGTTTTTTGCCAAGACACTCAGGTAAGTGGTGGTTAAGGCCCTTTGCACCTTTCTCCAATTGGCGGGCGTGATACTGCCATCCTCTTGGAACTGGTCAACAACTGCCACAACCAGCTGATTCTTGAGTACCTCGTTAAAAGGCCTCATTTCGGTAGCATGGAGCTTCGTTCTTTTTGCGATTTTAGGACTTTTCTCCTGAGATCTGTTTCTTTTGATCTTTAAGCCAGCTGAAGGACCTTCCGACTTCTGTTCGGTGACTTTTTTCGCCCACGCAAGTGTGGCTTTGTCTTTCTCCGACTTGTCTTCTGGCTAGATGTTGTTTATCTTATCCAGGGCCCTCCATGCCTTGCTTCTAGTGTCATAGGTTGATTTTGAGGAACTAGCTTCATTGGTGCTTTGGTTTCGTATTGTATTTCTTTGCTCAGTTTTGGTAACCCGATTGGAGGGACCAGCTTCATTTGAGCTTATGTCCCGTTGTTTGTTTGTAGGTTTAGAGGTAGGCCTAAAGACCCGAGTCTCCTTCTCTACATTTTTCGGTTTTGTGAGAGAACCGGACTCTTTTGTTTGTCGTTTTTGTTGGTCTCCCATATTTGGTCCCACGAGTAGCGGAGAAAAGAGTGTCCATCTGTGCAGAGATCCGCAATACACAGATAAGGCTACTTAATCCGAAGGGCGCTAGGTATCCGGATCCACCGTTAGCTTTCTATAAATGTAAATAGTAAAAAGTTTCTGAATTAATTCGAATCTTTTAATATGTACATACATACTTCATGGTGAGGATACCAAACCACCAATGCATATTGAATTTGAGATTTTGCTAAAGAAG
The DNA here is from genome assembly GCA_963556165.1 of Tipula helvola. NCBI lineage: Eukaryota > Metazoa > Arthropoda > Insecta > Diptera > Tipulidae > Tipula > Tipula helvola. The sequence continues at coordinate 193,978,302 of OY744483.1, read as the reverse complement.
TAAATAAACTAACAATTTGTCAAAAATGTAAGTTCCTTTTTGTCACAAAATAAGTTGACAATTTGGAACTTATTTATGTGGGTTTTGATTTGGTGAATTTATAATTCGCTAAGTCACTACGTTCTTTGCATACTTAATGTATGAAGTTGAAATTTTATTTTTGTAGTTTGTGTTTGGTCGTAGCTACCTGACACCTGAGTACCTGATGAATAGACCGAACTTTTTGTTTGTGCGAGCTTATCTGTACGAAACCAAACTACCACATAGAAAACTCAAGGAAAGTTTTCATTTTTTGGGGGGGATTTTGAAATTTCTACCTTTTTGGTAGATACTTTTTTTTTTAAATAAATAATAATAAAAATATCAAATAAACCATACAATGGAATATTTTTTCCAAAATTTTTAAGTAGGGTCATACAAAATTTTCTTACGCATAATTGCATCAATAAACCAACAAATATCCACAAAATTGTTGATAATTAAGTGATATTATAAAAAAACTATCGAATTTGTGGTTATAATTTCAACAAATAGTTCATGATTAGTTCCACAGTTAAACCACCAATTATTCAGAAAATAGCGAGAAATATTTGACTTTATTACCATAAAAAACTGTCGAATTTGTGACTAAATTTTGAACAAATATTTCAAAAATATTCCACCAAAAACCGACAAATTTGATTTACAAAATGTTCGTTTACGCGTCAACAATCGGCGTCAACCCCATCAACCATTTTTCATCCATATTGTGACAATTTTTTGTCACATTTTTTTCCACCAATTACCATTTTATGTGAAATTTTTGTCGTACAAATTGAAAATGCGGGATTGATAACAGATGGCGTTACTAACGCTATACGCATCAGGCAGTACTGTGACTATGTTCATGTCAAAGTTACGTCTTATAGCTTTAATTTTCAGTATGTGTCAATTTGTCGCAGTGTCAAATTCATAGTTTTTTTGAGCTCTCAATATGTCGAGTTTCGTGCCAACAAAACAGCATTTGCGGGAAGTTTTAATTTACTTCTTTAATTTGAAGAAAAGTGCTGCTGAAGCACATCGATTGGTCTCCGAGACTTATCCGAGTCATGTTCCATCGGTTTCAACGTGCGAGAGATGGTTTGTGCGGTTTAGAAGTGGTGATTTTGACGTTGAGGACAAAGAGCGGCCGGGCCAAGTGAAAAAGTTTGAGAATGCTGAATTGGAGGCAATACTCAATGAAGACTCGTGTCAAACTCAACAAGAGCTCGCAGATTCATTGGGAGTGACACAACAAGCCATTTCCCATCGTATAAAAGCCCTCGGAATGATCCAAAAGCAAGGACATTGGGTGCCGTATGAGCTGAAGCCGAGAGACGTCGAGCGCCGTTTTTTTGCATGCGAACTGCTGCTCGAACGGCAAAAACGGAAGGGTTTTTTGCATCGCATTGTCACTGGTGATGAAAAGTGGATCCGTTACGATAACCCGAAGCGCAAAAAATCATATGGTTACCCCGGCCATGCATCATCATCGACGGCCAAACCAAATATTCACGGCGCCAAGCTCATGCTCTGTATTTGGTGGGACCAGCTGGGTGTGGTGTATTATGAGCTATTGAAATCGAACGAAACCATCACAGGAGCACTATACCGAACTCAATTGATGCGTTTGAGCCGCGCACTCAAAGAAAAACGGCCACAATACGAGCAAAGACACGACAAAGTAATTTTGCAACATGACAACGCTCGGCCACATGTTGCAGCGCCGGTCAAAACATACCTACAAACGCTGAAATGGGAAGTCTTACCCCACCCGCCGTATAGCCCAGACATTGCTCCTTCCGATTACCACCTTTTCCGATCGATGACACATGGCCTAGCTGACCAGCGCTTCCATTCTTACGAAGAAGCCCAAAAATGGGTCGATGACTGGATAGCAGCCAAGCCGGCCGAATTTTTTCGCGACGGTATCCGTAAATTGCCAGAAAGATGGGAAAAAGTTGTGGCTAGCGATGGACAATACTTTGAATAATTCATTTGTTACCATTTTTTCAGAATAAACGTTCAAAAATAGAAAAAAATCCCGCATTTTCAATTTGTACTCCGATACAAAAACCGGGGCGAAACCGGGTTGAAAAATGACAGTTTTTTGACATTTCTCTTTTCCCATAGCAAACATTTTTTCTTAAAACAATAAAATTATGAATTAATTAGTTTAATATTTTATGTTTTATCGCCCGGGTTTTTTTTATGTGCAAACACTGCCTGCATTACATTTATACCGATTTCACACCATAGATAGTATAATAGCAAAAATAAAATATAATATTTCGATTTGATAGCTATCAAATTTTAATACCTATTATATTTTTTTTTTTTTATTGTAGAAGGAAAATTTATGACAGTTAGTCCAGTCATTGACGGTAAAAATAGGTCATTACCTCTGAATTCTTACGGACCATACCGATTTTCATGAAATTTGGACAGTAAGTAGAGAATAGCCCAAGGAACAAAAGTTATATAGTGCCGATGTGTGGTTTTACCCTGGGGGTGGATGCCACCCCTTCTAGGGGGTGGAAATTAGTTCACTCAAAATAACCACAGAAATCGATAGAGGAGTGAATTCTAAGCAAAAAATATCGTATGAAGATTTTTCGATAAATCAATATTTTTTGAGTTATTCGCGATTGAAAAGGTTGGTTTTTCATCTAAAAATTGCATGTTTGAGAGCAATCCGAAAATTTCACCGAAAAACGCGATTGGTTTTTTAACGATAACTTCCTTAATTTCAAAGATATCTAAATGTTCTAAAAACCATTTTATAGGAAATTTCAAAGACTATAAGAACTATCTATAATGTTGAACTTCCTTCAACTCTGCGGTTTTGAGATTTTTGAGTTTATAGGCTTCGGGGAAGGTTGTCCTCGCACTCAAGTGCGAACTTAAAACGGTGATATCTCAATTAATTTTCATCCTAGAGAAATAAAAAGATAACGAAATTTTCTGCAAGAAAACCCTTGATTTTTGTACTTTCGCATTTTGTACATATCTTCCTTAGTTTTTGAGTTATTTTGAAAAAAAGAAATTTTTCAAAAATTTGAAAAATCATTTCAAAATTGAATCAAACTTCTTTTCTAGAACCTAGTGATAGTGCCTAAATAAATTACATTGTAAATGGATTATGTTTAATTTCAATTCTTGCGGTTAAGCCATTTGTTTCATTGCTGATTTTTTCTCCGGAAAAACGAGATCACTATTTTATTTTTATCATTACTCTGTGAGTTTTTATGCTAACGACTTTTTCTAAAGCTAATTTTATAGGTCTTTTCAAGTTCTTGAAAAAACATTAAAAAGTTTTTTTTTCAAAAATTTGTCGTTTTTCCGTTATTTAATGTTGAAAGGTTTGAATTCAGTTTTCGGCAAACAAACAACCACTTTCAACGAGCCACAACTCGGTTCGTATTGCATCTAAAGAAATAATAATAAACCAATCAATTTGGTATTTTATAAACTTTATTTTAGTCCTAAAAGATTTTTTGATGAAACGCCTGGTTTTCGAGTTATTCGTGAAAAAATCGCTCTAAAACAAGCAATTTCAATCGCGAATAACTCGAAAAATATTATTCATACAACATTTTTTGTTTAGAATTCATCCATTTGTATTTTGAGTGTACTAATTTCCACTCCCTAGGAGGAGTGGCATCCACCCCCAAGGTAAAAGCACTCATTGGCACTATATATCTTTTGTTCCTTGAGCCATTCCCTACTTAACTGTCCAAATTTCACGAAAATCGGTATTGTCCATAAGAATTCAGAGCGAAAAAACGTCACTGACTGGACTAAGTGTATTTTTAATAAATTAGTCTATAGGAACATTTTTGTGTATTGCGTAATTATACTTTATCATTATGTATTTGTTTTTTATTTTGGTTTTTTTATGAATATTTTATACAGCGTAAAATCGAATATGGTAGATAGTAAAATAGTATTATACTATTTTGCTATTATACTACCTACGGTTTGAAACCAGTATTAGAAACATATGAAATATTTATTTTTATATGAATCATTTTGTTAAATTGTTACTCGTTTTATCATTTTATAGATAAACTAAGTACACAAAACTCAAAATCATTAACAAATGTCATTACCCCTACATTTAATGAAAATTAATATTGGGGAATTCTATTTAACACGGAATTAAGTTGTAAACATACACACGGGTTTAAGGTAACCGGGTCAAGTCTATGGTATTTATATTCCTTTCCTATTCTTTGGTTTTTGTTAGGTGTAAAGAAAAGGAGACAGGTTTCTCTTTGTTTCTTCAACCAACCAACATTTCATCCAAAAACCGTTCGTATAACCAACGTTGCACTAAAAGAATTGTTTGAAACTTCCCCAAATAAAAGTTACCAAAATATTTCGAAATAACCGAACACCATAAGGTCACGCTGGGAATGCTTACTCATGCAATAAGGTTGGACATTTCTAAATAACCAGACATAACGCTGTTTATTCACTATTTTCAAACCCAAACAATTGTGCATAAACGTTTTATTTACACAGAATGTTCCTTTACTCATTTTATCTATTCCGGCAAATAGATAAAATAAAAGTAAATATGTAATTATATCACACCACACCTTATCAGTTTAATGTTTTATCAAATTTCTTTAAAACAACGATAGCTCATTTCGGGACATGCTTTAATTCTTTATTTTTTTCAACTTCCAGTTCATACATACCAACATCAAGAAAACAAAATACGTATGTATAAAAAAAATTACCACAAACATTTTTGTTTTTCTACTTTTTTTTATGCCTTCGCTTCGTTCTTCGTATTTATATTAAATTTTCACAGTTCGCTTAGAATCTTTGTGTGATTAACATCGCTTATCAGTTTATTGTTTTAAATTTTTAATATAAAAAGGTGATAATAAAACGAGTGTGATTTTTGTTGCAATTTTTTATAATATTAATTTTTTTTTTTGTGATTTAGCTAGGTGCAAAACTATAGTTTTATATAATACAGAAATTCTATAAAATTTAATATTTCAAAATGGGTCTAGGATGTGGAATGTCTTTAATCAAATATGTATTATTTGTCTTTAATTTATTATGTGCGGTAAGTGAATTTTTACGATATTGTTTTTTTTTTTTAAATTTTATTTTATTTTGTATTAATTTAGTAACAAAAAAGGTATGTTTCGTTATTGCGAATTTTACGAAGAGCAATGTATGAATGATCATCGAATTCGTGCCCGACTGTTATTTTTAATGTGTGGTGGTTGGGTGTGTTGTGTCTTGTGTATTGTGTACGTGTACTATTAACGTAAATACAAATGCAAAAACGTTTCGTTTTGCATTAATGAAATGATGGCGAAATTTTAAATGTTTGTTTCAAAATGTCTGTAGGCCACACTCTTGTCTGAATTTTAATTTTCCATCCGCTAAGCAGAACTAAATAAAAATTTATATGCTTACCCTTATTAATTAATCTGAATAATTCTAGAAACAAATTTTGATTGGCCACTTTCAATTGTACCGTTCATTCGCACATGCTACCCTTGTTAGGTTATCAACAATTGGTTTTCAAGTCTTAAAAAATGAAAGTTTTAGCATTAAAATTTCATTTAAGTTCAAACCTGTTGAACACTAACCGAACCATACAATACAGTAGCAATTATCTAGAGTAGATTATCTATGTATGTGTATTATTTATTTACCTTTGCTAATTTAAAACACAGGGTGTGTGCAGAATAGCAAAACATGAATTAAAAAATTGAAGAAAAATTCACATACAAATAAAATTGCGACGCAATAAAACGTATTTTCTTTTTGTTATTGTATATTTTCGCGCCACACAGACGCCGCCTCTGTTTATGCTTGTTATTATTGTTTGTATTATTATGATGCTTCGGAAAACAACATCGATATGATGTCATCACAAAATAATATGTAGATGGAAATAGCTACATCTTACAAAAAACGGAAAACAAGAGTAGTTTCCCTCCACAAAATATTTTTATGTCGCCTATCGCCTTGTATTGTTTCCTCCTTGTTTTGAAGTAAATAACTATTAAATTTTATTGGAATTATGCCAAAAATCGATGAGTAAGTAGTCTCAATTGTCTGGAAAACACCATATAAAATGTAATTACCTACGTACGTACTAAGCGTGATTCATACATGCATACATATGTATAGATGACAATTTTGTATATAAGATTTTTTTTGTTTTTTCAAGAAAGTTGTTTACAATCAACAAGATTATATGAATCAACCACTAACACAGTGGTCACTTAATTATTAATGGGTCAAAATAGACGCTAAATTCTAATGATCTCATTCGCGAACAAATTCCGATTTTATTTTGCCGGCAAGAGTATTATTAGTTTTACTCGAAAATCGATTTTTTTTTATGGCATTCATCCAATTTAAAAAGTTAATTTGTTTTGTACAAATGAAAGATAAGACAAGCATATCTACAATTAGAATACATAAATAAAAATACTTACAACTTAGTTATGTATATAGAACCAGCGCCTTTATCAAGTTAACAAAAATTTAATAGAATTTTTTCGAATAGATACTGTGCTTTCTATAATGTAAACTTACCTATTACGTAAATATTATTCGTAATATCGAATCATTCTGGAATAATACATTTAAGTAAGGTTTAATTGGTTATACCGTGACATCATCATAAATAAGTAATGTAGATGTAGTTGAAGAGTAGTCCATTGAATTGTTATGCTGTCTCATTTTAAGTCTGTTCGTCTTACTTTAATTTGAAAGGTAAATTTCGTAAACAAAATGGCGATTGTTTGTTGTTTGTAACTTTTAAATTGTTGTTATGCATTTGCGATTGTATTTCTTCCAAAATGTCTGATTCATACCGAGATCATGTGATCTATTTTTCTTTTGAATGTTATTTCATGGTGAATATTCACTGCTCCCCCCTCTAAACATACCGCGTATCTAAACGATCAAGTTTTTATGAATTTTCTTATATTATTATGTACATACATACCTACATAAGAAAAATGATCGTTTTTTATTGTATGCATTATAACATATCTAAGTATTGTTTCTTTATTATGTATTTATTTATAAATTCTTGGAAAAAATAAAATATCTAATAGATGTGTAGGTTTCAAGGTTTTGTTGTTCAAAGAACGTAAAAAATTATTAAATAATAATAACAATTAAACTTATTAATAATACTTATATATAGCTCTGTTGAATATTTTATTATTTCAACATGTGATAATCTCCAATTGTATGTATTTTTATAAAATCATTATTGTAGCCAAATTGTCTGCTCGTCATTTTTTAAACATAGCTACATGTATTTTATTTACACTGTGTAGTATTACTTGGATATTCCTTTTTCATGTCCAATTTATAAGACTAAGATTTTTGAAATATTAAAATTCCCCGACTTTTTTTTTAAATTTTATTACATCCAATTGTGAATGATCAATTTTGATTAATAAAATATAAATATGTTGCTTTGTATGATGAATTGAGACCGAGTTCAGAGGTGTAATTATATTATTTGGGAGAAGAGGTCATAAGATTACGTCGTCAAGAATATCTAGTTAGAGTTGTTTGACAAAATTTCGACTGCGTGTTGTGTGCACATAAAAATATCACATAATTATGTTCCATAACGAGGAGGAACAAGGAGCTTTATTATTTGTGTGTAGTAAATTACTAATTGTCGCTACGCTGATACAAAATAAAAATTGTACACTCGTTGTGGTAAAATTTGTGATTCACAAAATATTCGTTTAATGGAATGAGTAAAGTAGATAATATGTACTTAGATTTGAGTGCTTATTAATTAGTAGCTTCACTAGAAAAATTTTCTAACTTTATGAAAGTATGTGCTACTTATTATAACAAGAATTGGTTTTCCTAGACGATGTTAGAGAAATAAATTTGCTTTGTGATAGATATAGTAATATATGATTTGTCATTAAACTCTTCTAGCTAGATGATACTATATCATTACTTCTACCTAATTAGTAATTATTGTAATCCATTAGTTTTAATACATATAAGCGAATCACAAATCGCACGATAACGATAATTGGTGTCGTATTCATATTTGTGACTCAAATTTACAAAACTATAATAAATGTTTATTGATTTTATTATTTTTAATTTAGTTTTTGTATTCTACATTAACAAATATCCATAAAAATAACAGATGTGTATGACGTTTGTACAACTGGTGGTTATTGTATAATATACATTTTGAGTCATATTAAGGTTTTTACTCTATGATGATGATATATTTGAAAACAATAACGAGTTATTGTTTGTCTAAAAATCGTGATTTTAAGCGTTTTAATCTTTAAATTTCGGTTCTTTACACTTTTAAGAATACTCGATTTTTGAAGCTGTTAATTCGAATTGTCCATGTTGAACCGAAAATCGTAATATACTACATTTCCATGATGGAGTTAACCGGGATTAACGTGGATATCATGGAAACATGTCGAGTTTAGGATTTTCGTTAAGTTTCTTAATCCAACTTAACCCAACGAAAGTAGTAGGGTAAGAAGGGATTCTATCTGTCAAAACGAAAAAAACAATTATACCAACACAAAATGGTGTCGAGAGTATTCTTTATCTCCGTAATACTTCATAAATCATAAAAATCACAATAAATATTAAATTTAAAAATTTCCACCAAACAAACAAAATTTTCAGAAGTGACTATTAATTGTTGTGAAATGTCAAATTACACTAGAAATTATAATTTCATGGAAACGATAAGGGTTAGCGCCGCCATGTTATTAACTCAACGAAACTCTTAATTCGGGTTAACTCTATGATGGAAACGTAGTAATAAATACGGTGGATGCACTCATGCTTGCTTATCAACTGTAGTATTTACTTGCAAATTGACTTTAAACAAAAACAATAAATGCATAAGTACATAATCTATTTAAATCAAAATGGGCGTCACTTTCAAACTCGTAAAATTTGTTAGATATTTCAAAAGTATGTAATGTGAAACCATAATTAAGGAAATTAATATTTCCGGCCAAACGGCACAGTTGTTAAAGCTGCGGCGTTTGGATCGGGAGGTCCCGGGTTCTCAAATCCAGTTCTCAGTCAAATGTTTCCCATAAAAAGGCATGAAATTATAATGCAATGTAGAGTTTGCCAATAATCACTAACCGCAAAAAGTTTTCCAAAGCAGGACAACTGTTTATCATACAGCAAATTAAAAAAGATCCTCGATTAAGTACCTGAAAGCTAACCGCACAAATCAGCGCTTATTTCAATAAAGATCTAGAATACATTTAGAAAACAATTTCATCGGTCCGAAAAACTGCAAAATATGATTAAATTTTGCAAAATGTTATGTAAATAAAACAATCTCGTTTTGGAAACTAGTTTTATTTCCACAGTATATATATATATACGAAACTAAATTTAGCATTTCTGGTCTGACTGGCAACAAAATGTTATGGAGTAAAATAAACATCGAAATGAATATAAATAATTTACTCTACAGATAAGGTGGCGGATCTGTGATGATAGTAAGTGTTTCTCGGCATCAATTCAATTGGGCATAAAAGACAATTGGGCTTGAAAGATTTTATATTTTATCAGGACAACGATCCATGGCAATGGTTACTCTATAATTGTATGAAAGTTAGCGAAACACCACCTCGATCGTTTGAACCCAATTGAAAAAATGTGTAACAAGAATTGATATCGTATAAAAATGAATACGTAGCTCGAGAGCCGAAAACTGAAAACGGTTAAAACTGCCCATGTGCTTAAAAACGTGTGTAAAGTGCATAATTTGAGTTTAATTTCTGTGCTCAAGAATTAGAAGGGCGTAAGTCGTGTTATGCCCTAATCAACTTTGCACATTTTCTGTTTAATTTTCTATTGGTACATTTTCATTTTTCCAATTTTTAAGGTTCTATCAAAGAGAGACGAATATTTTATTCTATTTGATATTATGTACCTTGAGGATTGAAATGAAGACATATTCATAGAAAATTAAACAGGAAATTTCGACTGCGTGTTGTGTGCACATAAAAATATATCACATAATTATGTTCCATAACAAGGAGGAACAAGGTTATTATTTGTTTAAGTAAATTACTAATTAAATTACTGATACAAAATAAAAATTGTACACTCGTTGCGGTAAAATTTGTGATTCACAAAATATTCGTTTAATTGAATGAGTAAAGTAGATAATATTATGTACTTAGATTTGAGTGCGTATTAATTAGTAGCTACACTAGAAAATTTCCTAACTTCATGTAAGGATATTAGCTGGATTTCATCAAACCAAATGATCCAGATCAGATCAATTTTTACAAGCAAAATAACGACAAATTTTGATCCAACTTTGTTTTTATATCCCAAATTTCGATCTAAAAATTATTTCGTATTTGAAATATATGTGAATTATTATTTTGAATTAAGTAGTTGGCATTAATGAAAACATAACAAAATGAATGACTCAAAACTAAATCGCAAATTGGTCAGTATTTTTATCGAGTGTTAAGACATTGCAAAAATCAAATTTAGAAAATAAGTTGATGTATTTAGGTAAAATCGAAATGACGCACAATCAGATTTATTTAGATTGTTGCACAAAATTATTGAATATGAATTATTTGCATTGCAATTTACAGAGCATTCACAATGAAAACTCTTTTTACTTTTGACTTCTTGAATGAATTTCCTGCAAAACGAACAAACATTTTTGTACGCTAAGTTAGAAATTCATACAAACCTGTAAGTAAAAGGTTTTTTCATTGTGAATGCTTTGTGACTACTATTATGGTATGCTCTCGCGCCGTATTTCTCAACCGGTGGTTCCGCGGACTACGTGATATATTTCTTCGACTGGTTTGCGGAAAGTCTATAAAAATTCGTATTGACTATTTGTAATTTTGTTTCCTAAAACTAGAATATGTATAGAATCCTTTAAAATTTTGAACGTAAGCGCCACGAAAGCCGCAGAAAATAAATCGAATATATTCGTGGTCCCTCGGTATTGAGAACCGCTGCGTAGCGGACAATATTGAAGTAAGCAAACGCTGTAACAAAAATTTGCTATATGAAGTTGAATGTAGTTTAAAGTGTGGTTTTTGTTAATTTAATTTATTTGAAATAGTTTTATCATAAAAATGGCAGAAAACTGTGTTTAAAAATTGTAGATAGTTAATGTTAAGTTCACTATAAATATATCTTTGAGTCGCTAAACATTTTTGAAAGTGTGGCGAAATTAGTTCTCCTCTTTTCTAAATAGTCAGGCACCATCTCTATGGAGCAACATCATATCTTGCTTAGATCAATGTCTAGCTCTAGATTACTCTAACATCCCCCCATCATATGGTGGAAGCCGGAACGTGACATTGCTAATGAAAAATAACAAGACCCGGTGGGGATGATATTTGCAACGAAATGTTGAAATATGGCGGCGATTATCTATTTGATCTTGATATCAACAATTTGGTCTAGAAAAGACATTCCAGAACGGTGAAAGATGACTTTAATCTGTCTACTTCATAAAAAGAGAGATCGATTAAACTGCAACAACTAGCGCAGTTTAGCTTTGCTGAACACATGCTACAAGGTTATAGACAACGTTGTCGCGGCAAAGTTATCAATATATAGCAAGATGATATTGTGTGATTGATTACCAATGTGATTTTCGTTCTAATAGATCAATCACCGATGAAACTTTTACTCTGAGGGTGGTGCTAGAAGTGCTATGAAAATAGCCTGTTCATGGGATATTCGTAAACTTCCAGCAGGCATACGACATCATTAAGAGGAACACGTTATGGAACGATTTGTCCTATCTGGGTATACACAGTTCACGTTTACTAACGTAGTGTATAACGAAGTTATTAGCATATGTGCTGACGATCATTTTGGGGCGCAATATCAGCTCCATGAAAGAAGTCCTCCTGTTGGAATTAACAGTCAAAGAATTAGGCCTTCAGGTCAGTGAAGCACGAACCAAATACATAGAAGACAGACGCGGGGACTTTATTTAAAGAGACACAGTATGAGAAGGAGAAACAGTTCAAATATCTAGGATCCCTGATCACTGAGCAAAACTGTTTCTATGGACATTTCATCGAGGCTCGTAGTTACCAAGCATTTTATGCCAACATTAAAATCTCCGTCTCCTCATACAGCGGGCTACAAAGCGCTAATAGACCAGTTATCTCCTTAAGTTGCAAATATTGGATAGTAACAGCACGAAATATCCAAAAAATTGGGTAACTGAGAGTAAGATTAATAGAGTATTTCTCAGACTATTAAAGAGGGAGCCACGTGCTCATGCAAAGGAATCCCGAGATCGGAAACGATTTAGATAAAGTTGACTTCACCGGATTCATAAAATAGCAAGGTTAAAAGACCGTATTTTAATAGAGATCTAAATACACTCGCTCACATACGGCCAGCAAGAATTTTTTGAATTTAGTATCAATTTGGTTTAATACCTTTGAACCATGCTTAGGCTGTTTTCCAAACGATACTTATTTGATACTTATTGACTTATTTGGCCGCCATTTTAAATAAGTAAGTAAAGTCATTCCAATTGATTTAGCTTACTTATTTTGACAGCTGCATCAAAAGAACAAAAATGCACAATATTTAATGCACAGCGATTTTTTTTTTTTTTAATTATTATTAAATTTATTATTCTTGGATTATTTTATTTTAATTATCTGTATTTTAAATTTATGTTATTTGTGTTTATGGTTTTTACATAATATACATTATACATATTTGTATTAATTAAAATATAAACATAAACCAACACCTTAACCCTTTCACTCGTACTGTACACAATGGCGTACATCATTTTAAACCTAATTTTTAGGATTCAATGCACTAATAATGGATTTTTTTTAAGTGTTATTATGTTGGCTCTTAGTCTTAAGCTTCCAAAAAAGGATATTTAGCGCGAAAAATATTATAAAATTTCAGAATTACTCAGTTAAGCAAAATAACAGGAGTTTTAAAATAAATGACGAATCAAAGGGTTAAAGTATTTTTTTGACATTACAAATTAGATTTTTTTGTAAAAAAGAGATATAAAATAAGTTACCTCGCCAAGTTACTTATTTGAATTAGACAGGTTCCACAAATAAGTATCCGTTTGGAAAACAGCCTTAGTAAATTTTTCAAGTTTAGCCATAGTTGTAAATTTCAATTTTAGCTAATCACGGTTTATTGCAGATTAGCTGAAAGAGTTTAGCAAACCCGTTTCAATTTTTTGTTTTCTCACAGTGTCAAGCAACGGTTCAGACTACTAAGGGATCAGTAATTTCAATTTCATAAAAACTTTTCATGTATGTATTGTCAACTACGAGTGTGTACGAGCGTATTAGATTAATCTAATTGTTGAATTAACCCTTAGCGGCCACAAGGGGTGAATATGTACCCCAGGCCAAATCACCTTAATTTAAGTTATCAAAAACTACGAAAATCATACTTGTCGCGCCATATATAGGTTGTCGAGGAATGTAGGTTACTTGCATGGCACATAGAAGGAAGGAAAAAGTATTAGTAGCGCGTATAAACGATGAATTTCGGAAGGAGTAATGATATTTCAATAGTAATGATTTGTTTTCTGAAAAACGTCATTTTTCCTGACTGCGCATATATAATTTTTTTTTGTCAAATTATCTTGATATTTTCTCTTGTAAACCATATTAGAAATTGAAAAACATGTTTTAGAATGTCCATGAATTATTTGGAGTCTCAATATTTAAAATTTGTCTTTCTAGACCGATTTTTTGACTGGGGTGAAAAATCACCCCAGTGTGGCCGCTATGTTACTGGAGCGAAGTGTGGCCGCTAAGGGTTAAAATAGTCTGAATGAACAAATGTACACCAAATATTTATTGTTGTTTAAAATGACACGGCAAATTATTCAACTTGTTGAAACCAAAAGACGTTGTTGTAGATTGATTTTTCTGGGTAAACCGAACACGACATACTTATGTATAATTTATATTTTTGAAGATAATAAATTATTTAAGGCATTATCCAAGAAAAATTATTTATCAAATTACGACAACCAACTTTGAAATTAAAATTATTATGATGAAATTTAGATAAATTAAATCAATAAAAACACATATCATATCCGATTGAACCCGAAATCAATTGTTTTTTAGGGAGGAGAAGAAAATCAATTGAAACAGCAAAACTCATAAATATACGAGTTTATCTCGCTCGGCACGTTCAGGTTAGCCCGACCGCACATGATATATTCAAAATTGCATAACAATGTGGTAGTTTAAATGTCATTTTTTCCATTGGTAGGTAAATTTTTGATGTCTCCATGATGTAGACCACTGTACGAGAAAAATTATTTGTCGGCGAGAAACATAAACCTGCAGTTACACTGGATAAAAATTCGTACATTGTCAGATAGAATGGTTGTATTGTGTAAAGTGTCAGGTAATCAGCTTCTGAACTTTAATTATTGGAATGTATTTGTGTTTGGCTATGCGATTTTGCATCTAGAACTAAAACGATAAAATAGGATGTCTTTGAGTATGTTGAATAATTATTCTAAAAATATAAAGCTTCGTTATTTATTATTTGAATAAAGTAATTGTGTTTGAAAATTTCATTCTCTTATGACTTCTTTTGAAGAGCGAATGGGTATGGTGATTTCTAGCATAAACCCTGGTCTGTAGAAAGTATCAATGAACCAATAGATTCAAAACTATGTGGAGCACTTTGAAACATTCATAAAATAATATGTTCTGTTTACCACCTTTATGAGATGAGTTGAGTCTTGGTAACACGTTGGTGCACAGTTTTTTGCACTCGTCCAGTTAAACTATGCTGGCGCCTCATTAGAAAAATGTTCAGTATCTTGCATACAGTTTATAAATTTTTGCCCTTGTTACACAAATACGTTTAGTTATTGTTACAAATCAGAGTGTGGCAAAATAATTTATAAATATGTACGTAGGCACCAAAGGACAAATTTGGAAATTGATTTTATTAACAATAAACAATAATAAGGACAAATTTCGTATATGTAGGACGATTCAAAGTTGAATAATAAAATATCGACGTATTAGTAAACTAACCTTGGGATTGTGAAACGGAACGAAATTTTAAAATGATTTTACGCTCAATAATCAATATTTTGCTAACATCGTGCTAATTAACTTTTGTGCAGCCGGGCGTTCAATATTTAAACACCAATTCAACAAAGAATACACAGACCGACAAATTTCACAATATGACAACCATCATGACTCTGTTATTTATTACATTATACATAATGCCAATAGTATATTGAACCGAAAAAAATTCAAAGTGTATTTTCATACATAAAGTTGATATTATTCTAAAAATAATATTGTGATGTTGTTTATTTTCCTTGTGCCAATGCGCTTTATTTAAGTGTGTTGCAAAAGTATGCTGTCATTGCAATGAATGAATCTTCCGAAATAAAAATTCCATTCAGAAACACCAATAAAGAAATTTTTGTCGCATCAACAAGTCGCCATAAATAATAGTTAATGACATAGTTTAGTTTAACATTATTAAAATGAAAAAAAAAAATGTGCGCCATCTTGTCCGTACTATTACGATATGTTATGTATATAACTAAAAAAATGTTTTTTAATTAATTCAAAATATTATTTTCATGATAGTAAAACGAGAAAAAGAAATTCTCTATTTTAAATAGAATTAGAAATTCAATTACATCATCGGGGTTGTTTGTAGTAAGTGTTTTACTTAGTATTCGTTTCGTATTCAATTTAGAACATTGAACGATTTTAAATGTAGAATGAAAATATTTCCGTGTCTGTATACTGTACAATACATATTATTAATTTTATTGACTTATGATTAAATCACAAAAATGGCTTCGTTTTATGTATTTTTATTCTAAATAATAATTATTTGTTGAATGAAATTTATACAGAGAGAGACCACCGAATAACAATAATCCTTGACATTGTTGCGTGTCTCGCAAACATTTTTAAATTATTTGTGTACACGTTTATTATATTCCGTAAATATTTATGAAAGTCAGTCGTGTCATATATTATGGAAATTATTGTATTTAGGGGATTTTCCTTGTAATAATTTTGAAAATGAAATTACTTTAGAATATAATATAAAAATTTCCAAGTAGGGTACATTCAGACGTGTTTATGTATATTTGAAAAATTTGTAATGCGTGGTTTGAATTTTTGGAATACTTAATATGAATGCAAAATATTAGATCATATTCGTATAGTGCCACCATAATCATGTTAATATGTATAATAATAAAAACCACACAAAATATAATTTGTTGTTAGATTCAACAATTTATCTACATACGAGTATATACACAATCAAAACTAAATTAAAATATATAATTAATTACACTTAGACATATAACAAAAAAAGCGAGTTATATTTATACGCTGATGATGCAAGAATATTCAACAAAGCGCGATATACACATAAAAAAATATTGCTAATTTCGTGATATTCTCTTAAAATTCTTCTTAAATACGATACTCGTTTATTACTCTGCTGACCACGTATTTTTCTTGTATATGTTTAATCCAAACATAACATTAATAACTCTTTTTAATAAATGATGTCAAATAACAGCAGATTTTGTTTTTGTGTATCACATTTCCAATAAACATTCGAATTTGTCATGATTCTAGCAAGAACTACAAACAGGAAGTATAGAAGTATGGATATACAAAGTTTGTTATCATTTTTAGATAAATTTGGGTACAAGTTAATACAAATAACGTTGGCTATTGTAAAAAAATATGACGACGTGTTTTTATAAAATTTACATGCTAGGCGAACGATAAGTAATTAATTATTACATATCACAAAAACAAATGGAAATTAGCTGTACTATACATATTACATTTTTCGTAATTTATTTGTGCTTGATGGAATATTTTTCCCATATTATCTCATATCGCTGTTCATCATCACATGTTTTTCAATCAAAAATCCGATAAAAACCTTAAATGTGGGAAGGCTTTTTGAATACATATTTATTAAACCGGTTCTTCAATGATTTTAATAGCATTGACACACTGCGATTTAATAAATCGGATGTAGTGAATTTTTCGAGTTTAGCCGTAGTGTGTCAACCCTAATCGCGTTTTGTTTCATAAAGTACCAGAACCAGTTTAGCTAAATCGGATTTATTAAACCGCAGTCTGTCAACGCTATAATACAAATTCAAAACTACAAAGTTTAAGCATACTTAGTACAGAAAACGGGCTTTACGTTTTTCAATATTTTGATAATCTGTTTCACAATGTTGTTATTGGCGACATACATAAAATTAGTAATATATATTTACATTTTGATTATTTTGTCACTATGTAATGGAATTTGTGTTCTGGTTAGGGCATTAATCTAGGGTGGTACAATACCGGATATTATAATAGATTAAATTAACGGAAAATAGGTGACGATTATTTCCTGAATTTGGGAAAATAATCGTCTAAATTTAGAAAATAATCGTCTAAATTTAGAAAATAATCGTCTCCTGTTTTGCCTTACTTTTTAGGCTGGCGACACACCAAAATAGTAAAACGTTTTTGCTTTCAATAGGCAATAGACAATTTACCTAAACATAGCCCACATACAATCAAACAAATTGTTTCTAGTCAAATTGTCTTGATAGAATACAAAATGTTGCCAGCAAAATAAAAGAAAATATTGGGTACATCCTATAAATAAAATACGATCGAGAAATACATTAATTAAATTACACAAACAAATATTAAAAAGATTAACTTTGCTTCGTTTTTATTTATTTTGACATTTATTTCTTGTTTTCCAAAACAGCGACCACGAGACAACTTCAATCACTGTTTCTTCTGCTTCTTTTCTATTTTTTGGCTGCCAGTCGCTTTAAGACAAGGAAACAACTTTTTGCCTAATTTTATGTGGCGCCAATCGATTTAACAATATCCTCAACTTTTCAATTATTTCAGTTTTAAGACGCACATTGACGTTAAATCAAGGGAATCAGTTGTAGAAGCACTTTTCAAGCCAAGTCAAAAGATTTCGAACAATAAATTTATTTCATCGGTTTTATATTTTGTCTTTGTCGCTAATGTATAAAAGAAGAGAAAGTGGGGTAAATTGAATACATGCCGAATTTTTTTAACACAAATGGAATTATCATCAATTTAATAATTATTAAAAAAAAAATTGTAGTTTATAACACATAAAAATCGTGTTTACACTAATGGATTTACATAAAATATTCTAAAAAAATAACTGAGTCGTCAAAGCTATAATTTCGAAGCGGCCAACGAGGCCAAGGCCTTGTTATTTTTTTTCTAAATATTTTCATTTAATTGCTTCTACATATTTCGTTTGTGAGAACTAAATAATCACAGATTTTTTATAAAAAGTTTTAATCGATCGGGCATAACCTATTTCAATCGATTCAGATTAAGCGAATTTCAAATACTAGGGGGTACATCACACATGACAAAAATAAATTTTACCCATTTTATAATTGTTTTTATCGCGTACACATACTACCTGTTTCTTGAAAATTTATGTTGTATTTTTTTTGTTGTAACTTTTAAAACATTTCTCGTCAAGGGATTTTTCAGATTCAACAGCTGTGTTTTTCAATCAATTCAAATCATGTTTTCTCCATTTATCAAATTGCAAAATTCAACTGTGAGCATTGCGAAAAATAAATCACTTTTCAATCATCTCATTAGGCTGTACCTATTGAACTGTTAACTTTTACCATGATTTTTTCCTAAATATAGGAAATTGGGGGTAAAGTAAAATTCGCTAAAACTATAAGTACATGGTTGATTCATATATGTACATATATAGGAAAAAGTCAGAGTAATAACAGTTAACAGTTCAGTCGCTATAGCCTGATGCAGTGATCCCTGATGAGCTGATTGAAAAGTGATTTATTTTTCACAATGCTCAACCTCACAGATCGAAACTGAATTGCAGACTGTTAACAATTTCTCCTCTTCGTAAATTGTAATAAATGGAATAAATTAATTTTTTTCTTATACTGACCGAAAAATAAATTTCTCGGATTTGTTATCTATTCTTGTTCATTCAATTGGACGTTGGACCCTCTAATCGGGAATTTTTGTGGACAGCTTCCAAACAATCTAAAACTGAGATGCTATAATCAACTTCGGCTGTAACGTAATACATACATATTTCGTAATAAATTTTTTAATTATTATGGATAATATTCATTTTTGTGCACTTTCATCACTTTATCCGGAAAACTGTGATTAAAACACAATATTTTATATTTTCTTATAGTGACAATTTATTTACTCATTTAAAAAGACTAGTTTCGAGCAACTAGTTCTTTACCAATTTTTAAAAATATTTTAATTTTAAATTTGGTTATTGCGGTCTATTTATATTGAAATACATTTCATAGATGTTATTGTGGGGCATTTTTGTTGGAAAGTAGAACGTAAATTAAAGAACATAGCGTTAAACGAACAAAACGTTAATAACAACGAGGCTTGGAAATAGCAAATCGGTCGAAGAATATGTAAATACAATCATGGCAACTGCTCATAAATTGAACGGAATTGAATTTAATGTGAGTGAAGAGTGGATTGGTGCATTGCTGCTTGCGGGTTTACCGGACGAATTTAGACCAATGCTAATGGGACTTGAGAGTTCAGGGACGAAAATCACAGGTGGTTTTGTCAAAACGAAGCTTTTGCAGGATGTTAAATTACCCATATCCACTGGGAAACACAGATACTCAACCAGCCTTTTATGGTAAAAAGGTAAATTCTTTAAATTCAAACAAGAAGGGACCACGGTGCTATCGATGTAATGAGTTTGGTCACATTGCATGCGGCATGCTGTAACAACAAGAATATTGGAAAATTATCTGAAAAAGAAAACAAATCAAAGCCAACTGGAAAATCTGCTTTCATCACAGCCTGTGCCGTTTGTGATGTGAAAGTCAATCAGTGTTATATTGACTCTGGTGCCTCTGCACACATGCGTGACGTAAACGATTCGTCGAGCAAAGAAATTGTGTTAGCAAATAGTTCGAAACTTGAAGTACAAGGAATCGGCATTGTTGATTTGCATGCTTAAAGAAACAATGAGAAGCACACAATCGAAGTTACGAGATGCCCTCCTTGTAGCAAAATTGTCAGCAAATTTGCTTTCGGTTAGTTAAATAACCAATCATAATAATGAAGTTATTTTTGACAAAACTGGTGTAAAATAATTGATCAAAATGGATCATTATTGGCAACGGGTAGCCGAGTAAATAATCTAAACCATTTGAATTGTGGCACCGCCGATTGGGTCACATAAATACAAATAGCATGAAACTTTTACGGGACAAATATGCCAATGGCGTTAATTTTAAAAATTGTCCGAACGAAACTTGCATAGACTGTGCCAAAGGCAAACAGCATCGGCAACCATTTGGAAATTCCGACAAAAAAGGGAGTTTTCGGAGTATGTTAATAAATGCATAATTACTTTTATGCAAAAAGAAGGTGTACGACATCAGACGACAGTATCGTATTCTCCTGAGCAAAATGGAACGGCAGAGCGAATGAATCGTATGTTGTCTGATTCAAAGTTACAAAAGTTATTCTGGTCGAAAGCTATAGCTACAGCTGCTTATCTCGTCAACCGTTCACCGACGAAAGGTCTTGACAAGACAAAGACACCCGAAGAAATTTGGTCTGAACTAAAACCGGATCTGCGCCATTTGAGAGTTTTTGGACACATACCGAAACAAAAACGTAAAAAATGGGATTTCAAATCCGAGGAATGTATTTTTGTTCGCTACTGTGAGAATTCAAAAGCTTACCGATTATACAGTAAACAATAACTACAAACGATGATCATGAAGTGGGGAAATCATCAAGCACGCCTCTTTATTGCAATATAGAAGAAGCGAAGGAAACACCGACATTCATAAAAGCTGCTGCAGCCGATGAATTGTGTTCCAATGATGGATTATATTCCAACGGTGGATTATGTCCCAATAACGAATTAGGTTCTAAAATTATAGAGAACAATGCAGAAGCCATCGAAGAAAGTAACAAGCGTATCAGAAAACAGCCAGCAAAGTTGAAGGATTATGAACTCAGTTACAATGCCAAATTATCTGAAGTACGCTCAGGCCCTTTAACATATGAAGAGGCTATGAGCTGTCCTGAATGCGATTTGTGGAAAAAAGCGATGCAAGAGGAATATGAGTCTCTTGAAAATGGAACCTGGACTCTAGCAAATATTCCACCGAATAGAAAAGCAATCCAATGCAAATGGATCTACAAAGCGCTATAAAGCGCGTCGTGTTGTTAAAGGTTGTTCTCAACGAGAAGGTATCGACTATGAAGAGACATATTCATCAGTTGCTCGTTACTCGTCCATCCGATACTTAATTGCACTTGCAGTTAAGTATGATTGATCAAATGGATGCAGTTGCGGCATTCTTGCAGGGTGAATTACGGGAAGAAATGTATATGTGCCGACCGGAAGGATATCAGAATGGGAACCAATCATCTAAAATTTGTCGTCTTAAGAAGGCATTGTAGGGCTTCGTTAGTGGACCTCTGCATCTATCACAAAATTCAGAATGAACATATTTTATTAGTAGCTTATTTCAAATATTATTAACAAAAGCCTTTTAAATTTTACTGCAAAATTTCTATTTTTTTGATCCAACAAATTCAAAATAATCGGCAAAACTAATTTAAAATAAAAAGTTGATTTAAGTCAAATAATCTGTAGTTTTTTAAAAAATACATCAATTTTTCCCACCCTGATGATTGTAGCAAAATATTATTTGGATTAGTTTTGGAATAAACTTTTAAATTTGGTGGCCCCTTTCCTTGCTTAATAGTTGCCGAACACTCAAGTTCAAATCGAATAACATTGTAATTGTCGTAAAAGTTGTGTGGCGAAAATTACCTTTTAATTAAAGCATTGTTACAAAATTTTAAATATTCATTATTTCATTCTAGCTTTGCGGTATTGCGCTCATAACACTTGGTATTGTCTATTTGACCGACGTAAAAGAATTGGACAAAGTTCTTGAGGATGGTAGTGTCACTGGACCAACTATAGCTCTTATTGTACTGGGTGGACTGATATTTATAATATCATTCTTTGGATGTTGCGGTGCAATTAGAGAATCTCATTGTATGACATTTACAGTAAGTAAACACAAGCGTACTATTTATTACCCATTATTGTTATTACAAGTTATATTTTATATTTTTAGTACGCAATCTTCCTACTTATCTTGATTGTTGCTCAAATTGTACTTGGTGTCTTTGTGCTGGTTAAAAGTGATGAACTTAAAGCGGCCATTCAATCTGGATTCGACAAACTATGGGAGAAACGTGATCAACCAGCTAATCGCCAATTCCTTGATGCATTCCAAACGACTGTTCGTATCTATAAATATTAAATTTTAATTACTTTTTGAAACCTTTTGTAACATTTTTATGTATTTTTATTATTTAGCTGCAATGTTGCGGAAGCAATGGACCACTTTCTTGGGGTCTGACAGTTCCGGATTCTTGTTGTGCCGAGAAATTGTTGGGTACATGTTCAGCAGTGAACGCTTTTAAAACCGGATGTCGTACAGCTTTCGTCGATTTCACGCATCAAGCAACAATGATTATTGGATGGGTTGTACTCGGCGTTGCAGCAATTGAATTAGTTGGTTTCATATTCGCATGTTGTTTAGCGAACAGTATTCGTAATCAAGAAAGGAGGTCGGCATATTAAGTTTAAAAACAATTTTTTATTGTATGCCTAACATTCTTCCTTAATATTATTATCTATACTTTATCTTTTTTTTTTGTTTATTAATATTTTCATTCATCGTCGTTTGGTGTGGCTTTATTTCGCGAAAGTGAAACGTTTGAATTTAATTTTTATAATTAAAATAGCTTTTTTATTTTTGATAAAATTCTAAGATTAAATGTTTATTAATAAACAACAAATACAAATATAAATGAACCAGATATATTGTCAGGGAATGTAGTAATAGTCAGTTCATTTTTTCCTAACAAAATTAGAGAGAAAAAAAAATTTACGAAGATAACAATAATATTTATATAATAATTACATTATACATGAGTAATTCTAAATCATACTTTTGTTTTTGAATAATAATATTACCTTTAAATTAAACAATGTTTTGTTTTTGGATATAGATTGGTTCTTTAAAAATATCATTCGTCCTGTTTTTACATTCCCATTGAAAATAATAAATTTTTAATTTAATTTTCTTTGGTGCGCTTTCATATTTTCATATTTTGGTATTACAGTTACTGTTCAGCGTGCATGCTTTAGTTTTATATTTCATTAATAATTTAGAAATTACATACATAACTCCTTATATTTTATGGTGACCTGTCTTGCATGTAATAAGTTTTGTAGAAATCTATGCTCAAGAATTAGAGAAAGGCGTAAATCGAATTATGCCCCAATCAACTTTGCACAACTTCTGTTTAATTTTCTATTAATGCATTTTAATTTTTCCAACTTTTAAGGTTCTGTTAAGAAACTTAAAATTAAACAGAAACGTGCAAGACTTTTTTAAAACATAAATCGACTTACGCCCTTTTAATTCTAGAGCACAGAAATATTATTACATAATATTGTAAATAGAATATGTATATTTTTTTGTTATATTTTATTTTATTAATTTTATAAATATTTTATATTTTGCAGATACGCTTAAAATTCAAATAATCAAGCCAAAAATTTACAGAATCATTTATGCTAATTTTTGAAACATAAAAAAAAACTATTTTGCTTTTTCTTTAAAAAGTAAAAATGTTTATAATAAGGGCTGGCACATTCAAATACAAACACACACACACACATACGAAAAATGAAGAAGCTTATAAAAAATATTTGCTTTTTTATTTTATTAACCGCAACGCAACGTACGTTTTTTATTCTAAATTTACTTGAAATCTCCAAAATGTTGTGTCGTCAAAAAACTATAAAATCTCAACGTTAATTTTACATTTTTGTTTTGTTTTTTATTAAATTTATATATTATTATATTTGTGTAAAATAATTAAATAAGATAAAATATATATTTTTAGTTTGTAATAATAAAACTATGTAAAAAATGGTCCATACAGTATTATTATTATTATTTTCATAATGTATACATACCATACTCTGTTGTTGATGTTTTATTTCTTCGACATTTATTTGTTCATACTTTGGGGAATAATATTTATGTGCTTTCGATTAGATAGCTTTGCTTGTTTTTGTCCAAATTGGCAGGCTTTTTAATTTTGAAATTTAGGTCTTGGGTTGGTCAGTACCTTAAGCCGCAGCTAGAAGAATGGGAGGGATATCACTATAAAGTGAGACATATTTGTCATTTGGTTTAGCTTTCACCAACTTTGTTGACATTTCTCAATCGCTTGGCTTTTGCTGCCCATGAATATTTTTCAAAATTCCTAAATGGTAAGTAAAGAAGTACTGCCCATGTTTATGATATTAGGCTCCTCTAAATATTTCACAATAATACATAACTATACGTATTATTAATTCAAATTAAATAAAACTCAATATAATATGGAAGCTGATATCATCGATGCATTATTACGACATTAGAAACTTCGTTTATATGTACATATATGTGTTTGTTTGTCAATTGCGGAAAGTTTTGTAGGCAATTAATCACACGTAAATAGAAAACAAAGGAATATCTATAGTTACACCTACCACAAACATTAAAATAAAACATTGGTTTAATCGCAAAAAAAAATCCATCGCTCAATTTGAAGGTGGAATCGTATAAGAGAGGGAGGGGGCACTAATATGAGTAATCCGAATATTTTAAATTTTATGAGAGTTGGCAACCACCAGTATTAACCCTTGTGTCAACACGACATACCCGGGTGTGTTTTTGATTTTTTGTAACAATGAATTTTTTTTTCTAATAAAATTAAATGACATTTTCATTATGATATCGTTTCTATATTGAATGTTTAACCGTCTTTGATGCAAAACTCTTGATTAAATTCATACACAGCAGTGGTTGAACCGTTGAACGAGTGGTGAGATCTCGTTTTTTTCTCGTGTTGACACAAGGGTTAAATGTAGTTTGTTCGGATAGTATGTACCTACTTCAAACGGAAATCACCCATCTAAAATTTTGAGAAAATAACGATTTTCAAAGAGTCAAAAATGCTGATCGCAAATTACATATTGAACCTTCAATTCAACAAGTTACTTTTTAGCAGCACTTTTTTTAAAATCTGAACTACATGTAAATGCGTCGACGCACATCATTCATTGAAAGATGGTGCATCTTTGTCGCTTCGGAAGACCTGTTGCATCTTTGCCACACTTTTAAAAATGCATCTTTCATTTAATAAATTCTGGAGAATATTGAGAAAAAACGTGTGTAATGGTTAAAATTGAAATACATAAACGATTTATTTATATAATTTTGGAAAATAGGAAATTCAATTAAAAACAAATTGGGAAAGCATACCGTTGCTGGTGAAAATACATGGCTGAAACTTATTTGTGTTGAATTTAATCCCGTTGTTTACCTCACCCCTTGAAAGATGTGGATTCGAGATCATTAATGACGTGTTTTTGAGGAGCATCAGCATTTAATGTATGACAGAGGCACCACTCGTGTTGTTTCATTACCACTGCACGGTGACTGAGGGGCACTACTCATGTCCAAAGGGTTAACTTGGTCTAAAATCAGTATCTATGGGGTTGCAATACGGCTGGTGATTTAAATAATTTCATCGCAGGGCAGTGGAACAGATTATTTACCAATCTGGGAATCGGAAATCATTACGCTCGATATTTCGTAGGCATTCGATCGTGCATTTAACAAGGGTATTTTGCAAATTGGGAGTTGAAATTCCCAGTTCGCTGGTTTCTTTGGATTGATAGTTTCATATTTTGTGGCAGAAGCCAAGTGGTGGTGGTGCGGCTATCATGCAATATTAATGAACAGTGGCGTAACCAGAAATTCGTCGAGGGTTGGAGGGGGGGGGGATTCTTAAACAAAAAATAATTTCTATTAGGAAATAATGCATTCGAATTATTTGAATTGAATTTTTTTTAGTTTTTTATAGTTTTATATTGATTCGTCGTGACACTAAGGCCAATTCATCGAGGACACAGTCTATATAACCACATCTCTGTGAATATTTAATGATGCCAAACCATTTAGTCGCTTCAGTCGCATTATATATCTCAATCAGTAAACATCTTTTTTTAGTTTCACAATAGTGGTTCCGGGTACTGCATGTTATCGTATAAGGCCCATAATATTCGTGCTGTGCAAAGGTATCACAAATTTGCGACTCAGTGAAATTTAATAAAAAATTGGAGATCTCCATGGCTTCTTTCAAAAAGATTCTGGATTACCCGTTATTCAAATAATAATAGTAGGTCTTCAATCACAGATTGAAACATAAATTACGTTTATCATGCAAACCAAATACATTGCACCAGTCATGCCGGAACTACAATACGAGGACAATAGATCACCCTACTTCGGTCAGCAAATGCCAACACCATTGCAGGGGGAAACAAGTAACATAGAAGACATCAGGTTAACTAAGGAAATAGTTGATCTTGAGGGAACCATCGCTCAGCAAAAGATCAATAAAGCAGCCTTGCCAGAATCAATAGATGTACCAAGTTTCGGACATCATACCCATCATTATGTATTAATATACATACTATTGTCTGTCGGAATATTCATAATTGTGCTATACTTCTACCAAAGGTGGAGAAAAACGCCAACCAGCTTTAAGGGACACTATCTCGCAACAACAAATTCCACGGCCGAGGTCAACTCTGTCGGCCCCGCAGGATGTTCAATCACAGATTTAAACATAAATTACGTTTATCATGCAAACCAAATACATTGCACTAATCACGGCACGTTACAACTACAACAACTATCGATGCAACAATTGTCAACTAAGTGTCTTTAAGTAAAATTGTTATTTACGGATATATAATCCAATTTCTGATTTATACAAATTGTTTCATATAATTTTTGCTATTTCGGCAAATTATTTTTGTATATAAACACTTACATTTTGTGTAATAAAAATAGTTATAATTGAGCAGTTAAACGTTTTGATTCATTCTCAGCTAAAGTTCCCCTACACTAGCTGCATTAATATTGTAATTTATCGCTTGTCCAAATTTACGACTTGGATACTAAAGTGAAAATTAACATTGGTCCTTCGAGCCAAGCAATAAACGGCTACCAGTTGAATCAAAAAAAGTGCGAGAATATTCAAAACAATTCTCGAAAATTAAAGTTCGTCACATTAACGCCGCATAAAAACAATAGGCAATGGAGCAACTTTACAAGCAACAGAGTGCTCGTTTTGATGAGATACAAAAAATAAAAACAAATTATAACAAAGATGACGAGAGCAGGAAAACAAAAGAATACCTGCAGAAAACACTTAACACCATTAAAACCATCTGTAAACAAGTCATCCTTACCGATAGAGAGATGAGAGATACATACCATGATGAAAATAGAAAATCCATCTCATAATTACTGGGTGGAACGAAAGTCGTTTGAGGCATTCCACAATAACTTTCAACATTTAAATGAGAAATTAAAAGCAGTAACGGAAATGCCGGCAAATGATGATAATTATCTATCCATCAAACCATCAACCAATATTCCAACAACAACAAATAGTCTAACAAGCCTTCCTACCACACCAGCCAACATCGACGTGGCAAGCAACTCTAATGCCAACGAGACTACAAACAACAACGATGTAAAAAATTCGACGATGCAAGACAGCGAGCACATACGCAAATATAAAGAGCAGAAGGTCAAGATGCGTTTGTGCTATAGATTAATAGCAGACGCTGCACAATTGTTAGAAGCTGATGGTTGCAAAGATAAACTTAAACACAAACTAACCCAGCTCGATGCCAGAGTAGCAAAAATCGAGCAGCTTCATGAGGAACTATTAGTGGACGCTACTGCTGATGAAGTAGTTACGATGCCATACTTCATCGAGGATTACTACTCAACATTGATCAACAAATTCGAGATACTAAGATCCAGAATCACCAACGTGCTGAACAAACAAAAATCAATGGAACATGAAGTCAAACTAAGGCCGATTGAAATTCCACATTTTCATAGGGACCCCTTAAAATGGGCATTTTTATGACCTATTTAGAAGGTATATTCATGAAAACGATGACATAAGTGACACCATAAAAATGCACCAACTAAAAACTACGGTTGTTGGAAGCGCGGGCAGACTAATAAGCCACCTTGAAACTTGGTGATAATTACAGAGACACATGGCAGCTGTTGTTAAACCGATACCAAAATAAAAGGCAAATGGTGTCGAACCATGTGAACGCGATGCTGAATTTTCCAGCAATACACTCGGAATCAGCAACATTAATTAAATAATTACATGATTTATTAACCGAGAGCCTACATGCCATTAAGAACTTAGACAAAATTACATTGGCTTGGAATTACATTATTATTCCAATAATACCTAATAAAAAAGTTGGATAATGAAACATCAAAAATATTCGAGATGTCAATAGAGGATCCTAGAGAAATGCCAACACTAGAAGAATTTCTCAATTTCCTAGAACGGAGATTCCAAGCCTGTATAAAAAAGAGCACGAATTAAAGGACTGTATTAATTTCCAACAACATTCCACCTTAGAACGTTCCAAACGCATCGCTCAAGAGCGGCTTTGCAACATGTGTTTAAAGGAGAATGCTCACCACGAAGATAGATGACACTCAAAAAAGTGAGACAACCGTTCAGTTAAAGATAACGAACGTCTAGTAAACCAGTATGATCAGTTAACGTCCACATTATTGGCCACGGCATTGGTTGAAATACAGACTGGAAACCAAGAACCAAAACTCTTACGGATGTTAATAGATCCTGGCTCACAAATTTCAGTCATTACCGAGGAGGCATCCAAGCTAATTAAACAACGAACGAAGAAAACATATGTATATGGAAATAGGAGGTATAAACGAAAGCGAAATCACAACTGCTACAAAATCAGTCACCTTCAGTGTACAACCGCGATTTTCATCGAACTTCTCCATGGAAATGGAGGCAGTAGAATTACCGAATATAACACGACCACTACCTACCGGACCAACAATTTGACAGTAGAAGATGGCGTCACTTAAACACCTTGATGTGGGCCGATCCGAATTATAATCAACCAAACAAAATCGACATCTTATTAGGTGCCGATTATTATACAAATATTGTGATGAACCAGGTTGTCAAAGGAAAACAAGGAGAACCAATTGCCCAACAAACAGAACTAGGATGGATTATATTTGGTAATAGGTACCCCCAACAATAAACCTTCCAAGATCACGGCATTGGTTACCTTAACAGACATCGACCAACAATTAAAGAAATTCTGGGAAGTAGAAGAGATGCAACCCAAGAAGCTGATGACAGAGGAAGAAACTCTGTGTGAAAACCATTATCATTAGAATTAATGTCGAGATACGGACGGTCGTTACAAGGTACGAATTCTTTTTATCCAA
This sequence comes from Tipula helvola, assembly GCA_963556165.1. Taxonomy (NCBI): domain Eukaryota; kingdom Metazoa; phylum Arthropoda; class Insecta; order Diptera; family Tipulidae; genus Tipula; species Tipula helvola. The sequence goes on along the minus strand of OY744483.1, from coordinate 193,948,703 downwards.
AATTTACCATCTCTTGGATCATCCAAACAAAGGGCCGTAGGTAGCAAGATTTATTCAATTGGAACGACATTTTTCAGTGTAAAAGGAATTTTTCAAGCGGTATCAGGAGTGTATAGAAAAGGGTACTCTAATAAAGGACATATGATTGAGGGTAAGGAATATAACGACAACGAATATTATATTCCTCATCCCGCGGTGCTCAAATCAACCAGTACCACAACAAAATTAAGGGTCGTATTTGACGCATCAGCTAAGACAAGCAACGATATCAGTTTTTTTAAATCAAATACAACTCGTGGGACCCAAGTTACAAGAGGACCTGATGTGAATTCTACTACGTTGGAGAAAATACAAAGTAGCATACACAGCGGACATAGAACAATTGTATCGATAAATAAGAATACATCCGGAGGATCAAAAATATCAGAAAACATTATGGAGAACATCATCCAACAAAATGATAAAGTCGTACCAGCTGACAACTGTGACATTTGGAATGGCTTCGGCACCATATTTGGCCAACAAGACACTACAACAGCTAGCGGCCGATGAAAATAAAACTACCCAGTAGCGGCAAGGATAATTAAGAAAGATTAAATTAACCTGAAGATTAACCTGAGAATTAACCTGAGAAAATGGACCTCCCACTGTTTTCAACTTTTAGAATGTGTAAATCCGGACTCGAGAGCCTTCGAGCTTATCATATTTCACAACAACAACGAATCAGAGTCAGTAAAAACACTGGGTTTAATTTGGAATCCAGGCACCGATACGTTTGAATTTAAGGTGAATATCAACGTCAAAATTGAAGAAATGACCAAACGCAAAATGTTATCTGAGTCGTCAACATTATTTGATCCACTAGGCTGGCTATCTCCAACTGCAATAAAAGCCAGCGTGTTAATGCAAACATCGAAAACACGTGTCAGCAATATTACAAATCCCTGCCAAGGTTGGAGGAGATAAAAATTCTGAGGTGGATTAAATTCGATCAATCTCTACAAGGAGAATTGCATGGATTTTGTGATGCTTCCGAAGTGGCTTATGCAGCAGTGGTATACTTCTATGACAGGGCATCATATAAAGCAACTTTATTAACATCAAAAACACGGGTAGCACCAATAGCAACCAAGCTAACATTGCCAAAGCTAGAGTTATGCGGAGCAAGTTTGCTTGCAAATTTAATGAATAGGGTGCAGCAAGACATGCAGTTTGGCCTTACAACAACATACTTTTGGACGGATTCAATGATCGTGTTAGGGTGGTTGAAAAATAAGCCCCACAAATTTAAAACATTCGTGGCAAATAAAATATCGGAAATCCAGAATTTAAGTTCTCCGTCTCAGTGGTTGATGTTAAATCAACCAACAACCCGGCGGATTGTACATCCAGAGGTATCGAAGCAACGGAATTAATAACACATAATTTATGGTGGAACGGGCTTGAGGTTATCTTTGAGAAAGCAATCCAGCTGACGCCAATGATAATAGAGGAAATACCAGATCAATGGGAACTTAAACAACGAGTATTGAGTACAGCTACGGTAACATCAGACAACGTTATTGATCCATTATATCTAAAATACTCAAACTTCAATACCATAAAAAGGATTATGGCATATGTTGCGATATTCATCAACAAATGTCGAAAAAAGGTAGTAACTAACCAAGAAGCTCCTACGGCGGAAGAAATACTAAAATCCACGCAACTGTTGATTAAAATATATAGACCAAGATATATTACGGGTCGGCGGTCGAGTTGAAAATACAACAACTTGGAGCTATGATGAGAAACATCCAGTTATCATTCCAAGGAATCATCCAATAGCTAAACTACTAATTCAAGAAGCCCATGAACAAACATTGCATGGAGGAACACAATTGACATTAGCTCATCTTCGAACAAAATACTGGAGCATACATGGTCGAAATCTAACACGAAATTTAATATCCAAATGTTGGAAATTTACCAGAAGTACGTATCACATCCGGAAGACCATTCTTGAGAACCGGAGTCGATTATGCAGGACTACTACTTATTCCTACAACAAAGGGAAGAGGTCATAAAGCACACAAGGGTTATTTATCAATCTTTGTTTGCATGACAATTAAGGCCATACATATTGAGCCAGTCGATTCAGATATCAACTGAATGCCTCCTCCCACGGCGTCTCGCCAATCTGTTTCTATGGTCAAGATAGAAAATTGGAAAGCTTTTGGACCGTTTTGGTATGTCGTGAGGATAGGGTAACTGCCAAATAAATTGACCCCCACGTGGTTATTAACACATGGTTGAAAAATTTCATTATTACGTACGCTTCGATGTGCGGATTGAATAGGGGCTGAGTTGGAGTCGAGTTGCGAATGAGTTAGGATTGACTGAGCAGTTTAGTTGGGGTTTTATTTGCGAATTCAATTGGGATCGAGTTAGGTATGCTTAATTGATTTGAGTTCAGTTCATGTACGCAAGTTGTTTTTCAGGCAATGTTGGCTTGGGAGTTGAGTAGGGCGTTGAGTTTTGGGTCGAGTTATCGGGTTAGTTGGAGGTCAAGTTGCAGTTGAGCTGGGGTTATGTTGAGGGTTGGGATGAATAAATGTTGAGTTGAATTAATATGCGCATACAGTTTTTCATTGTGCATTGAGCTTTGGGTTAAGTTTACGGTTGAGCAGTGGATCTAGTTGAAGGTTGAGTTACATTTTGGGATGCGAAAAAGCGAAACATGAGGAATAGCCCTGCATTCCTTAATACTCCGCTTTCTTCGTGCGTGCCCTTTGTTAGTGGATGCCAGGTTATTATTTTGGAAAGTTTCAACGTATATTGTGTGCTTCCCATCTTTTATCACAGGCCTCAACACTTAATTCTGATCTGATGTCCCCAATAACAATTAAATTATAGTTTATAATGATTTTCCAGCGTAATGACATTGCCTGTGACTGTGACAGTTCTAATTGGTTAATGATGAAACTTCTTGTCTTAAAGGTTATACTTCTCGGTAAGGTTGAACTGAAACGTTTTGGTCGATTCCTGGATGTACTTCCATAACCCGTCAAGTTAACCATTTCTCTGGAGAAATATTGTTGTCTTTAATATGTGACCACTACATCCCTGAATTTCTGGATTCGATTCACTACAAACGTAACGTTTTAATTTGTGGGCTTGTTTTTCAGCTAACTTAATATTTTCAATGAATTGGACACAAGGTTGGCCATGTTAACCAGACTTCACTTTTTAGCAATAGGTCGACTACTTAGAAATTACCCCGACTGAATTTCTCTACAACTGGAAAGTTTTTATCCTAGTTGCTTTCTAGTTGCTGCAATATTTTGATGACCGGATTCTCGATGTCTGCTACATACAATTGTTTTTCCAACTAGTTAAATCTGACTAAAGCTCTTTGTTTTTATAAACCGAGTGGTGGTACAACTGATTATTGCCAAGATTTTTCTTGTTAATTTAAACATTGTCTAGATATTGAATGATTTCTCATTTGAGGTGGTTACCAAAATGATCTTTCACAGCTCTCTATCTCTTGGGTGACTGATTCCTTCTGATTCTATTTTACAGCTTTGTTCATTAAATTACAAGGATAACGATCCGCACCTAATAAGATTTCTACCTTTTGTATGGTAGGCGCAAATTTGACAACTGGTTTCCTCACGCGTTCGGAACGTCTCGGTATTTCCCTGTGTAGGTGGTCGCCATCCCCATCCGGTGCTTGTAGAATCTTCGGTTCGTCCACTAAAATTAGAATGATTAATAATTATATTAAAACGCTTTCCTGATTGACCGGTAGCTGATGCAGGACGCCTATTTTCTGTTACTGGTTGCTTTTCCACCATTTGTTTCCAAATCTCATTTTGATGTCTCCTCCATAATCCTCGGCCTGTCTTCACCAGATAGACCATTTTGCCAAGAACTTTTGAAATTTCTCCAGGTATCCATCGACGTCCCTTCAGTAGTTGTTGAGTACTTTCTGTCCGCTTTGAAATTTGAATACTCCTATTTTTTGAAACTCGACTTTCGGGGATAATAGAGATAAGATGGTTTTCGGTTGTCGGCCGTGAAGAAGCTCAGCAGGAGTTTTTTCATTTAGTATAGGCGCTGGGCTTGTGCGGTAAGATACCAAGAATTTGGTCAATACTTCCTCAGGCGATTTTGTCGCGGATAAGATTTTCTCCATGTCCGTACCGTTCTTTCTGCTTGCCCATTCGATGTCGGATGTAATGGAGCCGCCGCCGAGATGTAGAATTACATTGAGTTCGCAGAATTTTCTAAACTCTCCGGAAACAAACTGTGGTCCATTGTCCGTTACGATAATATTGTCTGTGTAATGTAGGGAAACTTGGAATACGCGTCGATGCAAATGAGCCACATATTCTCAATCAATTGTCCAGCAAAGTTCAAATGAACTCGTTCCCAAGGTTTTGTTGGAGCGGGCCAAGCTGCGAATTCCTTCTTTGGGTCTGACTGTGAATCTTGGCAGACTGTGCAATGTGGTGACAGTCTCTATGTCTCTGCCTATATTCGGCCACCAGCAGTAACGTCTTGCCAGTTGCTTCATTCGCACTGTACCCCAGTGACATTCATGCATCATATTCATAACCTTTGATTGGAATTGTATCGGAATAACTTCACGGACGTAATCTGTATGCAGCAACAACGTACCCTTACGGACTGTAAGACTACACCTTCTGAAAAAATATGGCATAACATCTTGTTCACTCTCAGAATCCCTTGGTCAACCACATTGTACGTAGTGTACCACTCGGCTTAGGAACGGATCTTGTGTTGTTACTTTTCGAATAACTATCGCGTCTACTGGGAAAACGTTTAATTGTCCATCTACCTGATCATCAAGCTGGAGACATACATCTTCCCGTCCGTCAATGACTTCATCTGGGCCACATCTGGACCAAAGTGAAATTATAAGCCATAAATTTGATTGCACACCATTGCAATCTGTATGCTGTCATCGTTAGGATTTGTTTCTGTGGATGTAAAATTGGCACCAATGATTGGTGATCAGTGAAAAACTCGAAATGCCTGCCATAGAGGTGATTAAATTTCGTACATCCAAAAATAATCGACAACGCTTCCTTTAGCTATAGGATGCTCTGATCCCTCAGACCACCAATCCCATAACTGGTGGCATCTGGTGCCAGCAAAACAGGTTAGTGGTCTCGAAAATAAACCAATTTAGCCGCATCTATTAGTTGACCCTTAAATGTTTGAAAGGCTTCCTGTTGAGCTCGACCCCACTCGAAGGGAACATCTTTCCGTCTCAATTTGTTTAACGGTGCAGAAACCTGTGAAAAGTTCATAACAAATTTATTATAGAAGTTGCATTTACCCATAAATGCTTCCAATTGTCCCAGATATTCGACTTCTGTTTGGAAAAATTTACTCTTGTTTAAATTGCACTTTAGCTTAAATTTATGTAGAACGTTTACAAAGAGATTCCAGATTACGTAGATGATGCTCTTCACTTGTACCCGTAACAATGATGTCATCCAGGTAAATAGCGTAATGTGTTAACCCCGCAATCACGGCTGGAAATCAAGCCGCTGGAATATGGCCGGTGCGCTGCACACGCCGAAAGGAAGACGCTGGTACTCAAATAGTCCGAACGGAGTGTTTATCACAGTCAACCGCTTAGATTCTTCATCAAGCTAGATTTGGAAATATGCATCGGCCAGGTCGATCTTTGAATAATGTTTCCCATTCTGTAATTTATGGAACAACTCTCCCGCTCTTGGAATTGGAAATCGCTCTACTTCTATTTGCGGATTTACTGTTACCTTAAAATCCCCACAGATGCCTATTGAACCGTTAGATTTTGTAGTAACTACTATCGGTGTCGCCCACTGGCTAAATTGCACAGGCTTGATGACCCCCTGCGATTGAAGTTTGTCCAACTCGTTCTTTACTTTGGACAGTTGTGCAAATGGTACAAGGCGTTGTAACGACTTTGGTTGAGTCGTTCCCGCGGTAAACGAAGTAACACCAGAGATTGGTGTTACTACCCTGTTCACATATCTCAATGATTGTGTTACTTCCAGTCTTGTATGTGGTGAGGAAATGAACGAGAGGAAAGAGGGGAAAATGGAATGATGATGATAATGTTTTTTTTTGGTAATCGGATGATCAGCGTTTTAATTTTGGGAGAGTCGAGTTTTGGATTTCAAGAGAGTACAACCGATGTACTTAGCTTGGCTATATATTGATGAAGATTGTTTTTTTTTTTCTGTTATCCGGCTTAAAGTATAAAGTTTTAATTTTTTTTTTTTTCTGAATGTCGAGAATTTTTGTTTGAACTGAGATTGTGCAATAACAGTATGCGTGTATTTTCAGTTTTTTTTTTTTTTATTAGTTTTATTATATTCTTATTATGATTAGCCTTTCCTAACTTCGCGGTTATACCAGCTACGAACAAGCTTCGAATAAACCCCACCCCAATACCCTGAGCTAAAGCCAGCTAATAATGCCGCGATGCGAAGCCTCTGTCGGAGATTTCTTTAACGACATTCTGGTGTGACTTGGAGTTGAAATGGTCGGTATCATTTCGGATTAACTTTTATGATATCGCCAAACCCAAGCACACTAGAGTGTTGTTACAGTGGCGCCCAAACATACGGTAATAAAATCAAAATAAACTTACGTTATGGCTTTTCTTTACAGTTTTTTTTCCCTCATTTTTTCCTAGTCTTGGGATGATTTGAATTACGAACTTCCATCATTTCCACCGTGCGGTGTTGATTGTGATTGGGGTTCGTATTCTCTGTTCGCTCCAAGTCTAGATTTCACATTTTTATTATTTTTTTTTTCACATTTCCAGATTTATTTTCAATTTTTTTTTTTAGTTTCAGCCCAGCTAAACGCTTGCAGTCGTAGTTGTTTCCGGCCATTCTGGTCGTTTGAGTTCACACGAGTGCACGCGTTCAAGTTTTTTTTTTTTTCATTTTTTGCAACATTGGAGTTACTAACCATTACCGCTTCCACTTTACTATAGTGTAGATATTGGTTTATGGTTTTCGCTTCATTGTTTTTCTTTTATTCTTATATTATGTAGTGTACATTTTGAGTCTTGCTATTCTCTGGACGTGGATACATAGACCTACCTCTGATCCCGCGATTTCGCGTTGACTGCAGTAGGAGTTCTGTTCTCTATTGTCTTGAGATAGCATAGAGGTCAAGTATACTTAATCAGATTTTTAATTTCCCTGCTCTCCGGATATTGATGTTGTGATCTACCACTGCTTCCATTTTGATAGTGTCGATTTCAGTTGAGAATCTCAGATCAATTATTTCGTTTTTCATAATTTAGTAGTGGTATTTTGAATTTTTTTATCATTATGGATTTAAACTTGTTGTTGCCTGATGAATTGGAAGTCGAATGTAGGATTCGCCATTTAAAAGGAAATCCTACGGATGTAATTAATCAGCTTGAAAATGCTTTAAAACTGGAAGAGGGGATGGCATCACTGCGTCCGTTTAAAATGCATTCATCTGCTCGAAAAAATCCGAACCACGAAATAAAAAAATGTTCGTCCAAATTGTCGGAATTAAAACTGAAAATGGAAAATTTAGATTCACAAGATCTTAACACTGTCCATTTACGTCGTCTAGAATCGAGATTTATACATTTAACAGATCGGTTGGCTAGAGCACAAACGTCTCCGAAGTACCGCAAACAAGCTATGGAACTTTTGGATACTGCACAAAAATTATTACTGAAGATTCAGTCTGTCATGCAGGATGAAACAAATTTATCCAGGAGAGCTTTCGTAGTCCGATGATGGTGATGTTCCTCCCGTTTTTATTTATTCTGCGATTTCCAAATTAAAACATTATGATGATGTTAATAGTACGTTGTTTTGCCATTATGCGATCTAATATCACTTTAATTATTTATTTACTTTATTAGAAAATATTTTTTCTTAAATAACTTTAACTTTTATTAAATTTTATTTATAAAAATATATAGTTATATTATAACTTTCTTTTTAGTGATATTCTTTAAATTACAATTTTTTGGAAAGTACTAGTTTCGCGCGTATCGCGCTTTGTCAACTTTTAAAACTATTCTAATTTGAATTATTTGGAACTGTTCTATTTATACCACTTTTTGGTTCTTTCTTGCTCTGTCTTTGAGTAATAATGCATTGTTTTTATGTCTGTATATTTCTATTTCTTCCATTCTATCCAGTGTTTGTCCTTTTCTTAATTTGTGGAGCATGTGCATATTATGTTGAATTCTTTTCACCCAAATTCGTCAAAAAAAATTGACGCACATCCAAAAACTGTGTTCTTTTCACCAAACTTCGTCAATTATTTTGAAATGTGCATCAATTTTACGAGATGCAGATTTTTTCATGAATTTCACATCCGTAGCTACTAACACCAACAAAAATAGAAACGTCAATTTAGTTGTCAAAATTTTTCAATATTTAATAGCAGTGATTTTTTGTATCTCGATCATTTTTATTCTCGTTTTGTGTTTAGTTTAATGTGTTTAATATTTGTTGTGTTAATTATTTAATTTAATTAAATAGAATGAGCCGCCAAATTTCAATTTGACGTTTAGAAATGTCAATCAAGTAACCAATACAAGCACAAAACTTCGTCAATTTTGTTTCATGTACTTTTCACCCACAAAATTCGTGTTGACTTGAAAAAACGAAAAGAACACGACATTAGTGTTTTTATCTGTGTATGTATGATTTGCTTCGGTTAGATGAGCTGCAAAATTGGATCGTATGTTACGTTTCCCAATTTCGTGTGTATGTTATTTGAAACGTTTATCAAAAGATCGCCCTGTTTGCCCAATATAGTACATATTACAGTCATTACAAGTGAACTTGTATACTCCTGTATCAGTGATTGTATTGGTGTTGGTTTTAATCTTCTGTTGTAGTTTATTGGTCGTTTTATATGCTAATATATATCCAGCCTGTTTTATTGGTTGTTTAATCATATTACAGAAAGTTTTGTTATATTCGGTTACCACATATTTTTGATTTTCTCTGTCTATCTTCTGGTTCTGTTCAACGAGAGTAGATAAAATTTGGTGTTGTTCTTTTCTGATATATTTTCTATTTAGTTGATCAATGACAATGATGATAAACGTTTCAAAGAACATACACACGAAATTGGAAAACGTAACATACGATCCAATTTTGCAGCTCATCTAACCGAAGCAAATCATACATACACAGATAAAAACACTAATATGCACATACTCCACAAATTAAGAAAAGGACAAACACTGGATAGAATGGAAGAAATAGAAATATAAAGACATAAAAACAATGCATTATTACTCAATGACAGAGCAAGAAAGTATGGGGTGGGTGTGTGAATATCGTATATCCCCAATGTTTTATTTTAGCGCTCCGCGTCTCCGAACGAAATTATGGTTCGATATAATGGCGGACAGAAATAAAATGCGTGGAAATAATTTTATGTTTTCAACTTTTATTTAATTCACTTGATATTCACTACATTAGTTGAATTTATTTATAATGTAAGTATTCCACTTGGATGTTTTCTATTGCCACCAAAATTATATAAAAACTACTTTTAAATTGCTTGTACAAAATTACAAATTATTTTTTACTTTACGTTTTTATTACGACTTGTCGATCATGACGCTGGCTAAAAACTGTACTGTAGTATATGTGTATTGAAAAAACGATTTTTTTCCTTTGTTACTTTGTGGAAAAATTTTCGAGTGGCGATTGCTATAAGTTATTCCAAAATGACACGAGAGCCGTGCACCGGTTTTAGTTTACGTGAATTTTTAGAGCTGTGAACCGGTTTTAATTTCATTGCTCGAGCATGCTATATTTTGTGTTTATTTATGCCGCCACATTACTCCCCTACCAGTGAGCGTTTAGCAAACGTTACTCATTAAACCTGCTAGGACGTTTAATCTGACGCCCTGATTTTGATTTAGACGTAACAGGGGGCAATTGACTAAATGTTACTGTTTTGTTTGGAAGTGACCGTTGCTCGGCTTCATCCTGGATAACTTCTTGTGGAGTAACTGAAGGAACGTCAATTGGATTGTGCGCGTAATCGTTCGAAAAACAAGGCTTAAGGCGATTTATAGAAATGTTTACTTCCCTATTCCTCATTTTTATTGTGAAGTTATTCCAAAATGACACGAGAGCCGTGCACCGGTTTTAGTTTACGTGAATTTTTAGAGCTGTGAACCGGTTTTAATTTCATTGCTCGAGCATGCTATATTTTGTGTTTATTTATGCCGCCACAAAAGAACGAAATATATGACATTATCGTAAAAAGTGGTATAAATAGAACAGTTCCAAATAATTCAAATTAGAATAGTTTTAAAAGTTGACAAAGCGCGATACGCGCGAAACTAGTACTTTCCAAAAAATTGTAATTTAAAGAATATCACTAAAAAGAAAGTTATAATATAACTATATATTTTTATAAATAAAATTTAATAAAAATTAAAGTTATTTAAGAAAAAATATTTTTCTAATAAAGTAAATAGTTAATAGTACACCTATTGTGAATATCAATCCGCAAGTACCATCTGGACTCGGCGTTAAGGCTGTATGGTACTCAAAAATATTTTTTGTTTTGGTATCGATATTTAAATGTCCAAAAATGAGTCTAAACTGTGTCTATACTAAAGAAAAATATCGTTTTGTATTTTTGTTTATTTTGATGTAAAATAAATATAACTGTATGTCGACTTGTCTTATTTCCCTTTTTTCCAGAATAAAATTATATACTATTTCGGTTATTCATTTTCGTTGTTTCTATGGCAACTCAGTATGTTAAAATTTATAATTTATTATAAAACGATAAGATCCTGGACATTCACCATTTTTTGAGGTTAGCCATCTCGTAGAGTAAAAGGAAATCAAAAATTAGCCGAGGTCATACCCATTTTTGACAAAAAAAAATATATTTATCGATACTGAATTTTTTCGTATCGATAAATATATCGATGTTCTTAGTATTTTGATTATATCTTTCTTATTTTATTATTAATCTTCATAATCGTGAATTAATCCCTCAAAAATATCTTTCTGCATAGGTCAATATAAAAGATATACATGGTTTAGCGAGAAAAACTTAAGAAAATTGAATTTTCCGTAAGCACCATTATCCAAAATTTCGTCAACTTTGAATTTTTATTACGGATAAACTATAAATAATTTTGAAATAATCCTGTATTAATCCCTCAAAAATACCTGCTTTATCAATAAAAAAAAATTTGTGAATTGATAAATATTTGTAGCCACAAATTGATTTTTGCGATACCCTTATTTTGGTAAAATGAGTACCATACAGCCTTAATCAAGATTACTAGGCGCTAATAACGTAGATACCGAAATATTTTGGTCAAACCTAATATTGTCAACGAGAAACCTTCAGGTACAGCAGCTGAGGTCGAATCTGTACCTGAGGTAGTAACTACATGTTCAGCTATTCCTCCGCAACCAAATCAATTAAGAAAATATATGTCTGATACTCGAACTTTGGCTCGAGCTGGGATATCATATGATGGTTCTCCAAATTCAGTTCCGATTGAATTGTTTATGTTCCAACTTGAAACATTAGCACATTCCTTAAATTTATCAGAAGAGTTATTGTTTACAGAAATCTGTTTTGTGCTAAAAGGAAATGCATTACAATACTATTGGACTTATCGACGATCCAATCCCAATTCTACGTGGAGTATGTTCCGAAAAGATTTAATTGACCGATTTAAAGGCCGAAGAACAGAATTTGAACTACGTCGGTTAGTTGAATCCCGCAAACAACACAACAAGGAATCATTTTTAAATTTTTATAACTATGTTTGGAGGTTAACATTACAATGGAAAAAGACGTATACTGAAGAAGATCTCATCGATATGCTGAGATTAAATATGCAGCCGGCTTTGCAGTTGAATTTAACCGATCGGACCTTCGGAAAACTTGGGAAACAACATGGGCAGTGGGCACGTTTAGGGGTTAGTACGGATTTCAGCATCACAGCGCGAAAATCAATTCATGAACTTCAAATGGAAAACCAGGGATTGGAAAATGCATCCAGTCTGGTTCAAGGATATCACGAATCAGTCCCTGCAGATGTGTTACAGTCAATGGATTATAATAAGCAAAATGTCGCACAGTTGAATTTTTCTCGTCCATCGACCTCTAAGGGTATTAATCCAAACTCTTTAGTAATTTGTTTTAATTGTGAAGATCTTGGTCATTCGTTTCACAATTGTCCTTTACAACGTCGTCGTTTTTATTATAAGTGTGGTTATAAGGGAGTTACGGTCTCCGATGAATGTTCGGGAAACGCTCAGCGGGACCAGATGCATCTGGGAATTTGAGTATCCTGCGAAATATAACAATTGCCCAGACTCCGAACAAAGGTTGTCATTCCAATTCGGAACTTCATCAACAGAATGGCAACAATGGGAAGTCGAATCCATAGACTCTGAAGATTCATTTCATTCTACCAATTCTCTCGGGTTTTGTTATCTCAATAGACCAAATTTTTCATTATTTCCACCAAATTCAAATAGTTTTTCAAGTCTTACAAACAGTTTACAATTTTCAAATCAAAATGCCACCTGTAATTGTCCCATAATAACTAAATCAGCAGGTACGCAAACGGATGATCTCACCAAACCTTCTAGTAAAATATTATTAAAATCCAAAATTGTTTCAAATCCAATTAAATTAGATAAGATCCGCAAAAACAGTATTTCATGGAAACGAAGGGAACGCACACGTCAATATTGGAGCAACATTAAAAATCTTCGCTCTAACATTTTGGCATCAGTTATTACAAATGATCCATTAGATGGACGGCCATACGCCGATATTTTAATAAACGGTCGATTGTATCGTGGGTTATTGGATAGCGGAGCAAGTGTCAGTATTTTGAGGGCGGGTTCGGAATTGTTTTTGAATGACCCAAAAAATTAAGATACATCATTTGCCAACTACTGTCTCTACCGCTAGTGGTGAGTCCAAGCGAGTCTTTGGATTTATCCTTGTAAAAGTCACTTTCAATCACCAGTCACATCTAATTCGTTTATTCATTGTTCCTACATTACAGCAGCCATTATACCTTGGAATGGATTTCTGGAACAAATTCGGTATTCAAATTACACCATTTCAATTGCACAGTCAGCATGATCATTCGTTTAATTCTAGCCCATCTTTCCAAAATATATGTGAAATCATTCCTGAAAATCAGAATAATACCAATATGTACGAACAGCATTTACTATCTCCAAATGATCAGGAAAAATTACAGCAAATTATTGAAAAATTTTCATCGTTTACGAAACTTGGTCTTGGTAGAACACATTTGGTTCAACATCACATTAAACTCACAGAAGATAAACCCATAAAACAGAGATTTTATCCGGTATCGCCGATTAAACAAAAACAGATTAATGAAGAGATAGAGCGGATGCTAAAGTTAGATGTCATTGAGGAATCTACCAGCGGGTGGAGCTCACAGTGTCACACAAAAGGAAGCGTTTCCTTTGCCGTTAATTGAGAGTCTTATAAGTCGATTAGATCATACGCGGTATATATCCAATCTCGACCTGAAAGATGCCTTCTGGCAGATACCGTTACATCCTGATTTTCGCGACAAAACTGCGTTTACTGTGCCTGGACAACCACTGTTCCAGTTTAAGGTAATGCCGTTTGGCTTGTGCAATGCACCTCAGACTCTATCCCGTCTAATGCAGAAGGTTATCCCACATACTTTGCACGACCGAGTGTTTACATATTTGGACGACTTGTTAATCACTTGATTTGCTTGCACAGGTCGCGGCATTGCTATCGAATGCTAATCTGACCATAAACGTCGAGAAGAGCCATTTTTTGTTGAAACAGGTCAAATATTTGGGATATTTGGTTGGGGACGGCTGCTTACGTACTGATCCTGAGAGTGTCCAGGCAATAACAAATTTTCCGATTCCACGCACCCGAAAACAAATAAGACGATTTATGGGAATGTGCGGATGGTATAGACGTTTTATCAAGAATTTTTCTATAATATCAGCTCCGTTAACCGATCTCTTGAAAAAAAATATAAAATGGAATTGGTCCGAAGAAACAAATAATAGTTTTTTAAATTTGAAAAATGCTTTATCAACAGCTCCCGTATTATCGCATCCAAATTTCAATGCACGTTTTTATGTTCAATGTGATGCGTGTAGTAGTGGAATTGGCGGTGTCTTGTTCCAGCACGATGATCAAGGGGTCGAGAAACCAATTGCATATTTTTCTCAAAAATTAAATGATGCTCAGAAGAACTATTCCGTAACTGAGTTGGAATGTTTCGCGGCCATACAAAGTATTAAGAAATTTAGGTGTTATATCGAAGGGTATGTGTTTACATTAATAACGGATCACGCCAGTCTACAATGGTTAATGAAAGAGAGGGATCTCCACGGAAGACTTGCACGATGGAGTTTAAAATTACAACCATTTACGTTTGAAGTTCAACACGTCAAAGGATCTAAGAACATAGCACCCGATACTCTTTCTCGAGCTTTTGAACCTAATCTGGAGGCGCTCAGCATTAATAATTCCGAATTCCAATTGGACCTAAATTCAATACATTTTGAAGATCCTGAATATCAGGAACTACGTAATTCAATTACTTCCAAAAGTAATTCTCATTGCAATCTGCAAGTTGTGGCGAATAAAATATATTTCACCAACCAATTTGGAATCGATAATTCGCATAGTGATGTACCAGTTTGGAAATTATATATACCAACCCCATTAATATTCGACTTAATTAAACAAGCACATGATCCTCCGAGTTCTGCACATTTAGGCGTTGAGAAAACGTTGGATAAATTACAACGATATTTTTACTGAAAAAAAATGTTTCGAACGATAAAAGATTACATATCACAATGTGAACTTTGTAAAAGTAGCAAAGCTGCCAATATCATTTTGCAACCGCAGATGGGTCATCAAATTGTTACGTACAGACCATGGCAACATTTATATATGGATTTTTTGGGACCATATCCTAGAACCAAGTCTGGAAATTCATATTTATTTATCGTATTGGATTCATATTCTCGATTCGTATTGTTATACCCTATGCGAAGTGCTAATGCTGCTTCAGTTTGTACAACCTTAGAGAATAACATATTTCGTTTATTTAGTACACCTGAGACTATTTTAACGGATAATGGACCACAGTTTTTATCTAAAACGTTCCAGCATTTGCTTACAACATTTGGAGTAAAACATATCACCACACCTAAATATTCACCGCAAAGCAACACTAGGGAAAGAGCCAATCGCATCATATTGTCGGCCATTCGAGCTTATATAGGTACCAACCATCGTGAATGGGACCATCATATACAAGAAATTGCTGCAGCAATACGTAATTCAAAACACTCATCTACCGGTTATTCTGCTTATTATTTGGTGTTTGGTCAACACATGGTTATGAAT
The DNA here is from genome assembly GCA_963556165.1 of Tipula helvola. Lineage (NCBI taxonomy): Eukaryota > Metazoa > Arthropoda > Insecta > Diptera > Tipulidae > Tipula > Tipula helvola. The sequence goes on along the minus strand of OY744483.1, from coordinate 193,933,223 downwards.
GGATCCGAATACCAACTATTAAGAGACCTAAAATGTTTAGAAGATTGTTCTATAACTATTCGACCAGCTGATCGCTTATCATTGGCGCAAGAACAAGTTTTACTACATATCAATCAATCGCATCAAAATAATGAAAAGCGATATAACCTCCGATCTCGTGTGCGTCATTTCAAACCTGGTGAGATAGTTTATTGTCGTAATTTTGTCCAGAGCGATGCTGCAAAATATTTTTCTGCAAAACTAGCACCAAAATTTGTCCTCGGAAGAGTTAGAAAAAAGATTGGAAGTACGGCTCTATAAGTGGAAGATATGAATGGTAAAATAATGGGGACTTATCATATAAAGGATATTAAAACGTAAACAGAATTTTTTTTTCCTTGCATGCATTTTTATTGTTTATTGGTCATTTTTTTTTGTTGCCCGGCTTAATGAGATTCATCTCAGGGTGTGGGACAGCCCCACGATTGTAACGACTTTGGTTGAGTCGTTCTCGCGGTAAACGATGTAACACCAGAGATTGGTGTTACTACCCTGTTCACATATCTCAATGATTGTGTTAGGAAAGAGAGGAAAGAGGAGAAAATGGAATGATGATGATAATGATTTTTTTGGTAATCGGATGATCAGCGTTTTAATTTTGGGAGAGTCGAGTTTTGGATTTCAAGAGAGTACAACCGATGTACTTAGCTTGGCTATATATTGATGAAGATTGTTTTTTTTTCTGTTGTCCGGCTTAAAGTATAAAGTTTAAATTCAACAGCAATACAACAAATTTGGTAAAGACCGTATAGACCTACACATATTAACGCAGATAAGAAACCATATCAAAAGAACAACCGAAACAATGGAGAACTCGTTAGTATTTGGACCCTACTATACCGAAGACAACATAAACAAAATAAGCTGCCAAAAAGAAAACAACCCAGGTCCAGAAACATTCCCCTATTTGGACCGAATTGGTTATATCGAAGATAAAGACACAAGATACCCACTCATCTATCACCTGGAAAGACGGCAAAATATAAAAGGATTTGATGACCAAATCTTTGCCAACAGAGAAGAATATCACATACATAACCGTCATAAATTCTCAAATATCCTTATAGACCCGCAAAAGAACGCAAGAAACCGGACAAAATATTGGTGGCTCAACCCGCAACCACCCTAAAATCAATCAACAGAGGGAAAAGACATACAAATATAACTCAATACAACCCAGATCATAAATATAAAAGCATAGGGAATAATGAGCCGGTAATGGGAAGGGCGAAGGATCGTGGACTCTGAAGCGAGCGATCCAATGTCACTTCATCATCACTACCGGACTTGTTTCCAGTAGGAAACAGTTTGGCATTTTTTTAATTTTAACCCTTTTTTAGCCAACACTATACTAAGATAAAACATTGAAACCCACACAAAAAATTAACGTAAACAAAAAGACTGATTGAATTTCTATAAAAATTAAAGATTATAAAATGAGACTCCAATGGAGCAGATTTTATCAAAATTATAAATGTACAGGGCTCTTTTGTAATCAGCTTTAGCCCGAGCATTAAGTATTATATGATTAGTTAAAAATAAAGCGTGATTTGAGAAAAAAAAAAAAAAAAAAAATAAAGTTTAAATTTTTTTTTTTTTTTCTGAATGTCGAGAATTTTTGTTTGAACTGAGATTGTGCAATAACAGTATGCGTGTGTTTTCAGTTTTTTTTTTTTTTTTATTAGTTTTATTATATTCTTATTATGATTACCCTTTCCTAACTTCGCGGTTATACCAGCTCCGAACAAGCTTCGAATAAACCCCACCCCAATACCCTGAGCTAAAGCCAGCTAATAATGCCGCGATGCGAAGCCTCTGTCGGAGATTTCTGGTGTGACTTGGAGTTGAAATGGTCGGTATCATTTCGGATTAACTTTTATGATATCGCCAAACCCAAGCACACTGGAGTGTCGTTACAGCGTGGTTTAAAATACTTAGGCGTAATTGTAAATGTGCTTGGAAACTAACACAGCTACTCAGCGTGTTCTGAAAAGGAGAATCAAATTTTTTGCATATATCTAAGTATCATTAAAATTTGGGTATTGCAGTCGGAACTAGAATTAACCGCTGAAACTGTGATCGACTTTTGCATGAGGTGAAAATTAAACGCGTCAAACCAATCCATTCCTTGAATGTTTGATCCATCCTGACTATTGGTAACTAGAAGCGGTAGTAAATATTTGTTACCGTCGTATTCGAACTTCATTTCCGGAACTCCTTTAACAGGGACGTGTGTATTCCCGTATGCTCGTAGACTCTGCATTGATTGACGCACCGACGACTGTTCAAAAAGTAAAAAATAAAAAAGAGAAAAGGAGCCTTTCAAATTTCATTTGCTGTCTTCCAAAGTGAACATAGAACATGGGTCGCGGCAGATCTAAGTTCACCAGTTATTACAATACTTCATAATACAGCTTACAATATTTCATATTTTGTTTTATACGTAATTTTATATTCATAAACCAAAATGGCGAAGAAAAGAAACCCGAGGCAACCTTCTCCTTATTCTTCGGGAGAGCCTTATTCCGGTTACGAAGAGCCTGAGGAAATGATATTTCTTATACCTCGTTATGTTGGAACGATATTGAAAACCATAGTTTACTTTTTGAGTGAATTACTGGTAATAATTGGTGTCGTAATATTATTGCGCCTTGATAAAACTACCAGGATGTTTGAGTTATTTGAAATATTAAAGGAATCATCAGGATCTTATTTCTTAGCAGAAAAACCATTAATCGTTATGTTTATAATTATTGCGGGACTTTTTGGTTTATTAAGCGGAAGTTTACAAATCAAGAATTTATTTTTATTTGATATAATATTGCAATTGATAATAACCAGTCTAATAATTTCGAAATATAATAAAATTAAACCATTGTTGGGTGAAATGGGGAAAACAGTGGTGTCCGCATACAGTGAAAATTTTAATGAAATCGACTATCAAAAATCAATGCTTACTTTCCTAGTTGAACGTGCTTTAAGATGCTGCGGTAAAGAGAGTTATGCTGACTATGGCACTTTGGGAAAACTATCGGGATTCTGCCAAAGTTATTTTTTTGAAAAAGGAGAATATCCAGGACCATGTGTGCCAATAGCAAAAAAATGCGTCGATGAAGCCATGACCGACGCATCGGGTTTGTTCGGGCCCTTAATTTTTTTTAGTTTTGTTAAAATTATAGCAACAGTTATACTTTTCGTATATTGCATCCTTACGACCGAATTCGGACATATATTTATAATACAATAAATATTTTCAATTCAAGTACTTATAAAACTCAGATTTTGTTTAATAAAATTTTGATTTACCTATATTAAAAATGTTGCTTTTAAAATTAAGATATGGCAGAAGAAAATGTTTCAAAATTAATAAACATCTAAGTGCTGTTTGCAATCTGACGGATATCTTCCTAAATGCACTACTCCAAAAAATTAAAGGAACAACATTTTTTTTTCAATTTTTTTAGTGGTTTTGGAAGAGCTGTATCTTTGTAAAATACGGTCGCACAGAGATGAAAAGAAAAACATTTTAAAGCTTCAAATCTCTAGTTTGGAGATTTTTGAGCCAAACATTTTTGTGAGATACTGTTATTACGCAATCATAAGAAAGAGCGAAAAAAAAAATTCGATTTTTTGTGTAAGGATCCATAGGCTTTTTAAGTGAAACCAATGCATAGGTCGGTTAGCCTGTTAATTAGGCTTCAAATTAATTTCTTTCTGGTCTCTCTATGCCAACTTTTTGCTGAGATATCTGACTTTGAATCAAAAAGATCCTTTTTTCTTTGATAATCGATATCTCAGTAACCAACCACTCAATAAATTTTAGGGCAGGCTTAAAAACTTGGAAATTGAAATTACTAAAAATTATTAATTAAGTTTCTTTTGTATAAAAAAACAATGTGTGTAGCCTCTACGCGCGACAGAAGTGAAATTTTTTAAGCTGTAAATTTGTAATTACTATCATTTATCGTTCAATGGTCCAGCTGGCATGTGGACGGCCTATCGATAGGTAGGTTAGCGGTGAATTAAATAAGCCGCCCCGAACCGCAGCCCTGCTGGGAGGAGAGTCTCAGGAAACTGGGGAGTGGTTAATCACAGTTTACTAAATTTTGAGTGCGTGTGAGGGGCAGCTTACAGTAGAACAGAAGGAATCTGTGGTATGGGCGAGGGAGATTGTCGGCCGCGACAGCTCGGATAGGGTCCTTGTGCGTAGGTTAGGTTAGGTTTAGGTGGCGGTCCACCAGGACCAGGCATAGACACAAAAAGGTCCGTAGCCATACCACAAATTAAAAATTTTTCCTCCAACTCATTGAAACCACTTTGAGCTTGCTATGAAGCGCTGGATACTCCTGACGTCCTTCTCACTGAGCTCCGCCAGGTCGTTGAAAAGGGGTGCACCTAGAAAATTCAGTCTGTTTCGTGCCAGACGAGGACAGGTGCAAAGAAGATGAAGTACCGTCTCTTCCTCCTCTTCGTCCTCGCAACTACGACAGTAGTCATGTGAGAAGAAACCAAGTCTACTCGCATGTCTGCCTATGAGACAGTGCCCCGTAATCACTCCAACAACCACCATGATCTGTCATTCGTCAACTTACTGGCTTCCTCCTGAAGCAGCAGTTTACATACCGCAAGAGGCATTTCAATATCCGTTTTGCTGTTTGAAATGTGGTGCGTTGTACCACGTCGAGCCAGTCCATCGGCTTTAATGTTCCCCGTACTAACGAAATGTCCTGGCACCCATATGATATGGATGTTGAACTGATCTGTCATCTCGTTAAGAGATGAGAGACAGTTCTGGACTACTTTCGACGTGAGGAGGTGTGATTGAAGCGCTTTAATGGCTGCCTGACTGTCCGTATATATGCGAATATCACAAGTCGATATTACATTATACATCAACTAGTCCACGACTTTCTTTATCGCAGTTACCTCAGCTTGAAAAATGCTGCAGTAGTCAGGGAGACGAAAGGAGAGGTTTAACATGAGTTCCTCGCGGAACACCCCAGCCCCTACTCCTGTATCCCGTTTTGAACCATCAGTGTAGAAGTTCAAAACTCCTGGTTCCAAAACTGCATCCATCATCCAGTCCCATCACTAGATGGGATAATAGTCCGGAACTTTCTATCAAAAGATAGTGACGGGACAGTATAGTCGGTGGTCTTGGGAAGCCCTTTGTTACAAAGTATAGATGAGTGACCTGTATTATTGCAGGTCCACATTAACGTGGATTTCAGTCGTATGGCAGTGCAAGCTGCCCACTGTTTTCCTAAGATATCTAGAGGAGTTAGAAATAGCAGAGTCTCCAGTGCCTGAGTGGATGTGCTCCTCATTGCACCACTGATCCACAGAGAGATTGTTCTCTGAACTTTTGTCAACAACTTTAAGTTGACAGTTTTGTCCAGAGCAGGCCACCAGACTGTTACCCCATACAGAAGAATGGGTCTAACTACTGCTGTGTATAGCCAAAGGACTATGTAGGGCTCCAGCCCCCAACCTTTCCCAATTGCATTTTTGCAAGAGTATAGCGCTACCGTAGCTTTCTTTACCCTTTCCATAATATTAGGTTTCCAGTTTAATTTACTGTCCAAAACGAGACCCAAGAACTTTGCTTCACCTGTAAAAGCCAAGTTGAAACCATTTAAAGTAGGAGGATCGACATGAGGAATTTTATATTTCCTAGAGAAGAGAACCAATTCGGTTTTCTGTGGGTTCACATTTAGCCCACAACCATTGGTCCATAATAAAAGAATGCCCAGAGCACTTTGAATAAGCTCGCTAAGTGTCCCGGGATATTTTCCACGAACCCCAATAGCCACGTCATCCGCATAGGCAACCACCTTGAAGCCACTATCCTCCAGCCTCAGCAACATATCATTTATGACCAAATTCCAGAGAAGGGGGGACAGTACGCCACCCTTCGGCGTGCCTCTACTTGCAAATCTTCTGGCGGAGGATTTCCCCAGACTGGCATTTATGATCCTGCCTCTTAGCATCTGATCTATCCAGTCCTTAAGAGAATCATCCACCCCTAGATTCGAAAGTGCCCGAGTTATAGCCCCTGTTAGCACGTTATTAAAGGCTCCCTCAATGTCCAAAAATGTTACCATCGCGTAGTCTCCATATTCGAAAGATTTTTCAATAAAATATGTGAGAGAATGAAGAGCAGTTTCTACAGATCTCCCCTTGCAATAGGCATGTTGAGATTTGGACAGCTTTTCCGGCACAATCGTGCCTCTAATATGAGCTTCTATTTGTCTTTCCAGTATTTTGAAAATGAAAGAAGACAAGCTGATCGGTCTAAGGTCTTTGGGACTGCAGTGTGAGGGTTTTCCCGCCTTAGGTATGAAGACAACCTTCACTTCCGTCCATTTACTGGGGATGTGACATAGTTCTAGGCTGCCTCTAAAAATTACCTCTAACCAGGGAATGGTTAGATCCGTAGTTTTTTGTATATCCGCAGGGATAATACCATCAGGTCCTGGCGATTTGTATGGTTTAAAACTGCTTATCGCCTACAGAATCTTTCTTCTGCTAATAATTTGGCCTACGAGGCTACTTGCCCCTTGTGCCTAAAAGATAGAGATCCCAGGATGAGGCGGCAACAAACGAGCCAAGACAGTCACAGGGGCGGGGTCGGGAGATCCCAAGGATCAAAAACCGAAATTATTCAGTGAGATCCTAAAGGAGCACGTATTGGTGCCAGCCGTCATTGACAGAAGTCAAGAAGATGGGAGCATCACGTCAGAGAAGATAAAATCCAGGATCCCCTGCTCGGATCTGAGATCAGTGTGTTGGAAAAATGTAGATCATATTGTGAGCGCCACGACGAATTTTATCTGTAGCTCCTTGTGATTTTTGGTTTTTCAAGTGTTTCGACTGCGCATGCGTTGATTTTACGTGTGCGCCTCAATTTGTAAAACGTAGTATTCGTTCGGCGTCCATCGTCCGACGTCCGAGCAACAACAAAATTAACGATTATCCTAGCTATTGTTTTTTTCCGAATAAAATAGTATTCTATATATTTGCCATTCTAAGGCACGAGTTGTTTTATTACTCTTCCTGAAACCATTTTGCAATATCTGGCGGCCGTGACAGGACAAGTTTAGTGTTGTTGCAGAGAAAATTTCAGTTTAGTGTGGAGCCGTATCAATTCGTGACAAAACAATGGACGATATCCAGAAAGTTCGGAAAGTGCAGAGACAAGCGTTTACAAGAGTTTTAGGCAAACTGCACCCTGATTCTCTAAAAATTAAGATAATGGGTAAACGTGTAAACTCGTAAAAAGCAAAGCTTTCTTTCATTAGTTTGCAATTTTTCGATTTTATTTGAATTAGTAATTAAATCGAAAAATTGCGAATTTATTAAATTAGGCTCAGCTTTTTGCAGGTTTACACGCTTACCTATTATCAAAAAATTTTTACATATAGAAATGACACCGGGTAATTTCACCGCTACGAGTTCAGTATGTCGCTGCAATCGCATTTTTTGGTTTGTTACTTTACTACTTTTTTTACAAAAAAGTGGGGCGTGTTTACACATTGTTGTTTATTGATTTTCTATTTTGCTTATTTTATACACTAAATACCGTAATTCTTTAATGTTCAATTCATTCCTATTCCATACACAATGAAAAAAGGATAAATTACGTTTTTGTTTATGTATTTGTAATTAGTTGTATGCTAATTTGAATGTGGTTTACAATGTTTGTACCAAATTTTCTTATTTTTTTTTTTTTTTTTTCGCCGAAACATTTATAATTTTGAGTTTTGCACGAATGAGCACTCGCATTGTATGCATAATTGAATGGTTCGTGGATTCCAAAATTACACAAGGTGTTTTACTTTTAATTTCCTTTTCACATAAATTAAATATATTTTTTAACACGTTGTAAACAAAATTCATCTTCTCGAAACAGTTAATGATGTTTTGAACTACAACGACAAATGCCGTTGTTTGAACTAATAAACCCCCTTTTACAGTATTTTTAGTACTGGCGATTTTTTATTAGTCTTTCTGATTTCTCGTAATTGTTATCCAAATTTTCTTTGCACATAAAAGATTTGCAATTTCTACAGTTGTGTATTTTTGATACGGCATGTGCGACGTATCCTGCAAAATAAGTTGTTGCCATATCGTTTACAGTTGGATCCATCCATGTTCGCCAACAACAGTGTCTTCTGGTTTTGCATCAGAATCACCAAACTGTACTCCATTTTTGCTGCATTGCTTTTTGAAAACCGAAAAAAAAGAAATCAACATACATATTTGAATACTGTTAAAGACCGAAAGTAAAAAATTAAGTCGTAAACAGTCGATAGTGTTTAGCCGAAAATTACTATGGATGCATGGATAGCATTGAAAATGTTTGTCAATATTCTTAAGTGATAAAACCTGCTCAAAAATCAGCCTCTAGCGTGTTATGTCAATAGCTATCGCAAGAAAAAAATTCAATAAAAATTTCTCGTTAGGAAATCTAAGAAAATTCGATTTTCCAAAAATCATTAGAAACTTTCTATAAAATCAGCTTCTAGAGTTTTATATCTTGAGATGGATTGTTTTCATGTGATTTGTAAATCGAAAGCAATATTCAAAAACGTCTTGGCTCCACTTAGTTTACAAACAGTAAACCATGATTTCGATGATGCCAACTTTATTACTGTTTTTACTGATGCTTCGAACCCCAAAAACATTAAACTATTCCCAGTTCTTATGCGATATTTTAATGCCAGTAATGGAATTCAAGTTAAATTACTTGAACTTGCGTCACTCCCAGGAGAAACTTCCGAATTAATTACGGAATTGCTTGTAAAGGTTCTCGAAGAACATCAACTTTCAAAAAGCTAGTGGCATGGTTTTTCTAGAATCAGAGGTTCAAGGAATTTCATTATATTTCGCAAGAATGAAAATCTAAACTTATTTCAGATAAATTGCAAAACGATAACATCATTGAATTTGAGTGTGCGGTCCACGTTGCACGTTGTGAACAATGCGTTACAATTTGATGCTGATTTATTGAGTTATGACTTTGTCAACAAAATTTGTGGTAATGTGGTAATGAGCCCCAAATGCGACAATTTTGCTTGTTGAATAGCCTCTGAGGTGAAAATGAGCTTCGTCGGAAAAGAGCATTTTTCGGTAAAAATGCTCCTTTTCTTCCAAGCGTTCCACAATCCAATTAGCGAACAAAAAACTTTGCTGGTGGCCATTTTGTTTCCGCTTCTGTACTAATTGAACTTTGTACGCTTTTATACCGAGGACTTTATGCAAAATTCTCATCAAAGAACTGCGTGAAATGTTCAATTCTTGAGCACGATGTTGATGGATGCTCAGACACATTTTGAGCAACAGCTGCAATGTTCTCGGCTGTATGTGCTGTAAAGGCGCGTGCACGTGTTGGTTTCTCCAATAACAATCCAGTTTCACAAATTGATAAACAAATTGCCTTGTAGGCATTTATACAACTTATATTATAGTTAAAATAAAAAAAGCGAAATCCCAAATATGTTCGGTTTTGATTATTTACTATTTTTTTCAGTTCTCTCATTGATTTTACCTCATTCACTAGTTTTTTTTGTTGTTTTCTTTTGTTTTTTACTTTTCTTTCATACTTCACGTCTTATGACACATTTAAAACCAAAATAAGGATGACTTATTCGTTTAGTTTCAATTAAGTAGTCAAAGAGTTAATTTTAAAATGGGTCGCTCTAGATCAAATCCTGACGAAAAAGCCAAAATTTTGCAATTAAAGGCAGAAAAGGACACACATTCACAAATTGCAAGAGAGTTGGTTCATGTTCTCGGATGAATCCTAGATCAATCAATACCTTTGGACCCTATATGTAAGGATAAGTGTTCGGCGAGGAAAAGGCAAAATGTATTTAACAGAATGTATTTCGCAGGTAGTAAAACTTTCACCGTATGTTATGGCCTGGGGAGCCATAACAGCCTTTGTTTGATCACTACGCCTTCTGGATAATTCAGTAAATGGAGAAAAATATAAAAAAATTATTGAAACCTGCGTCGTCACTATTGAGGACCCGACTCAATACATCGGTATTCCACTCTTCCACGACGATTCAGCTCCGTATGTTACAGGGCGCTCCATTGTGAGTTATTGACGTTATTTGTGACGTAAGAATGCTTAATTTTAACGTCTAATTTTTTTAGGTAGCCGAATTTAAAAATAGCTTGGGATTGAGTCGTTACCCTGAACAGGAAATAGTCCTGACCTCAATATTGTTGAAAATATATTGCCTTTCATGGGAAAGAAGATCAAAAAATACAAGCTGGAAAGTGTTAAAGAGCGGAAAAAACTTATAGAAATAGTCTGGCTTGAAAATAACAATATATTATTTAACCAAACTTTACAATTCAATGCCGATCCGGATTAAGGATTAATCATAAAAGCCAAGGGCGGTGTCATTAATTATTGATTTTAAAAAGTGCAATTTCTCTTAAATTATTTTGGTTGAGATGAATTATTTTATTTCTGTTAATCCTTATTTTGAATAAAAATTACCATTGACAACAACAAACTCTTTTTGAATTGAAATGACTTTGCTAAAAACACTGTAAAGACCTACCAAATTGTTACGAGGTATCGGACCGCCGTTCTTTTTTATTTGAATATTGTATAATCTAGGAGTGATTATACATTCCACAAAATAATATCCAAAACGCCAATTATATTATACAACAATTTCCATAATCACTTCTTTTATTTTAAACATTACAAAATAAAGAATTTAATTTTAACAATAATTAAGTTTATTAAAAATGCTTGTTTGGCATTTGGATACAGAATACGGAATGAATTATTTTACAATTGACCATCACGATGATGGTATATAAATTGGTACATAAGAAAAAATGGTAAGGGTAATGAGAAAAATGCAATGGTACATACAATTACTAGGTAGGGGAATCATACATATAGAATAATAATAGATAATAATAAAGTTATATAATACAAGAAGGTATACATAAATAATAGCTACTCTGGAATATTCTGTACGCGTTATATACTAATTAGGTAATAATAATTGGGTATTGAACAAAAATAATAATAATACATAAAGATAAATACATAAATATAGATATAACATAAAGATTATATAATAATAATATGACGCTCATCAACCTGTTGACGGCCGGGTATGGTTTGGACCGTGCGACAAGAAATGGGATTATCTGTTTATTTTAAACATACCGCCGCCGTTGACTCGGTAGAGTCAAATTTAGGTAAAAGACACAGTTTATAAATGGGGCGTTTAAGGATGGTTCCATTAGGTAATTTAAGGGATAAGACTCTGGTGAGTTGGTCGGTTCCGGGGTGAAGTTGATAAATCCTGGCTAGTGGCCATTTGGTGGGTGGTAGATTCTGATCTCGAACCAAAACAAGATCTCCTATGGCGAATTGATGATTTTCAGCATGCTTCTTGTAATGTTTATTTAGAGAGGTGACGTACTCTTGCGACCACTGCTTCCAAAATCCTTGAATTAACTGTTGGATCAACTGCCATCGACTCAGATTGCACATCTTTAAATGTTGAAGACTGGGTTCTTGTAACATCGTTAATGGTTGCATAATCAGGAAATGTGCAGGGGTTAAAGGGTTCCATTCATCGTCATGGAGTTCTCCCAACGGCCTGGAATTTAATAACGCCTCGATTTGCTTGGCAATGGTTAGGAATTCTTCGTAAGTAAATAGGACCTCTCCAATCACTCGACGTAAATGGTATTTACAGGATTTGACGGTGGCTTCCCATAAGCCACCAAATGTAGGAGCACCAGGAGGGATAAAATGCCATTGGATGCAATTGTCGGTACACCATGCTTGAATTTGGGTTTGTTGGGCTTCGTCCATAAACTTTTGGTAGAAATACTGAAGCTCGCGCCTTGCTCCTACTAAATTGGTGCCGTTATCACAATATATATGTTGGGGTAATCCTCGGGTTGCACTGAAGCGTTTTAGGGACGCGATAAGAGCATCAGTCGTCATGTCCGTGACCATTTCCAACGTTGTGGCCTTTGTTGCCATACATACAAACACGACTAAATACGCCTTATAAGTTTTAGCGCCCCGGCCCTTATATGTTTTGAGGAAAAAGGGACCAGCTAAATCGATTCCAACTTCGATAAAAGGTCTAATTGACTGGTTGATACGACAAGCAGGAAGCTGTCCCATTAGTTGCTGTTCTGGCTTGGCGGTGAATCGTCGGCAGGTGAAGCACAAATGAATTATTCGCCTTATTAAATTTTTCACCCGTGGAATTGCATATCGTTGTTTAACCATGGTCAGCAAGAATTTGTGACTGGCATGCAGATTCCTGTGATGAAGTTCACGGATGATCCTCTCAGTAATAACGTGGTCATGTGGCAAGATAATGGGATGTTTGGCATCATGGTTCATACTTGCGTTCTCCAAACGTCCTCTCATGCGCATCACACCATGATTGTCGATATATGGAAAAAGAGAAAAAATGTTTGAATGTTTTGGTATTGATTTATGATTCAACAATAAGTTAATTTCGAGAGTAAATATTTCATACTGAACACATCGAAACAAGTAATATTCAGCGACTAACACCTCGTCTACTGATAAATTGAGTCCTGATCTACGCTTTATCTTCCTTGATTGAAGATTGTTTTTGTAGCGTAGAATGAATGCTAATACGTGGGTTAATGTACGTAGACTTGAAAATCTAGAAATCAGCTCTTTGATAATCTCATGATTTTTAGCGGCTGTAATAAAATTAGAAATGACTTGTAAGTTTTCCAATTTTTCGATTTTAGGAGATACAGGTAGTACTAGCGGAGACTTATGTAAAAATTCTGGACCCTTAAACCATATTGCTTCGTTGACTAGATCTTCAGGAACGATCCCTCGGGTCGATTTATCGGCCGGGTTGTCACTGCTTGGTACGAAATGCCATTGGCTTCGGTTAGTGGTGGACATAATTTCCGCAACACGGTTTGCTTGGAATGGGTTAAGCATCTTTGGTGGCTTGGACATCCATTGTAATACAATGGTTGAGTCGGTATATAAGTAAATCACCGGTTCTTCCGATAACTTAAGTGCTTCTAATGTCAGCTTTAGTATTCTGACAAGTAATGTAGCACCGTTTAGCTCCAACTTTGGGATTGTGAGTGCCTTGATCGGGGCAACACGAGTTTTGGCTATTATTAAGTTGGTTTGGACGCCTCCATCTGCTGAAACTACACGAGCATAAATAGCGGCAGTGTAAGCATCCTTTGATGCGTCTGAGAATCCATGTAGTTCCAAATGATCACCATTGATATATAACCATCTCGGAAATTGAATGTCCTTTAACAACTTTAACTGGGCTCGGATTGCTAAATAGTATTTTAAAATATTCGCTGGTAGCTCGTTATCCCAATTGATGCCTTCCAACCATAATGACTGGAACAAAATCTTCAATCCAATCGTAACCGGTGATAATAGTCCCAATGGATCGAAAATGCGTGACGTCTCCGACAAAAATGAACGCTTTGTAATCTTAGCTGGTTGTGATGGTAATGATACTCTAAAATGAAAATAATCTGCAATTGGATTGTATTTTATACCTAACACGGAGATCATTTGACTATTATCGGTAATCTCAAATGATTTCATTTCGCGACTTTCTAATGGAATATTCTTTAATAGTAGTGGGTGATTTGCTGACCACTTTCGCATGTTGAACCCCCCGTACTTCATTAGCGAAATTACATCTCTCTGTAACTGTAATGCCATGTCGAGGTTATCACTGCCAGACATCAAATCGTCCATGTACAAGTCGGTTTTAATAATATTGCTAGCTTCAGGATCTACCTTTGCGTACTTATCTGCCAAGAATCCAAGTGAGGCTGTGGCTAAAAACGGTGCAGGTGAGGTACCGTAGGTCACGGTGTTCAAGCGGTAATGTCTTAGATTATCGGTTGAGCTTTCCCTCCATAGTATACGATGATAATCTTTGTCTGGATCAGAAATGGCAATCTGTCGAAACATCTTCTTGATGTCAGCAGAAAAGACATATTTATGCTTGCGAACCCGGATCAATAAATTCACTAGATTGTCCTGTATGGTCGGACCAACCATCAAATTATCATTCAGAGAATAACCGTTACTTGACTTGGCGGAAGCATCGAATATGACACGAACCTTCGTGGTGGAGCTTGACTCCTTTACCACGGGATGATGAGGTAGGTAGAACAGCTGATTATTTGCCTTTGATATTTCGTTTTCTGGTACTACTTCTTCAACCTTCCAAAAGCGCTCGATTGCCGCTTCTATACGCTGGAACACTTCAATTGCCCTAACGTAAGAAGAACTAACAATTGGTTTCGTTAAATCTCGATTAGGTGATTCGTAATTGGATAAGGTTCCCCCAATTAGCCATCCGAACTTAGAATTCTGGACACATGGATAATTTATCTTCTTTTGAATTTTGCCCTCGGATAAGGCTTGGAAGAATTGCTCACATCCCAGCAGGATTTCAACAGTTGCAGGGATATTAAACTCTGGATCCGCCAATGGTAAATTATCTTCTATTTGGAATAGTGATTTCTCGATTTTCTCTGTCGGCAATTTTGAAGCTCTTGACGTACCGGATTGCGTTTGGTTTAGTGTGTTTATAATGATACTGGATTTAGTCCGAGGTACCTTCAGGCGCCGTAGCAAATTTTCTGAAATGAAACTATGAGTAGACCCTGAATGGCCTGAATCTAATAATCCAGGACAACTTATCCAATTGCCATATTTATTTTGAATGTCGACCTTGGTGGTTGGTAAGATCGTTGTATTGAACTTTCTCAATTTGTGATCTGACCCAGATGATTGATGCGAGGTGACTTCGGTCTGGAATTGGCATAGGGTTACAGATGACTCGGAGGTATCAGCTGTCGATGGTTGTTTGGTCGAAGTAACTGCAAAATTCGTATGAGTCATTTTATTGGGTGCTGCTATGCTCATGGAGGGATTAGAGCTTTCCTGGATGTTACTTGTAAGCTGAAGTCTGGCTGTGTTCTCGGGTACGGTAGAGTTGAATATATCAGTATATAAAATTGGTAGATTCAAACGTGGTAACTTAAAATCGGCCCGAAAATTAGATTGGCTTGCGTTTAAAGTTGTATCAACATCATCTGGGATCGCGGGTACGGTGGTACTTAATGACCTTTCTCGAATGAGAGCTTGCGTTTTTGCTACAATGGCAAAGTATTGATCGTCGATCGCCTCTATCTCTGACACAACCGAATCGTCCAATTCGAACATTTCATCTTCGATTGCAATAAATGTTTTGTAATTTTCATGTGTGGCTGCTAATCGAACGGATAATTCATCATAATTAGCAGTGTCTCCATTGGTGCTGATATAATTGGCAATTCTGGTCATTTGATCTTTCATCACACTTTTACGTTTGGCTAAGGTTTCCATTTCAAATAAAATTGGCTTGTTGATAGCAGTATAAAGAATGTACAATAAAGGTCAAATGTTCAAACAACTACCGTTTATCCACTACACTTGGTTTTAGCGGTATAAAATGCACCCGTAAACGCGCTCAAATACCCGTACGGTTAAATATAAGTAACGGAACAAACAAAAAATATGTATATGTAACGCGATTAAATAATTGATTGGAATTCACTTCACTTACGGATAACGGAATAATAATTATTCAACAAATATTCAACTGATAATTATTTAATTTACCATAAAGAAACAAGGTAAATAGAACAAAAAACAGATTACCTGATATCAATGGATGCTTTCAATAAAAATTGGTAACAATAATGATGACACACCACACAGGCTGGCGAATCGGTATACAAAAATCCAAATAAAATTGATGCGTTGGACCGCATACGGTAAATGTCGAATAATTGCTAGCAAATAACTGGATTTAACAAATGATGACACACCACACAGGCTGGCGAATCGGTATATAAAATCCAAATAAAATTGATGCGTTGGACCGCATTCGGTTAGTTGAATTATTGCTAGCAAATAATTGGATTTACCAATAATGATGACACATCACACAAACTGGTGAATCGGTATACACAAAATCCAAAATAAACTTGATGCGTTGGACCGCATTCGGTTAATCGACTAATTGATTGTAAATTATGATGACACACAGGCTTGTGAATCGGTACACAAAATCCAAAATAAACTTGATGCGTTGGACCGCATCCGGCTCGAAGGACCAAAAAAATGTATAATCTAGGAGTGATTATACATTCCACAAAATAATATCCAAAACGCCAATTATATTATACAACAATTTCCATAATCACTTCTTTTATTTTAAACATTACAAAATAAAGAATTTAATTTTAACAATAATTAAGTTTATTAAAAATGCTTGTTTGGCATTTGGATACAGAATACGGAATGAATTATTTTACAATTGACCATCACGATGATGGTATATAAATTGGTACATAAGAAAAAATGGTAAGGGTAATGAGAAAAATGCAATGGTACATACAATTACTAGGTAGGGGAATCATACATATAGAATAATAATAGATAATAATAAAGTTATATAATACAAGAAGGTATACATAAATAATAGCTACTCTGGAATATTCTGTACGCGTTATATACTAATTAGGTAATAATAATTGGGTATTGAACAAAAATAATAATAATACATAAAGATAAATACATAAATATAGATATAACATAAAGATTATATAATAATAATATGACGCTCATCAACCTGTTGACGGCCGGGTATGGTTTGGACCGTGCGACAAGAAATGGGATTATCTGTTTATTTTAAACAAATATATTTGGAAATGGTGTAAAAATTGTGTTGATAATCAGGATCCATCATTTCTGCCATCTACTTTTGAATCAAATGGCGGTATTTCCAAAATTTACTTTAAAAATTCAAACCAAACATTTCAATGGCGCAGGGTGTATATGTATTTCTAAAGCTGGAAGTTAAGAAACCCATTTAATAGGCTAGTGTTGGTGGTTTGGCGTCTATTGGAAGGGGCTCCGTAACCTTCCAGTAGGCGCAAGTGTACGTACTGCCTCCTCGTGGCAACCACCGGTAACTGTAACCATTAGGCTGAATATAGACTTTTGTGACAGGCTAAAGTACGGCGCTAAAGGAGAAAACCTTGACAAAAAATCCCTAATCTAAGGTGGAACAGCATATGCCGATGGATGAATGGCTGATAGGTTAATCAGTCTATATATGCGGACTCTGGATACCAGGCACCCTCCAGTTTTATTTAGCCTTCCTGTAGTAAACCTGGGTGACCTACAGGCGACTTTTTTATTCCCAGCAACTCGCAAGAGTCAAATCAAAACGGTAGATGAGGCACGGGAAGGAATACACGGGAGTGGGTCTGCCCTCTCAAAGTCCTTGAGTCCTAATGCTACCGCTTTTCTAGCAGAAGTAAATGTTATTACATCTAGGAGGGAGAGCAATGAGCCCAGATAGTATGTAACGCGTGTAGAAGTATTTCCTACAGTAGACATCTAGGAGGGAGAGCAGTTAGCCCAGATAGTATGTATCACGTGTAGAAGTACTTCCAACAGTAAACATCTAGGAGGGAGAGCAATGAGCCCAGATAGTATGTCCCAGCAACTCTCAAGAGTAAAATCAAAGCGGTAGACGAGGCACGGATAGGAATATACGGGAGTGGGTCTGCCCTCTCGAAGTCCTTGAGTCCCAATGCTACCGCTCTTCTAGCAGAAGTAAATGTTATTACATCTAGGAGGGAGAGCAATGAGCCCAGATAGCATGTATCACGTACCGGTCGGCAGTATTATCAGGTTCATTAAGAGCCTGAATATTGGCTGGACGGATAATTAAAACATCTAGGAGGAGAGCAATGAGCCCAGATAGCATGTATCACGTACCGGTCGGCAGTATTATCAGGTTCATTAAGAGCCTGAATATTGACTGGACGGATAATTAAGAAGGGCTTATGCACAAAAGATCTTTTAGGTCGCAGTGTGGGGTGGCTTGAGCCCCCACATGGCCCTCAAGTAATAATAATAATAATAATAGGCTAGTGTTTGATTAGCTCCCTAAACTCAAGATTACAATAACTCTGAAAAAATTAGCTTTTCCCGTCCGTTTGCTGATTTAGTGAAAGAAATTAAAACAATTTTGCATAAAATTATCGAAACCAAAGGACAGCATATTTAAGCAACGTTTAAAAGAATTATGGACGACATTGCTATAACAATTCGCTTTTAAGACATACGGATTCAACAGTTTCAAGTTTTGATACAGATAATTGTTTTTCCGAAATTAGAATTGTATTACTCGTGCTGAAAGCTGAAATTTTCTCTAGAGATAAACATAAAGAATTGAACGATTCATGCATTGCACTAAACATACCACCTGTGGTTTCAAAAAAATCTATAAGCTAATTTTCAATTCCGTTCCCGAACGTGTAATATTTTAATACTGTAGGATTTTCTATTTTTTTGATTCGAAGCACCTACTTTCAATACGAAATTTTGTTAGAAATTATTTATAACGTCTACCGCATATTTCTTCAGGAGCCAATATGCCTGTCACAATCGCCTCAGCTTTGGTTCAGCCACAATTCACTTTATTTCCAATTTTGGTGTTAAAATATTTAGATTTAATTCATTTTATGTAGCAATCTTTGATACAATATTAAATATGGACAAGTTCTTTTACTGTAGTTCTTCATCAATTGTATCTTTCATATTAAATAATGTAGGACCTATTCCCTTAGTCGTATCGTTTATCACACCAAGTAACAGTCAAATTTTAATATTACTTCTATAAAAAGTATAGGATTTTTTACTACAATTGTTATTTCAAAAGCTTTTTTTGTCATGATATATTTTTAAGTGATCAGGAGCTGTACTGGTAGTCACTTGAAATGATTGTCGTAAAAAATCAGTGCAATGCTCTGTTTTGCATAGAAGCCGTTAAGTTTTTACAGAAGTAATATTAAAACTTGACTGTTACTTGGCGTGGAAAACGATGCAACTAAGGTAATCGGCATATTATAGATTACAGCACTGCAACCGGCATCCGGTAATTTTGTCTGCGGTGATTTTTGGTTCATTCATGATCTTCTAGGGCCCGAAAACTCTTATTAGAAACTAATATTTCTACACTACATAAATTACAGCACCATTTATCACTTGAAATTTTTATTTTAACCATCTTTTCAATTGCAACCAAGAATCATTAAAGTTCATTGCTTGTCTTCTTTTATTTTTTCCAGGTTCATTTGAATTTGATGACATCATCATTTGATGACAGTTAATAAAAAAATAATGAATTTATAAAATTTTTCTAAAAATCAAATAGTCTTAATATTAATATATTATTTAGTTATTAACGACTTTGAACTTCAATAAAAAGTAGAATCTTTAAACTGATCTCTTTAAAATACAACGTAATAAAATAAGAAGTTATGCCTCTTCTTATTTAAACAAGAAGTTACTTTTAAGTTTAAATAAGGTTTTTATTGCTTGCTATAATCCGTAAGTAAGTTACAAACGCTACCATAAGAAAATTCATGTCAAATTTAAAGTCGTCAGTGTTTACAGTGTTAATAAAAGTAATAATTAACCAGCAAATTTTATTTAGAACATTTTTTTGTACAGATAGGCAAACAAAAATAGTTAAGAGTAATTTATAGAAAAATACATTGATAATTGCTAATTGCCCAAACTTAAATGTATTAAAATTGTATTACAAGTAGAGATGAGAAATTTATATTTAAAAACCATTTTGTTCTAGCTTTCTTGCGATTTGATTAGCTGAGTTTACAGAGTTGTTTTTTTTAAATAAACTACACAATTAGTTACTTTTTTTACCCAACCAATAATATTGAAGGGATAAATCTATTTTATTAAATAAATAAACAACAAATATTACTGGCCGTTTAAATCTTTAGTTTAAATATGGTCATTTTGGTTTTAATCATCGATAAGAACACAATTTTTTAAATGACGAGGATTTTTCAGTATCGACGAGGACGCGAGGACAAAATAGTCAAACGAGGACAATCCTCGCCAAACGAGGACGAGTGGCAACTCTTGTATGTACTTATGCAAAAAACAAGAAAATTCCATATAATTTTTCATTTACTGATTCTCAATTCTTTCCTTATTTCATTTCAACGAAATATGAACTTATGTACTTTAAAAATAAACGACCCATATTGTAAATCGTTTTATGTTTTTATTTCATTAGATTTGTTGTTGGTTTTGTCATTGTGAAAACAGATGTTGAAGATGAAACAAAAAAAACACAAAAAAGACGGTAAACATTTTTATGAATGAAAATATATTCTTGGACACAATAACCAAAGACTCAATCCATTTGAGATTTTTGGTACTATTTTTAGACACTTCGGCTGGTATGTCGCTTTGAAATTTGCGGTGTCATACTCTATATATGTTTAGTCAATGCTATTATCTTATTTTTTAGAGAATCAGAGTACTGAACGCTGAAATGGAAAACGAAAATCCATCGGCCGATGTTGTAACGGCTTAGTTTGCAATACTTTCAGAAAAAGCTTCTGACCTTGAAGACACAAACAAGAAGTTTTTTGAACACATGATGAGAGCCAATAGCTCTGAAGCGGATTTTGAGACAGAAGACATAAGTGCTGATGAATATAAAAGTAGATTTCAAGTGGCAAAAGTTGCATACACTCGATTTTCCACACCGGTAACCCAAGAAAATGCTGGAAATAATTCGACAGTGAACGTTCCACAAGAAAATTCGTGAAAATTTAGACTACCAAAACTCGAGCTGAAGCGTTTTAACGGCGATCCAAAAGATTGGTTGCAGTTTTTTAGCATGTTTGAGAAAGTGCACGAAAACCCCCTAATTCGAACCGAAGATAAGTTCCAATATTTAATCCAATCGATGTGTGTGGAATCAAGAGTGAGCGAAGCTGTGAACAGTTATCCGCCGACGGCGGCAAACTACACGATAGCACTTCCCAGTTGTACTTTGATTGAGCAGTCGAAGATTTTTGTGTGAAAAGGCATACAAAAAACATGAAACAGACGTATAAAAGTACGTAACGTATTGTTCGGCTTTTATAAATGTGTGTGCGAAATTATAATTGTTCAATTTGAGTGCTATAATAGCGCTTTTTGAGCACTCAAACGGACAAGCCGGTAAAACAACGTACACGATCCTGGTGATAAATAGCGATAATAGACCAAACTGTTCGTTTTTGTTTGTTTTCTTTATTTGTCATTCTTGAATTTTTTTATTGACGATTGTAAAAGTAGAGAAAGCGCCTCTCGAGGGCAATAGTTAAAATGATGCACCTGATAAAATGACATTTATCACAAATGCGACGAAAGAAAATTTAGCAATGCGGTAATTAAAAATGGTTTTTATAATCCGAAATTGGAATAATTTACAATTATTAGCAATCCGGTAAGTAAAGATTGTGTTTACAGTTCAAAATTGGAATTGTTTACAATAATTTCGAACGTCAAATTATCAGGTACCTCAGTTTAAAATTTTTCCACTAGGTGGAATCCGTGATGCTCCAATCGTCAATAATAAAGACACATATTTTTCCAAATATAATTTTGCCATATACCATAAATGTAATTTTATAAAAAAATAACAAACTATGTAAGTACAGTGATTATTTAATTAAGTTTAATTGCAAAATAATTAAAGTACATATGTTTCTTTAATATTTCTAGATGTGTGGAAGTCCCCCGTTGACAGCATCGAAATTTCCAAATGAAATTGAGGTGTGTATTTCGAAAGGCACATAACTGGGTGCCTAATAAAAAAACGCATTATTTGTGAAATGTATAAAAGTTTTTATAACTTCTACCATAGAATAATAACATATAAGAAAAACTATGCAGAACCAGCAAAAAAATACGGCGCTGATTACGTCAATTTATCAAACTACTAAAACCTCGCAATTTGGGCATGTGTTTATTTAGGTTTTTATGTTGTCCTACAGCCTAAACTAAACAATATTGAACTATACATTTATACTATACTACCTATACACTGATTGAACATATTTACAACTACCATTGCAAAATACAACACATTTTTTTTTGTAAAATGAATAAATACTTTTTTTATTATCCTATGCGTATGTAGAACAAAGTGAGACTCTAAAACAAAGCAGATAGAATAGGATACACAATTTTTTTATTTAAAAAAAAACGTTTTATTTTTCTTTTGTTTTATATTATGTAGCAATGCCACTACATAATAAAAAAGCAAAAGAAAATAGGGAGGTATTAAGTAGGAGAATAAGAATTTTATTTTTATATGAACATTGAGAGAATTAAGATTTAAAAATAACTAATTTCGTGTACCTTTAATTTCAATTAGGTGAAAATTTGTATTAACAAATATATGTGGGGCATTTGCATTTAAATCTCACATTTCAATTTTGTCAAGCTTCTTGCTTTCTGTTATATATATGATAAACGAATTAAGAAAAAAAATTTAAAATATAATTTTTGAATCATATTTCTTTTTCTTTTAAATCTGGGCATGAGAAGATTTGGTTTTTTCATTATTTTTATAGTCTTTTGTGCTATTTTAATTTTCTTTGTCATGTACGTTACCTAAAATACGTTATTTCGTTATTTTTAAAATTAATAATTTGAAAATACAACATATTAATATACCATTTGGAAGTAGATATCACCAATGTGAATAAACGTCGGTAAATTAAATTTATGGTTTTGAATTTCACAATTTATCTAAAATAAGTAAAGTAACGTTCATGACAAAAAAACTCGTTTTTTTAAAAATAAATGTCTAAAATAATTTAAAAAAATACATTTTCATAAATTTCTGTATTGTGATCACATACTTAACTTATACTCTTTAAAAATGATCTGTAAAATGCTAAAGGGACAAAATCATGTGAGATTAAATGCAAATGCCCCATGTACATAATTTCAAATAAAAAATTATATCTAAGCGCAATTTGTGATCTAAAAAAAATTTATTCGATTATCAATCAACTGAAATATGTAAATAGGTGCAAACCGAAAGAATAATAAAATGTTCCCTTATTTTTTTAATTTCAAGTTGGTATGATAAATTCAAACATCCCCATTAATATCAATACAAAGATAACTTGTAAACAAAATCAGCTGATGTATTTTTAGCTTTCGTTTGTAGATGATCACAAACATTGCATTCGATGTTAACATTGCAATCATAAAACAATAAAACCGAAATGTTTATCCTTTTCCACCTGCTTTGTTGTAGTGGCTCCCTTTGTCCTACATAGGGTAATATAAAATTTATTTGATTTTACAACAAAAATGTTGTTGTATTTTGCAGTGGTAGTGGTCAATGTATTCAATCAACAGTATAGATTGTAGCACATCATAAAAAATAAAATAACCCAAAACCAACGCAAATACAAGCTGCGCTGTAAAACAAATCTACACTTACTTTTATCAGTGTGTTAGTGTGGTATATTTAAATATGAAATGCAAAACCAACATTAATGTATTACAAGCCTGACTATCCTAACTGATTTTTCGCTTATACATGAAAGTATTGGTGATCGGATACATTATATAAATTTTAGACAAAACAAAACATACGAAGTTTCCCACCTATACTTCCAAGTATAAGCGATTTAATGTAAGAAGGTATCTGTGTACCTCATTATGGAATCAGGCTTGTAGTACATTAGTGTTGGTTTTGATGAAATGTGAAAATACAACGTCATATCCAAATATACATTTTTTGTAAACATATACACAAATTGCGAGGTTTTAAGGATTTGATAAATCGACGTAATCAGTTTTTGCTAAATATATATACAAAGGCACATGTAAAAGAAATTTAAATAAAATTTTGCATCAATACAATAAACAATTATTTCGTCCAAACCGGCCATCTTCAAACAAAATCACGTTTACAAATTTGTTTATTTATTAGTTTGTGTTTGACATTAATTTTTTTGTTTTTCAATAGGCGGGACTTATGAAATAAAACTACATACTTATACCAAACGTAATCAGTATCACTAACACAAATATCCTGAAATATTTTTTTTATTTCATTATGCTTGCTTCATGAGATTTTGAATGGTATAGTATGCGTATGCGAGGTTAAAGTAGGTTCGAAATTTTAGAATATTCGCCTTTTAACGCGAAGTGGCTGACATCTGGCAGATTACTCAAGAACTAGAGCCAAAGGGGGCCAAACGTCAAAAAAAATGTACATATAATATAGCTTAGTGATTTTGATTCTTTATTTGTGTTTTAAAATAAGGTTTTATTAGTAAAAATGAAATTTATCGAGTATGAGCAACCGTAAAATTAAAAAAAATGTGTAGTGTACAAAAGTTCAGTACTTATTGTGACAAACTACGCACACATTGTAAACGTACCTTTTCTTTTGAACAAATTTAATTGATCTGAAATAAACAAAATTATATTATTATAATATTCATTTGAACGTAAATAAAATAGTTTTTTCGGTATTAAATTATTATAAAATAAAACTAGTTTATCAATAATACTTACATTACACCATTTTCCAAAGCATTTTGACATATGACCCCCTTTGGCTCAGAGCTATTGTAGCGCCTCTTGCGGCGCTTTAGAGGCGAATAGGGTCTGCCGCTTTAATCGTTTTTGCAGCGAGTAGTTACTCTACATAGTTCCTCTTGATGTTTGGTTTCTTTATGCTTCTACCTAAATTTCTTTGGAAAAAATTGTCTTTTAATTTTTAATTATGAAATGTTTTGTAATAACAATAAATGAATTCAAAATTCAAATTCAATTTGTTTTATTTCAAAATAATGATAATTGGAATGCCATCTGGTAGCAGTATGAAAAAAAGGAACACTACGTTATCGACACATTTTTGCGTTTATGTTGCGTTACCAAGCAATATCTAAAATATATTATTTTACCAATACTACTTTACGCTATTTTTTAAATTAATCGGACTACTTTCGTATATTTTTACACGAAATATGGTGTAAACTGATGCTCAAAATGAGGTATTATCGAGCACTCAATTTGATCGCTAAATTAGCGCTTTTCGAGCACTCAATCGGACAACTGGGAAGTTTGAAAAATAGATTCGGATGGGACGATCTTCTAGTAGAAATTTACGTTCGGGAATTATTGAAACTCGTGCTCAGCAAGTCGAAAGGTGATTTAACTCAGATTTACGATAAGTTGGAAACGCATTTGAGAGCTCTTGAATCATTAGGTGTCATCACGGAAATGTGCGCCGCAATGTTATTTCCTCTCGTCGAATCCTCTCTACCCGAAGAGATGTTGCGTGCCTGGCAACGCCAAAATACTAGAGTTGATAATGCCCAAGATCGATTGAAAGTTTTGATGAAATTCTTGGAATCAGAAGTGCAAAACGAAGAGAGAATTTCATTAGCGATAAACGGATTCGACGAGCAAAAACCAAGTCACAACAATAACAAAAGTACGAAGAAAAACAGAAGTGTGACAGAAACTTCAATACCAACCGCGGCTGCTTTGTTTACATCGAACGAAACAAACAAAATTCCGAGTATTAAGTGTATTTTTTGCGGGGAGAGTCACGACAGCGATTCGTGTGAAAAAGCAAAAAAGTTGAGTTTGAGTGCGAGACAATATATTGTGAAAGACAAAAAAGCATGTTTTGCGTGTTTGAAATTGAACCACAGCTACAATAAGTGTCGTTCTAGAATAAAGTGTGCCTATGGTGTGGTAAAAAACATGTTTTGTTGATGTGTCGGGAAGTGACCAAAAATGACAGCGATCAGACCGTAGGTGAAATCCAGACAATGACCAAAAATCTCGCTCTCGCCAACGTAACTTTCAAAGATCCCCAATTTTATTTGCAGACGCTCCGCGTCAAGTTGGAAGGGCTAACGAGAGAACGAGTAGTTCGCACGGTCATTGACACCGGATCGCATAAATCGTACGTGTTAGCCAGTTTTGCCGAAAAATTAGTTTCGAAAATATCGGTGAAAAGAAGATGGTGCACTTATTGTTTGGTGGGGGGATGTCAGAACCCCGACAACACCAAGTTTCACGCATCACACTAAGTAAACTTGATGGTATTTTCAAGTGTAATTTTACGGCATTTCATGAGGAGATCATTTGTCAAAATATTGCGGCATATGAAAACAGCACACGTTTGAACGAGCTGAAAAGTAAACGAATCTACTTATCCGACATTGGTAACGACACCGCACCTATAGCTGTGCTGATAGGCGCGGATGTGGTGGGGCGGCTGTACACAGGTAAAATTTTACAAATTTCCACTGGGGAGACCGCCGTCGAAACTCTCTTGGGCTGGACTATAATGGGGAAAAATTCAAAAAAAATTTTAGAACGCCAAGATGCTGCTCTCACAGTTATTTCGATGTTTGCTAGAGAAGCAGATATTACGGATTTATGGAGACTTGATGCGCTGGGAATTACAGATCCAGCTGAGAGAGTTTCAAAGATAAATTATCTCGCTCAAGCTCCACAAGAAAATAATCGTTTTATGGTCGAAAAGAGATTGATTAATCTGACCAATAAATTGAAAAATGAACACTTGTTTGAGAAGTACGACGATTTATTGACACTTTGCCCAGTGATCAGTTATTATTATTTGCCACATCGTCATGTTCAAAAAATTAGTAGCACCACACCAGTCCGACCAGTATTCGATGCTTCCGCGAAAACAAAAGACGGAGTTTCACTCCACAAATGCCTTGAAACTGGTCCAAATCTAATAGAAATGGTCCCTAATATTTTGTTGAGATTCAGGAATCATGAAATTGGAATAGTTGCTGATATTGCAAAAGCATTTTTACAAATAAACATTGCGCCTTCGGATGGACAATTTTTGAATTTTTTTTGGTGGAGCAAGACACAACCAAGAAAAATTACATTTCAACACCGGCGCGTTGTTTTCGGGTTGACCTGTAGCCCATTTCTGCTAGGAGCAACAACCGATTGTCATTTGGAAAAAATGGTTCAAAAATCCACGAACATCGAAGAATCAGAGTTGATGAGAGAGTACGCGACTCATTCTACGTCGATAATTGTGTCACGAGCGTGAAATCGGAAAAGAAGGCCCAGTATTTCCAAGACGAAACTACACAGATCATGAAAGAAGCCTGTTTTGACCTCCGAGGGTGGGAGATGACGCACGATAATAGCCAATCTGACAACAGTGCCGTACTCGGAGTGATTTGGAGCAAGGGCAAAGATACATTATGAGACTTAACATAACAATAACGGGAAAACGACCAGAACAAAATTACGAAACGTTTTGTTTTATCCACGGCGCATAAAGTTTTCGACCCACTCGGTTGGGCCACGCCCACTTTGCTACTTCCGAAAATATTGCTCCAAAATTTATGGGGAATCAAAGAATTAAATTGGGACGATGATGAGATCCCAGATGACTACCAAAAGCAGTTTCAAGCCTGGTACGATCAAATTCCTGAACTTCGAGATCTAAGTGTTCCACGGTGGATTTTCGGAGACACACGTGACAAAGTAACGTTTCACATGTTTGTCGACGCAAGCAAAACCGCATACGCGGCTGCATTTTTTGTTCAAGTGGAAGGAGAAAATGGTACGTCCGTTCATCTGGTACAAGTGAAATTACGAGTTAAGCCACGAGAAGATATTTCGATTCCACGCATGGAACTCTCGGCAGCAATGCTTGGAGCACGCTTGATGAAAACCACAATCGATTCGTTAAAATTAAAGAAGGTAGACGTAATTTGTAGGACGGATTCGTCGTAATGGTCAATGGGCAGTTTTTGTGTGGAATAGAATAACAGAAATACGAGCGACCACTGATATCAAAACTTGGCGACACGTACCAGGCAATCAAAATCCGGCCGATCTGCCGTCACGAGGGTGTACACCCAGACAGCTCATAAATTCCAGATGGCGGGAGGGACCAGACTGGGTAAAAAATTCTCCTGATCACTGGCCAGCCGATCGTTTTGAGATTAACGAGGATGAAGTTAACGCAGAGTTGAAGAAAAACGCAGAGAAAACTACGCCCGAAAGTTTCATTCAAGAGGCTACTGTACTCAGTTGTGCTAATGTGATTATCAGAGAATCTAATCCACCGTGGTATTTGCTCAGAATGTCAAGTAATCTAAAAACCGTCCGAATGATTGCTTGGATTTTTCGATTTGTGCGAAATTGCAAAGTAAATCCAGAATGCCGCCAAAAGGGGGAAATCAGCGCGAGAGAATTTATTGATGCAGAATCGCGAATTTTGAAAATCAGCCAAGACAAGGCCTTTGAAGGAATAAACGATTCACGATTAAAGACCCTCGAAGTCTATAAAGAAGAAAGCACCGGATTAATCAGAACGAAATCACTGCGGTTTCAAATCGCGATGACAGTTTTGGCTTCAGATTTCCGATAGTTTTAAGCCATAATCATGAATTGGTCAAACTGTTTATTACACATACACACCGGAAAAATAATCACACGGGCATCAATACGATGTTAAACATTTTGAGAGAACATTTTTTGATTACTTCAAGTCGGCGTGCTGTAAAAAATGTCATACAAAAGTGTGTTACCTGTCGCCGTTTTGCTGGAAAAACACTAAAAGCACCGCCTACGAGTCTACCCGCAAGGAGAGCCAGAGATGTAAAAGTTTTTGAAATCACGGGAGTATACTACGCTGGACCTCTCTTTTTACGAGAAGGTCAAAAGTGCTACATCTGTCTATTTACCTGCGCAGTATTCCGGGCCATTCATCTTGAGCTGGTTACGACATTGGCGGCTGACGGGTTTCTTGAAGCTTTGTGCAGATTTATACATCGTAGAGGGAATCCGAGCTACATTTACAGCGATAACGGTACTAATTTTGTCAAAGCTAACCGTTTACTGCAACACGTCAATTGGGAGAAAATTTCGAGTTGTTGTGCGACCGAAAAAATTGAGTGGGTTTTTAATCCTCCATCCGCCCCATGGTGGGGAGTGAATTGGGGAAGTGAATTTTGCTTAAGACAAACATTTTCTTCAAGAGAAATTCAGAATACTAAATAATTTACCTAAAGTAATGCAATCAGCGATTGATGCATAGGTGCAGTTTTCTCATGTCATATGGAACTATTGCAGAGTATAATTTCCATGTTTCATTTTGTAGCTAGCATAAACCAATTGTTTCATTTTTGAATTGCCCGAGAAAAATAAATACATTTTGTATTTAGTTTAAAAGTATTAAATTTAATTTTAATTTGCCAACTCTCATTGTATGATCCTTTAAATATCTATACAAATTTAAGTTTTATAAACTTCACTTCTCTATGTATTGTAAATTTACAATAAGTTATTTAACATAATAACCGCCTACATCTAAATAGTACAAAAACATTAAGTTTGATGAGATATTTGTGTACATATAAGCAAATTATTTACAAACACAATTTTTGTACTTGTTTTATATAATATACTTGTAAATTGCAATCAATACCTCAATATACTATAAATCTAGGAGGCATTGATTCGACTCTTTTGGTTTTTTCGAATCATACCCTGCCTAAAAATTTCACTTCAAAAATAAAAGAAATACTGTCGCTTTTTTCGTTTCATATCGCTTTTTCATTTTTTGCTTGTAATTTTTGTTTTGTTTCATCGATTTTAAAAATCACCTCGGTACTAAAGAAGTTTCACTTCAACAGGCAATAGCCCAAGTAGGTGAGGTGTGGATAGGCGCGAGGCTTAAGGCAGTTAGCAAAGAAGAAATTCCAAGTAAACCAAGGGCACGCGTCTGGTTACCAACTAAGCCGGACAAGCCAGAAGAGATCCTTGAGATCATTCGGGCAAGTAATCCAGATCTTCCAACGAAAGACTGAAAGATTGTCAAACAGGAGGAGGCTAATAGGGTCTTTAGAATGGCAATCATGCTGATCGATCAATAAGGAGTCCCTTACTCCCCTTTCAGAGACAAAATGAGTGATCAGCTTCGGTTTCGGGTCGATCACTCTTAACGTATTTAAAAGGATGAGGTAGGCATGCGCTCCGAGGACGGGCCGGGGGAGTACGTTGGACGGACCCAGCGGGAGACGGTCGAGCAAGCGCATGAAGTTCAAGATGCTGATGTAGAGTTGCTATGGAGGAGTTGCGATGGGGGCACCTTGTCGGAATCTGAACGAAGGGTGGCTGGAGATGGTAATGAAGGCAGCGAAACGTTAACTACGGGGGGGGGGGTTGAAACGGCGGATACCAGCGGCCCCTCGGGGGAAGGTAGCATTGGCCTGAAACAGGGAATGCATGAAGAGGTAAATGATATAATGCCCGAAGATTAACGTTGTGCAGATTAATCTTCACCATACGAAGGCTGCTTCGGCGGCTCTCGTTCTCAGACTGTCTAGATCAGGAGAGGACCTAGTCTTAATCCAGGAACCTTGTATTAACAAAAACAGGATCTGTGGCCTTAAGGTGAAAGGGTATACAATTTTGTACTCAAGCAACTCTGAGAAGATCAGATCTTGCATCTTAGTGAAAAATACTTTAAAAAATTTTCTACTTTCTCAATACAGTAGTGGTGCCGTTACCGCGATCAGTGTGGAGGTTGGCAGAGATAAGTTCTGGCTGGTCTCAGCCTATATGGATCGGGAGAAGGAGATGCCGCCGGATAACCTGGGGGACCTGATCCGAGTAGCAAGGCAAAGCAATGTTGGTGTGGTACTCGGGTGTGTTGCAAACGCGCATCACACAATTTTGGGGAGCACTGATATTAATGAGAGGGGTGAGTTATTTTTTGATTATTTATTAAATGCTAACCTTTCAGTCTGTAATGTTGGGCAATAACCAACATTAATTATTAGTAATCGGCAGGACGTTCTAGATGTGACTTTCGCTTCGGATACTATTTTTCAGTTGATTAGAGGATGCAGATTGTCGAAGGAGCACTCATTCTCTGATCACCAATATATAACATATAACCTCAACATTCACCCGATTACCCAGAAGCCCTTCAGGAATCCTAGAAGGAAAAACTGGGAGAAATATGTGGAGGTGTTGGATGAATTATTGCCGTCAGAGGTCCCGGTACTTCCGGCGACAGTAGGAGAATTGGATTGCATTGTGAACGTTGTCACAAAAGCCTGCAATCTTTCCCTTAATGCTGCTTGCCCGCTGATAAAGCCAAGGGGCAGGCAGAAACCGACATCGTGGTCCATGGAGTTGGAGACCTGTGTAGGACAGCCTATAATAAAGCAAAGAACACGAGGAAGGTTCGGGACTGGGACTCCTATAAGGAGGACCTAAGAAAGTACAAAAAAGAATTGAGGAAAGCACAGAGGGGATCTTGGAGACTCTTCTGTTGTAGAATGGAGGAAGTCTCTGAGACTTCTCGCCTTAGGAAGATTCTATCTACTAACCCAACTAGTCATAGTTACTTAATTAGACCAGACGGGTCATCGACAGCTTCAAGTACAGAATCGTTGGAGCTTCTCATTAAAACCCACTTTCCGGGAAGCTTTGATGACTCGATGGGGACACCTTCAATAGATATGGAGGGCATATTGGACAGGGAACGGATACGGTGGGCGCTGCAGGGTTTTAAGCCTTATATTCCTATATTCCTAGGAATTGGACAGAGGTGAAAGTGGTCTTTATCCCGAAATCGGGAGAGAGCTCACATGCTCATCCAAAGGGCCTGAGACCTATAACTATGAAATGAATACCTTGGAAAGATTGGTAGATGTATTTATTCGATCAAAAATTGATCCCAGGAATTGGGCAATGTCGCAGCATGCGTAGTGTAAGGGAAAGTCGGTGGACACAGCTCTGCACGATCTAGTGCGCACGATTGAGAAGTCAATTCACTCGCAAGAGTTTTGTATGGTAGCTTTTCTCGACATTGAGGGTGCCTTTAATAATGTAAAAACGGAGGCGATCATGGAAGGATTGTGATTTTTGAAGGTGGACTACCCTATAAGTAGGTTGATAAATCAGATGCTGGTAAGCAGGATTATTACCTCGGAGCTGGGAGAGTCCAAAATTAGAAGAAGGGTGGTTAGAGGAACCCCGCAAGGAGGTGTAATGTCCTTCATTCTTTGAAGTGTAGGGATTAATGAATTGCTGTTGGAACTGGGAGAGAGGGGATAGGTGTTGTAGCATATGCTGATGATATAGCAGTAGCTGTCTCAGGCAAATATCTAGATACGATTAGGGATGTTATGCAGAATTCACTCCTGATCATTACGAAATGGGCCAACAAGTGTGGATTGGGGTCAACTCTTCCAAGACAGAGCTGGTACTATTTACTAGGAAATATAAAATTCCGGTAGTTAGCCCTTAACCATCTAAGCTATTGTTGTATAACACTTAACCATCTAAGCTATTGCTGTTCATAACGTGAGCTTGTTGTATGATGGCCAACATCGTCACAATATTCTATTTTTGATTTTATGTTTTAACAAACAATTGCGGTTCAGGTGGAGCTTGAACCCCATTCATTTTTTTTATTTTGAATTTTTAAATTTAGATTTGGACGTTTCACACGAATTTTTATTTATTTATTTTTTTCAGGAGTGCATTTCATATTTCAAGGGGGAAATGGTTAATTAATTTATCAAATTGTTGAAAGAAAACGGGTAAAACCAAATTTTAATGATCAACATTTGATATAGGTAGTTAATTAATTACATTGAGTTTAGTAATATATTATAAAATATTTTTGTATTTCAATTACAAAATTTTAATTTCCGAAATTTAATTTGTGCGAGTACAGCACTTTTTCGGAAATAGGTTTTTAGAGCAAGTAGAGGAGTATATGAAAATACTAGTAAAACTATAGAAAAAATTTGCTGCATTTCTTGTTGTTGTTTTCAATGTTATTTTCGGACGATACTGTATCCATGTTTATATATGCCGTCTTACTTTGGTAAAAGTTATTCCTATCCGGATAGGAATGAAATTTTGCCCAAAGTAAGAGCAATTCTTATTCAGAATAATTTTTTGTTTTACTTTCAACAGTTGGTACCAAGCTCTAAAATATAATTTATTATTTAGAATTTTAACAAATATAAAATAATGATATCAAATTATTGAATAAAGTATAATTATTCCAAATGATAATTAACAAAATTTAATATTCTGATTTATCGAAAAATCAATAATTATTATTTAATACCAACTCATAAAATTAAAATATATTATTTATTTACTCTAGTGGTAAACACTGCAACTAGGTGAAGAAGAGAATTTTTCTATTCCTTCTTCTCAGCGGAATGAATCTCTTCATTCCGGAATGAAAATACACGGCATTGTTGTTGTAAAATTGCCAAAGTAAGACTACAATAAATTCATGGTTAAATTATGGTTTCCGTATAGTTCAGACACACCTGTGCAGCGATTTTGGTCGCAAAATGAGGATTGAGGATTGAGAATTTTGTATATGTACACAACGTATAATATACATTTTGCTATTGTGTGCCGTAAAATTTTGTTTATTGTATTAGTGTATTTTCTCATGCGTTTCCTCGTGGTAAGTATCAAAAATAAACGAATCGGGTGGATCGGTTCAAATTTTTGGTGCTTACGCTCGCCTTGAGTTATTTTTCCCTTTCTTCTGACATGGGGAATTCATAAATATTTTTGTGTCTATTGTTGTTTATTGTTCAAGCAGATTGTGATAATTGTGATATAATATAATTTATAATTTTTCTTTTCATTAATTATTTATTGATTTTCATAAAAAAAAAAATTATAACTAATAACAATTTAGGTATAATTTAATTAAATTGGCCCCTTACATTAAGTTACCAACAATTAATTAATTTCGCAAAATTTTTACCGTGAAATTAATTAATTTTTAATAAAGGATTAATTTTGCTACATCAATTTTTTTAAAATCAATTAATTAATTAAAATTTTAATTATGAATTAATTCATTTTAAGAATTAATTGTGAAATATTTAATTATTATTGAAAAGTAATTAATTACGCCACATAAAAATTTTCGGTCCTCAATTTCGGTTAACAGTAATATAAATGATTTTTAATTTATAAATTCTTCTTATTGAATTTACATTACATCTCGCTTTTTTATTTGCTGTGTATATGCTACAATAAAATTTCTCCATCCTCGGACATAACATCGTATAGCATAGCAACCGACCATCATGAGTTGCAACACAATAACAATACTAAACCAAATAAGCAAAATCATTTTGTTTTCTAACTTTTTTGTTTTTTTTGGTTAATATTTTTTATTTTGAGTCTCGCTCGTACTTCGTAGTCGTAAATATTTTTAATTTTTTTTTTATTTCGAAATTTGTTGTTCTATTTCAGTCCCCTCAATATTTAATACATCTATCGTTCTCTTTTGAGCTTATTCCTCTTATTTGTATCATGTTATCCCCATTACTCGCGTCATTTTATCTCTCTTATTTGCATCATATTAAACGAAAAATTGAAAGAAAAAATGCACATTCAACACCAATACAATTTACCAATACTATTGCCTTCCGGTAATCCTCAAATGAATCCTCATTTTGCGACCAAAATCGCTGTACTGATACAAATTGTCTCAAAATTGATTCCGCAACATTGATTTTCGTTTTAGAGTATTTTGGATGACAAAGGATCAATACACCGACATGTAACAATAAGAAATTATTATATTTTGGCAAAGGAAGTATATTATTTCTTAAAACAAATGGTTCAGAATAAAGTAGAAATACGCGAAATTCAGATCCTTTAAACTAAGAGAGTTCCGATAATGGCTTAATCCGTCTTTGAAAATCTGTCGGCTGTGTTTGTGAGATTGATATTCCACCTATTGGAAATCGCAGATTGATCATGATGAGGAATTAAAGCAGATGTTATTCCCGAAGTTCACATCATTAAGAGTTTTTTCATAATTCTCAGGCAAATCAAGTGTAAATATTCTAAAGGAAAATATCGAATCATATCTATATCCAGTTCTTCTAAAATTGAAGTATGTTTATAGTGCGGTTTATTTTCTTTAGATCTAAAAAAATCATCAGTACGCAGCCTGGGGTGGTTATTTTATGGTGCTATATCACATTTGTGATATAAAAGTGTGATATAAAAATGTGTCGCAGCTTACTGCGGGTAAATTATGGATGAATTATGGATGAATTTCGTCTTGTCGTATATTGATTTGAATGAAAGAGAACACAACACCTTTTGTTTCAATATTGTTTCAAATTTGTATTTCAATATATGTTTGTTAAACGTCATAAATAACATTTTGTCATTCCAGTTTTATAAATTTTCCTAATTTCATATACATACATAATTATTATCCACCCATATAACCCAAATCACAATTATAAATCTTACTTTATGGAAAAATATTAAACAACAATGCGTTTAACCGCATTTTATTTACAAACTTACCATTTTATTTTAAATTAAATTATATCACAACGTTTTCATGCTCTTCATAAAAAATTTCATAGAATGCATTTTTTGTTTACGTAGAAACGTCAGTAAATCACTTTTTGTTCATTATTTCCCCTTAAAATTCATTTCTTAGGGTTGTACGTGTAG
Organism: Tipula helvola; assembly: GCA_963556165.1. NCBI lineage: Eukaryota > Metazoa > Arthropoda > Insecta > Diptera > Tipulidae > Tipula > Tipula helvola. Next base: position 193,897,675 of record OY744483.1, on the reverse strand, counting down.
AATTTTTTGTTTTACATTTATATCACAAAAAAAGTCTCCAAATGTGATATAAAAAAGTGATATAGCACCATAGAATGACCACCCAATTATTTATTGGATAGGTCATGCGATTTTTTATGAATTCCTCTTCTTCGCAACACTTTGGGCACCCAAAATAACCATTGTGAGATTTGATTCCTAAAATAGATGCCCGTGCTGGTGGCCTGGTCGGTAGAAATTGTTTTTTGTATGTCTTCATGGTTACGAACCGTTTTGTGCTTATGCTGGTCCTAGTAGACCGCCACCCAAACCTAACCTAACGTATGTCATTATTAGTCAGTGAGTCACTGCATTAAATACATTCTCCTGATTTTCAAGAATTGGTTGAGTACACGTCATATTAAGATGACGTCGGATCGATTGTCTTGAAAGCTTATGAAGAGGCTTGTATTTTGGGATCTTAGATCTAAAATCAAAAATCTTTATAATCTATACAATAAATTATTATTAGCGTTAAACAACTTTAAAAATTTAAACTATTATTCCTCCTATTTTATATATAAATAAAACATCGCACACCGACAATGAAACGTACGTTACCGAAAAATTACCGACACTTAACTTTTCCCAAAGTCTATTTAATTAACTATTTTATGAAGTTTTTATGGAAGTCCAGCTCTTTAAAATCATAATGCAATATTGAACAAAATTTTTCATGCAAATGGGCATTTTTAATTATGTATCCAAATAAGCAGCAATATGTAAAGACGGCATTCGAAACTAAAACGCACGTTACCGACAATGAGACATATACTACCGATAAATCGCCGACACTTTAATTTTTTTTTACAAAAATTAACCATTAAATTTACCGATAAAAAAAACAACTACCACCTCACATATGCAAATTTTATTTTGGTACTCACGTTTTGCTTGATTGGCTGCACTTTTATATATTTAACCTTTATACACTACTTTTAAAATGTTATTTACCTTTTTGAATAATTGGAAAGTTATTTTAATAATTTCAATTAAATACATTTAATTTAACACACAATCACACACCTTGTCTTAGCAAAACCAAAAATTAGAATAAAAACAAGATGAACACGATACACGACAAGGAAATCGTAAACTTGTAAACGAGAGAAAATAGAGCCTACATTTTTAAACGGAATTTATTTATTGAGCAAGAATAAGTGTATTGCTTTGGTAAATTTACAAAAAAATACAACAACAATTGCATTAAATAAATCCAAAAAAGATTCAGCTAAATCAAATAATTTTTTGAATTTACTAAATCAAACCCAATTTTTAGTTTCAATACCTACCACTAGAATTTGCTTCATATGAAACACATCAAACAAAAATTAAATTCAAAAATAAATCTTTGCGGGTTGCTTTGTGATATTTTAAATCCAAACCTAAATCTAATCCTTTTAACCAAAGCAATACACTTAGTATAACACATACAAAAGTTAAAGGAAAATAGAAACAAATATTTTTTAAGCATTTTATTCAAAATTTTGTTACCATGCGTCAGTAACTTAGTTTCCGAGACATTGCTTTTGGTTACAAATGTTTGTCGGGCATGGTACTACAATTTCACCAAAAACTTTTATCGGATTACCACTAAAACTGCTTAATTTTATTTTTGATTTAATTAATTTCGGACATTTCACTAAACTATAATATTATTGTTTATATCCGATTAAACATATATCTGGAATTCTGGACTTATATCGAGATCGCACAATATTTTTTCCCATTTATCAAACTTTAGTTTTAATTCGGCTTTTGTACCACCACCGTATTTAGAGTTGTCAACAATCTTATTAATTTTCACTGGGTATTGTGATTTGTGAACATGAGTCGCTGCTATTAGAACTGTCACTTTCATAATTCAATTCTCTCACATTTTTAATTCTTTTTTTATATACTGTATCCAAATGATTTTTCCCATTACATACCGTTGGTACACTTTTTCCATAGGCTGGGCATACATTTTTATCGACTACGTGATATGTATCACAGAATTTACACTTACGATTTTTGTTTTTATTCTTTTGTTTAATATTTTTTTGTTTTAGTTTATTGACAGATTTATTTTCGTCCACAATAATTTTATTAAATCTATCCTCCGTGACTACATTTATTTTACATTCCTGTATAACTTTTTCCAGCGTTAATATTTCTGGATCTTCAGCTAGGAATTTTTTAAATCAGCTGTTTTCGCCGCTGTAGGCCACACAAATAATATACATACATATATTTTTCTAATATTGGTTGATGATGTATTTTTATTATTTTAAATTAAATTTATAAATATAACTTTAAAATTAATTTGCATACGTGTGTTTTTAAGGTTATGTTTGCGTTAAAAAGGATTACAATTATTACAATTACTTTGCTTTCAGAAATGAACGAAAATAACAACATTACTTTATCCAAATATGCCATGGAGCTAAAGGTACCTGAAAGAATTAGGTATATTCAAGAAATAATTCGGTTCAAATTTGATCCATATTTGATGAGCTACAATGAGCAACTTCTCCCAGACAATGTGACATTTTTCGAAATATATCAATATCTAGTGAACAAAAAATCGTATTACACAGCAAAGGAATTAAAGGCATACAAATCCCTAGATTCATTCAAATTATATAAAATTGGCTCGGTGAAATATTTGGCAGAAAAAAAAATCTAAACGATTTCGTCGTATGTATTTGGAAAGGTATTATTCTATAATAGAAATTTTCTTTTAAATACGTTTTAAGATTTTAAATCTATTTTAAACAGGTATTTCATTCTCAACCATTGAATTTACCTCCATTAAAAGTTTGGATTCATCTTGGTGAAATTGGGTTGATTAATAATGGCCACTGTACCTGTGCCGCCGGATTAGGGGAAAGTTGTACACATGTCGGAGCTGTATTATTTGCGTTGAATGCTATTTACCTAAATCTTTCGGAAAATGATATTGTAAGTAATTTTACTACCAACTAGACACACACACACTCGGCTTTGATTAATCGTTTTTTTTAGAAATCAGTCACTGATATACATAAATGCTAACTGGGTTGTGCCATCGTGCAAACTATCCGTTCAATTATGCAATGAAAACATCGAATACACATCCCGAAAAAAACAAAAATTAGGTCGTATAACAGACCGCGATGAGGGCATTTCAAAAAGGAATGATATGATTACAGCTATCAAAACACTTATTGGCAAAGGAAAAAAAACCGTTAGCAATGCTAGGAGCTAACGAGTTTTTACCAGAGGAGGAAGACGTAAAAGATTTTGAGCTGGAACACTTATTAGATGTATGTTTCTTTACTCTCAAGTTAAAGTGACTTAAATTGATTTAGGTCAAAACTAATTTTAGTTCACAATTGACACTATATTTCAATTATTTAAATATTACCCCGACTCCGATGTGTCAATCTTTAATAAAAAATGTGCAAGCTAGATGAAATGATTAAGAGATATCTGTTGTAATTCTTATCCCATCGTTAAAATAATATTAAACTAATGTCCTAAAAAATTAGCAAATTTGAAATAAGTCACTTTTCCTTGAGAGTAAAGATTTGTCTAATTTATGGAGCATTGAGAATGAAACGAAATCTCTCGATTTATTAATCTCCATGTTTTCATTTCTCAACTTCACTATGCAGGAAGAAAAAGTTCATCTTTTTGAACAGGCAACACACCAACAGGCAAACGGTGATTACTGGCACAAGTTGAGGCTAGGGCGTATTACCGCTTCTACATTTAAGCTAGAATGTAAATCCAAAGTCAACACGTTTCCTCTCGGCCTGCTTAAAAAAATTTGTTAACCTGCAGATTATCTGAACACTATACCATCAGGTTTGGTTATTTTTAGTAAGGTATCCTTTTATGCCGCATCTCCAGATGCAATTTGGAGTTGTAGCTGCTGCGGAGTAATGCCCGTCGAGGTGAAGTGCCCTTTTTGTTTTAGGGATGGTGATATTGTCACGTATCTTGCCAGGAAATCCTGTCCAATTTATTTAAATGGTGATGGAACATATGCTATGACCGCCAAACACGAGTACTATTACCAAGTGCAGTTGCAGGGATATATAGGTACTGCAGTCTACTTTTGCCTATTTATATATATGTATGTATAAATTCCGGTAAAACGAAAATTCTCCTACCCATTAACAAATCATTTGTTGAGGAAAATATGAAAAAAACTGATAATGTTTTTATTAAATATATTTTCCCCGAATAACTCGGAAAATTTTACACAAATTCTAAAATACAAAATTTATAATTATATGTGATAAACATGAAATACAAATGGGATAAATTCGAAATACAAATGTCTTTTTTATATCACTTTTAGGTCATAAAAACAAATCGTTGCTTGTAATTTAAAATGTGATGTAAAAACGGCACAAGAAATCTTCACTATATAATCAAAGCACATGTTTTCATTAATTTTCTTCGAAAAAGCAGTGATTGGTTGTCGGTTGGTTGTTATTAAAAATTTCTGTCTTAAATCTCCGATGACTCTCTCAACGTGTATTCTACACTGGAAATATTCCGATTATTTTTGATTGACATATTGGTTCCAACTGGGATCTACCATTTATAAACGATGGCATTATCAACCTGGCTTTTCTGGAGTGTATGGAATTTTCGATTAAGAAACCTCGGTCGGCCAAAATAATGTCTCCCTCATTTATAAAATCTAAAATTCCACAAGATTCAAAAATGAATTTATCGCTACATCGTCCACCATAGCCTTTTGATATAAATGAAATCATGCCAAAAGAAGAGATGCAGATTAGGTACTTCAACGTTTGATGATGCTTATAAGCTGAAAATGTATTTGAACGAGCTAAGCAGTTCCCTGTAATTAGAATAAAATTATTTATAGTAAGTGAAACAAATACAACAAAATGAGTATCAAAAGTATGGAAACTAATTACCTGGCTTCTCGCAAAATATTTCGAAGCAATCTATTATAAAAATTGGCTTAGCACCAAATAATTGCTTAAAAACGGTTGGTGTATTTTTAGTAGATGCTTCTTTATCTGGCCAAAAGACAAAGGTTAGGTTTGGGTGGCAGTCTACTAGGACCAGGCATATACATAAAAAGGTCCGTAGCCATACCACAATTTAAAAATTTTCCTCCAACTCATTGCAATCATTTTGAGCTTGCTATGAAGCGCTGGATACTCCTGACGTCCATCCTGCTGTGCTCCGCCAGGTCGTTGAAAAGGGGTGCCCCTAGAAAATTCAATCTGTTTCGTGCCAGACGAGGACAGTTGCAAAGAACATGAAGTACTGTCTCTTCCTCCTCTTCGTCCTCGCAACTGCGACAGTAGTCATGTGAGAAGAAACCAAGTCTACTCGCATGTCTGCCTATAAGACAGTGCCCCGTAATCACTCCAACAAACACACTGAGATCAGCTGTTTGGATCTCGTCGAGTTCAACTTTGGTCAAACCAAGAGAATATGTCGGCGATGTTTTACTAAATGGTATAATAAAATTCGTGACTAAACTCTTCCAGAAAGAAACACGATTTCCGCATTCATCCTAAAATCTCCACGAATTTTTTTTTTTCGTTCTGATTTAACCTCATGTCATTGTGCCAGGTTGTCAAAAATTTTGAATAATATTATTAATATAAATAATTCCTTTTGAACGCACTATGATTTTTAATTTCCACACTACTTATCAAATTAAAAACTGAAAAACACTAAAGGCAAATGTCATTTTGGAACTACAACGAAAGCTGCCTCAGTATCAATCGACTGAGAATCTCCAGCCTGGACCTTCAGCAAGTCCAACCCAATTTTATTCGGCAGTGAATGATGATATTTCTGAAATAGCAATCCGTCATACTAATATTGATATGTTAAATTTTCAGGAATCTAGCAGGCCAAGTCAAAACTATTTTCGCTCATCCTCTCCTTCGATTTCTGATTGTTCTAGCCCAAATGCATCCAATATTTTCGATAGGGATATTTATAAGTTAAAAGATGATCTAAGACGTATAGCAATTGACTCTACCGTTTGTGGAGCAACCACAGAAAAGAATGACCAGATATGGAAGTTCCATGTCAAGTATTTACATAGAAATATTCAATCTAAAAAATGTATTCCTGCTCTAATCTAACCAGTTAAGACAGGGAAAATATAATACAATAATATGTTTCGCTTCTCTTCTTTTTTGTTTTTTATACAAAGAAGAGAAGCGAAATATGTAATATTGAATTATATTGTCTCTGTCTTAACTGGTTAGATTAGAGTAGGAATACATTTTTTTGATTGAATATTACTATGTAAATACTTGACATGGAATTTCCATATCTGTTCATTCTTTTCTGTGGAGCAACCATGAATAAAATTCTTGTGGTACTACACGAATATTTTCCGTGGCTCCCAACAAATATAAGGAGTTTAAACTAAAGAATACTCCGAGAATTGCTGATGTAGTAGATTTTGGCTTAGGTGTTTCGTATTTTTATTTAGGAGTTTCAAGAGCACTTGATTGTTTTCTTAGGAAATATAATTTAATTAATTTTGATAGCGTAGAAGTAGATTTAGGTATTGATGGTTTACCAATTTCAAAAAGTTCCAATAGCCAAATTTGGCCCTTAATGATGAATATTGTCGGATTTTCAGATATTTTTGTGATTGCCGCTTGCCATGGTTCAAGTAAAAATATAGATTTCCGGAAGTTTATGAAACATTTCGTTGAAGAAATGGAAATATTAGAAGCAATTGGGTTTGAATATGGCAATAAAAATGTCAATATTAAAATAAGATCTCTTATATGTGACGCTGATGCCAGGTGCAAGGTTCTTTGTATAAAATCACATTCTGGATATTTTTCCTGTACAAAGTGTACTATAAAAGGGGCTAAAATTAATAAGGGGCATATAGTTTTTCCTTTTTCTCAAACATTAGAATCTATTCCCAGAACAGACGATAGCTTCAAAAATAGAGTAGACTTGACCCATCACAAACAAGTCGATCCTATCCCTCTAGAAAAGTTAAATTTCGGTTGTGTCTCTCAAGTTCCGATTGACTATATGCATTGCGTACTTTTAGGTGTAACCAAACAATTACTTTCATTTTGGATTAAAAAACGCAAATTCGCATTTTCCTTATCCCAGCGAAACATACAAATCATATCCAATTGTTTAGAAAACATAAAATTGCCAAGTGAGTTCAATAGGCAGCCCAGAAGTTTAGATGACTTCGAACGGTGGAAAGCCACGGAATTAAGGCATTTTCTCTTATACACAGGTCCAGTTGTATTGAAAGATAGACTTAGTTTAGAAAATTACACCCATTTTTTAACTTTGTCTTGTGCAATTTTAATGCTTTTGAACAAAAATTACTGCCAAAAACAAAATTCCGCGGCAGCCTTATTACTACAAAAATTTGTAAAGGACCACGAACAACTGTATGGGGAATCCAGTGCTACATTTAATGTCCATAGTCTACTACATTTATCAAATGATTGCCTTCTATATTCAACAACATTAAACGATTTTAGCGCTTTCAAATTCGAAAATTTTTTATCATCGGTTAAATTACAAATTAAAACTGGATATCTACCTTTGGAACAATTTTACAATAGGCTAATTTGTTAGAACTCAATATTTCGCAAAAAAAAATCCAATTTTTAAGTTTCACCTCGGCAATCAATTTTATAAAAGTGTAGTTCTCGAAAACTATAAATTATCTATTGATTTCCCTGACAATTATTGCTTAATAAAATCCGAAATTTTTAAAATTAAATCTATTTTTCGAGGGGACACCACAGTTCACTTTGAAGCCGTCCGAATTTTAAATTTATCCGACTTTTTTCATGTTCCTTACAAATCTTCTTCGTTGAACGTATATTCTACAAGTTTGGAATTAAATTCCACCGAAGCAACAAGATTTACCAGTCATAACATAACTTCAAAAGTTAAATTCAAACTGAAAATTATATTGTATTTTATCCTTTAATTCATACTTTCCCCGTTTTAGATAATCAACCATAAAGTTTTGCATTATGCAGAATGAAGTTGATTCGGCAGTTAACTCTCAAGATTTTATTGTGAGTAAGTATTCTACAAATATTTTTTTTTAATATTGTTTTTTTTTATTGTCAACTAAAAACTGCGTTTATCTATTTGTTCCCGATAGCTGCTTTCAAAACCAGGCTAAAATAGGTCATTATTATTTAATATATGCATGCACTAATTATTACAAATTATAAATCATAATCCATTTTAATTTTATTAATTATTTTTTTAAATACATTTAATACTTTTTTTTTTTTTTTTTTTTTTTGTGTCTTCCTTTGTTGTGGTCAGGTTGTACACCAATACCCTACTGTATTTCGTGTTTCCACCTTAAGTCTTGGTTTCGACCGCAAAGTTCGTTGTTATTTTAACAACGGGAAATTTTTTTATTTTTACGATTGTGTCGGTATTTCATTTGTATGTGTATTTATAAGTTTTGAGGTTTAATACAATTACAATTGTAATTGCATTACAAATCCATTTACAAAAGAAACATCGATACAACCGCAAAAAAATAATATTTCCCGTTGTTAAAATAACAACGAACTTTGCGGTCGAAACCAAGACTTAGCTTACAGTGGCTTTTCCTCGAAAGTACTGAAGCAGCGGATTTCTGTTATGATTAATCACAAAATCACTCTACAAAGTAGAGTGGATTGGATATTGACTTTATTATGACTAATTATTACTTTATATATTTTTTTTTAATTCAATGACAATACTAATATACTATTTCAATATAATTATTTCAGAGTATTGTACTTTTTTTTTTTTTTTTATAATAAAATCTATTAATCTTATATAAACTACTAATATCTTAATTATTTTAAACAATTCAATATGTAAATATATATTTTTTTTTTTTTTTATATTATAATATTATGCATCATGTGAACAAATTATATAAAATTATTATTTAATTATAATAAAGAAATGTATATAATTAGCAAATTTTCTTAATCCTAGTCTCTTAATTAATTGATTCTCATCATGTTTCAAAGCTTTAAAGTGACATAATTATTTTAATTGTCATTGATATTTGTATGATGAAATGATATTGTATTATTACTACGAGTGAAAGTAAAATATGAAAGATGAAACGAGGGTATTCCTTATTTAAGTGGTCACAGGGTTAGTTCTATCTCTTTTAAAAATTTCGTCAAAGTTTTGTATTCTTCATTATTTTGTCTGGCTAGAATGTCTCTTAATTTTTGTTGTCTAAGTAAAGTGTGTTTATTTCTAATATTGTTAAATCTGTTACAATCATTTATTAGATGATCGTTATCTTCTATCACATTGCAGGTTTGGCAATTGGGCGACTCTTCGAAACCAAATATGTGTTTAAACTTGTTATTTAATGCATGACCCGATCTTAGTCTATTTAATAGTTTTATTTCACTACCTTTTAGTTCCTTATCTTTAAACCAAAGTTTATCTGGAATATTTGTGAACAGTTGTTTGTAATGCCTACCTTTTGAAATTGTCATATCCTCATACTTTTCTAACCACTCCTCTCTTATTTTATTTTTAATCGTTTTGGCTATATCTCCATAAATTTATTGTCCAACGAGTGTGTAGGTCTGTGATGAGCCAATTTGGCTAGTTGGTCTGCTACTATATTTCCCTTTATTCCCACGTGTCCTGGTACCCATTGAATTTGAATCTGTACATTTGGGTTATTTCCTGCTATATCTAAAATTTTGTTTTCGAAATGTTTATTAGTTGAGTTTAGTTTGGCGTTCCTTAATGCTTTGCAAGCACTCTGAGCATCAGTTATTATTGTTTGTTAAAGACAGCAAATCCACTTTCACCAAATCAATCGATGACATCAAGAATAACCTAAAAATAAACAAGAAATTAAATTAGAATTACATTTTGTATATAAAATTATATCGTATTTAGCACTTATCTTATTATAAATAGTTTATTTTCAATAATTTAACACCGTAACCTGTAAGAATTAATTATAATTAATTTATTTCAATTTAATTTAAACTTAAATTACTTAACTTTAATTGTTTACATCTTTCACACTATCAGAAATGTCACACATAAAGCATAAAAAAAATCTAAAATGAAATCAAAATCATTATAAATGTTAGACTAGGAAAAACCTAACAAATGTTTATCTTTATATTTAACCCTGTAAAAGACATAGTCTAATAACAGAAATAGGACATCTGTATTAAATTTTAATAACTAAATTGTAACATATTGTAATAAAAAATAATTTGCCTTCTCTTGATCGCTGACCACCGAAGTGAAAACTTCTATTAAAAAAAAGCAACCAAAGTGAAATATAAATTAATAATTGAAATCATTTTACAATTGTTTTATTTCTAAAAATATAAAATTGTTGGAATACCAAAACCATACAATATAATCAACCAAAAGGAAATTGTGTTATTGAACCACCATTTTACATCAACTTCATATATTGTTCGTGGTACCGAAGTTTGGTGTAAAACATTGTTACTTTTTTCTTTTCACTTAATTGTCCTAACAGGGTTGCGATCTTTATGGCAATTGTTTCCACAGTTTTAATGTCAGTATAATTTATGAGTTTGATTGCTAACTGTAGGTTAAATCTTTCGTAGTATATGCCCACTCCTGCCTTATTTTCTTTAACTGAGCCATCTGTATATATAATATCTGAGTCCTTTAATTTTTCCATTCTTGTTAGAATTTTTTTTTTTTAATTCAATTGAGTTATATGTATTTTTGTTAGTTATTTCGTTCAGGTGAGTATTAATAATTATATTGTTACTGTCAGTAACTTTTTTGTGATATGGTTTGATTTTTTTTAGAAAGTCATATTTGATATAATATTTATTTAATTTCTCCATTGATTTATTCTCTCTGATGTCTTTTCCAATTTTTGAGTTTCTAAATAGTTGTCTACTTATATATCTTGTCTACTTAATGATTCTGCCATAATCGTGGGTAGTGGCGTGGATTTAATATGACCCATACAGAATCTCAGACATGTGTTCTTGATTGTTTGGCATATTTTTGATTGGTTTTTGTGATGTTCTTCTGATATTACATATGCAAATTCTAACTTAGGTTTTATAATTGATTTATAGAGCATCAGTAGGGTCTCTGGATGGGCTTCTCCTTTTGAGTATGCTAGTGTCTTAAATAGATTAATGGATTTTATTATATCATTTTTTAACAAATTATAGTGTATGGATAAGTTTATATTTTTATTGAAATTTATTCCTAGAATTTTAGTTGACTGTTCTTCTTTAATGTTTATACTGTTAATTTTTATGTTTATTTGTTGATTATTATTTTTGTTGGTGAATAGTTTAATGAAATGCGTTTTTTCTGGATTTATTTTTAGATTTAATGATTCTAGTTTTTCACTTATTATTCGAATTGCTATATTTGCTTTTATTTGTATTTCTTCAAAACTATCCCCACTGATTATCATACAGATGTCATCTGCAAATAGTAATATCTTCCTATTATTATCATTTAGTTCGTGAATTTTGTTAGTATACATATAAATTAAATAGCGTCGGACTCAGGCAACTACCCTGAGGGATTCCTGCGTTTGTATGTGAATTTCTGTTAAATTTTTGTTGCTAGTCAGAATTCTCCTATTTGTGAGGAATTGATTAATCCAGTTTATGATCTGATTAGGGAATTTGTAGTCTTTTAAAATGTTTATTAGTGTTTCTTTATTAACGTTATCAAATGCTTTTTTAATATCCATGTTTATGATTATCATTTTCTTTTTCCTTTGTTTTAGGTTCTTTGTGTATGCTATCAGTTCCACCATATAATCTATAATATTTTTGCATTTTATAAAACCAAACATGTTTTCGCTGAGTATTTTATTTTCTGTTATGTGTAAGTTTAATTGTTTTAGAATTAGTTTATTGAATATCTTAGCAAAAATTGGCAGTAGACAAATCGGTCTGTAGTTGGTTGCATCTCTATCTTCTTTTCCTTTTTTTAGAATAGCTATTACTTTTGCAATTTTCCATTTTTCTGGATAAATCTGTCTTTCCCATATTTTCTTATAGTAGTTGGTGATTGCTGGTAGTACTTCATTGTTTGATTTTATGATAGTTTTTAGAAATTTGTAGCTTATTCCATCATCTCCTGGTGCTGTGTTTTTACTGTTTCTAATTATTTCCCCAATATCAGATTCATTTATTAGGTTGATACTCTCTGTTGAATCTTTGTATAGCATATTAAAATTTCTTATGAGATTTTGTTAGTTTTTGGTAAACTGCACAATTGTGAATCGGTACAATAAATCGGTATTATAAATCTAGTACTATTTTGTTATAAAGAAGGTTCAACAGAGACGGCATGTTGAAATAAGAAGAGAGGGAAGATAAAAATTTTCCATTCGTTTTTTTAGTTTTTGTTATATTGCGAAAAGAGTCGCATGTGTTCTTTTTTGGTAAAATAAATTTTATACGTTGTCAGACCTGTTAGGTCCAAAAGAAATAAAAATAATAAAAAAGGCGAGAAGGTGTTTTATTAAAATACCATAAAAGGAAAAAGAATTTACAGTCCATTAATTCATAAACATTTTGGTCCATACGAGACGGATTTTTGATTATATAACAACGCATTTTCGAAGAAAATTTATGCTGTATAGTGCATCATAATACATATTCTAGAACACATTTTAGAACAACGCATTTTCGAAGAAAATTTATGCTGTAAATTGCATATTTTACAACAAAACCACATATTTGTCAACAAAATTTAATTTCCATCTTTAATCGACGCATGTCTAAAGAATATCCACACGGCATTGACGTCATCAGAACATTACATCAATTTGCATTGACAATTAGTCGAATTAACAGGTGAAATTGATTGATAATTATTGTAATACATATTTAATTTAATTAGTTTATTGGTATATTAAATTAATATTTTAGATTTAAGTTTAAATATTGTATCTCATAAGATTTGTAAGTGTGTTCCTTTTAAAACATGTCAGACATTACAAAGTGTAGAAAATCGATAGGCGGGTTAAAGGGCCGTGTCACATATTTTCCAAATTTATTGGATTCTGAAACCCTATTCTCCGAGGGGGAGTACGAATCAATGCTAGACCGTATTAAGACACTATATGTCAAATTTGATGATGCCCAGTCAAATCTGGAAGATCTGGAACCGGCGGAGTTTGACAGTTCGGCCCGGGATGATTTCGAAGCACGTTGCAGATCTGTTGAAACTCGTGTGAGAAATAAATTGCGTGAATTTTCTACAAATAAACCCCATTTACAGAGCGTCAATAATTCAGCAACAGACCTGACAATCGTCAAACCATTTTCAATACCACTTCCAGAGATACCATTGCCAAAGTTTGATGGCTCATTTTTGTCATGGATCGAATTTCGAGAAATATACTTGCAACGAATACACAGGGATTGTAGGTTAGATTCTATTTTAAAATTCACTTATTTACGGGAATGTTTGAAGGGTGGTTCTGCCTATCATTTTACCGAAGGAATTTCGAGTTCGGAGCGGAATTACGAACAAGTTTGGTCTTCAATTTTTAAACACTATGAAAATGAACCGCAGATCAAGACATTGCATATGCAACTGCTTTATGAGTTGAAACCCGTACGAAAAGAAAATAGTGCGGTTGAATTGAAACATTTTATTGATTCGTTTTGGAAACAATACAATGCTCTAAAGGCATTGAATGCCCCCGTTGAGCATTGGGATTTTTTTCTGGTGTATCATGTGTCACAGTTAATTGATCCAGCATCACGTCACCAAGTTGAAATCAAACGGCCGTTGGACAAAGATCCAACGATAAATGAGATAATGGAAATTTTAGCCAGTAGAGCTCGTATTTTGGAAGCAATGACCTCAATAAAAAGTATAAGTTCTCAGACCAACGTAGGCAAATCACAAAAGTCGACACAGTCCATGGTAACCAACGTGGGAAATTCAATCAAATGTTTGTATTGTAAAGCTGATCACAATATTTACAAGTGTGAGAAATTTACCTTGCTGCCATGGAAGGGGAAGAGTAATTGGGTACACGATAAAAAACTTTGTCCAAATTGTTTTGGTACGCACCAGTTCACGTGTCATAAATGCAAACGGAGACATCACACTCTATTACATATTCCGGGACCTGGACCCAGTTCAGGCCCAGTTCAGGTTTTGGATCAGTTGGTATCCTCTAAGTGTCAGGGCGGTGGTCAGGTTCAAAGTCAAGAGGCGGTTAGTGCCACTCCAAAACATACGCATGAAGTAGATCCTTCTATTATGTCAAGCACATCTAAAGTTATGGGATGTAACTCAAACATTGTTGCTAGTTGTATGGAATCGATTAGTTCTTTTCATTCATCCACATATCAGGTACTTCTTTCAACTGTTCTCCTTTGGGTAGAGAGTTCTTCTGGTGTTCGATTGCAGGTTCGCGCATTATTGGATTCAGGGTCGCAATCGAATTTCGTGACCGAAAATATATGTCAGAAATTACAAGCCAATAAAACGATGATTCATTTACCAGTTACTGGAATCAATCAGAAGGTTACTGAGGTCAAACATAAAGTGGATTTGTCTGTGGAATCCCGTTTTCAAAATTATAAACAACATCTTGACTTTTTGGTTCTATCTAAACTTACTGGTGATTTGCCATTATATCCCGTTAATTTTAATTCTGATCAACTTCCCAGTTCTATAAAATTAGCCGATCCCAAATTCCACAAGCCTGGTAGAATTGATATGTTGCTTGGTGCCGAGATTTGTTGTGATATTTTTACTGGAGAAAAAATTGAAATTTGTCAAGAATTGCCACCGTTCCAAGCGTCAGTCTTTGGATACGTAATTTGTGGGAAGATTAAAGGTACGTCTGTAGTACCATCGGTTTCATTATTTTGCTGTAGTGTTGAGGAGGTGCGGAAGGAGGTGCAAAAGTTTTATGTCATTGAAGATATAAAGCCACGAAATAACTTTTCTCTTGAAGAGAAAGCCTGCGAAAACCATTATGTTGCAAATGTTAGGCGTGATGTGACTGGCAGGTACAGTGTCGCTCTTCCCATCAAATCTAATATTGCAAACCTTGAAAACAATCAGCAAAATGCATTAAAACAATTTCTTTATTTGGAGAGAAGATTCGCAGCCAATCCCGATTTAAAGCATTTATACTGTCAGTTCATTGATGAATACATCGCGCTGAACCACATGAGGCTGTTACCGCAATCAGTCAATGACTAGTCCTATTTCCTTCCGCATCACGCTGTGATGAAAGAAAATTCAACCACTACCAAACTTCGAGTGGTATTTAATGCGTCTTCAAGGTCTTTATTAGGTTCGTCATTGAACGATTGTTTGATGACGGGACCTACTATTCAGCCTGATTTGTTAACATTAATGCTACGGTTCAGAAAATATCCAGTTGCCATAACGGCGGACATAACAAAAATGTATCGTCAAATAAACGTACATGAATCTGATCGTAGGTTTCAACAGATTTGGTGGCGTAAAAATTCAACTGATCCTCTTTCTATATACCAGCTTAACACCGTAACGTATGGTACCGCGAGTGCCCCATTTCTGGCAATCAGATCGTTGAAGCAATTGGCAATAGACGAACATAATAGCTTTCCGGAAGCGTCTCAGATTCTTCTTGACGATTTTTATGTCGATGATTTGTTGTCGGGTGCAGATGATGTTGCACAGACAAAACGTTTAAATTCTGACATGTCTGCTTTACTAGCCAAAGGGGGATTTGAGATAACGAAATGGTCTTCTAATAATAAAGAAGTTGTTCCTGACCAAAAAGAATTCAACATCGGTATTCTGGGAATTCAATGGAATTGTCATGCTGACAGTATTCATATTTCTTTAATCAAGGACCGTACCGAAAGTGTCATTAAAAAACGAACCGTTTTATCAATAATTTCACAAATTTACGATCCATTGGGACTATGTGGCCCAGTTATATTTGTGGCAAAGGTTTTCATGCAAAAACTGTGGACTGTTCCAAATTTACAGTGGGATGATGAAGTAAGTGACCCGTTCAAGTCGGAATGGCTTGAATTTTATAGTCAGTTGGACAAGCTGAATGATATAAAGGTTCCAAGGTGTATCATGAATTCACATCAAATTAAATCAATCGAACTGCATGGATTCGGGGATGCTTCTCAGTTAGGGTACGGATGTTGTATCTATGTTCGCATTTTAGATCAAAATAACCGTTATAAAGTAAATTTGTTATGTACCAAATCGCGGGTTGCCCCGCTGAAAACTCAGACTATACCGCGGTTGGAATTGTGCGCCGCATTACTGCTAAGCCAAGTGTGTGAAAAGGTGCAGGAATCAATGAAAATGAGATTTGACAAAGTCACGTTATGGTCCGACTCCGAAATAACCCTTTTCCGTATACGATCGTCACCTTCCAAGTATGCAACGTTTGTTGCTAATCGCGTGTCTCAAATCCAAGATCTCGCTCCACCTGAAATGTGGGCTTACGTGCCATCAGAACTGAATCCTGCGGATGTGATATCCCGTGGACTTATGCATTCGGACTTGGAAGGTTCTGATTTGTGGTGGAATGGGCCTTCATTCACAAGATTTCACAAGATGATGGGAGTTGGATGATTCCGAAGTTGAGGTCGATGAAAGCTGACTTTGAGGATGCGGAATGTTCAAAATCTGAAAGTCTGCTGGTTGGATTGGGAACATCAAACTGTTTCGTGGAACGTTTTTCCGATTACAATAAGTTGATTAGAATAGCCGCACTCTGTTTACGGTTTGCAAAAAATGCCAGACTGACTGTACAAACCCGTCAGTTTGAAGCTCTGTTACCCAAGGAAATTTACAATAGGTTATTGGGTATAATCAAATTTATTCAAAGTCAGAATTATGCTCAAGAAATCAAACAACTGCGATCCACCAGATTAGTTCAGAAACAAAGCTCGATTTGTAAATTAAACCCGTTTATTGATACAATTGGCATCCTTCGCGTTGGTGGCATTTAGGTAATTCGATTCTATCATATGATCAAAAATATCCTATTTTATTACCATCAAACAACCCATTTACATGTTTATTAGTTTGTAGGGAACACGTAAGGAATTTACACCTTGGACCACAAGCATTACATTGCACGTTGCGTCAGAGATTTTGGATTATCGGTGGGCGAGGATTGTGCCGTAGTGTCGTGCATAACTGTGTTTTGTGTTTCAGAACCAAGCCCAGTTCAATTCAGCAAATAATGGGCCAACTTCCCGCGGAACGCGTGAAGCCATCTCGAGCATTTGAAAATGTAGGAATCGATTTCTGTGGTCCCTTTGCCATTTCGTATAAAATACGATCAAAGGTTATGTCTAAAGCTTACATCGCTGTTTTCATATGTTTTGCTACTAAGGCAACTCATTTCGAAGTTGTCTCTGATCTGACAACAAATGGGTTTCTGGCGGCCCTCAGACGTTTTGTATCGAGAAGAGGACGTCCGTCCAATATATTTAGCGATAATGCGACCAATTTTGTTGGATCACAATCAGAATTACGAGAACTGCAGAAATTATTTGAAACCGAGCTCCATCAACATGAGGTGTTGAAATTTTGTGCTGAAGAAGGCATCCAGTGGAACACAATTCCTCCTAGATCTCCACACTTCGGTGGATTGTGGGAGGCGGCCGTCAAAAGTGCCAAGTTTCATTTGAAACGGATCATTTCATATCACTGTACTTTTGAAGAGCTAAATACGCTGATTACTCAAGTTGAGGGATGCCTTAATTCAAGACCTCTCACGCCGCTGTCCAATGATCCCACAGATTTGACCGCATTGACGCCGGGGCACTTTTTAATTGGATGTCCTCTCAATTCTTTACCGGAACCTTCGCTTTTGCATTTGGATTTTAATCGCTTGGCTAGATATCAAAGGTTACAGTATTCACTACAGCAGTTTTGGCAACGCTGGTCAAGGGAGTATCTGGGTGAATTACAACAGCGCACCAAATGGGCAGTTCGTACATCGAATGTGCAGATCGGAAATTTAGTTCTTCTAAAAGAAGATAATTTGCCCCCAATGAAATGGGTTATGGGACGTATTGTTCGAGTCAATCCCGGGTCGGATGGGTTTGTTCGTGTCGTGACGGTAAAAACGTCAACGGGTGAATTTAAACGGGCTATTACCAGAATTTGTGTCTTGCCCGTTGAGACGAATTCGGAAAGTGTTGATTTAAGTTCAGAGACATTATTGCCTGCTGAAGGTTGTATGTAAAGCTGGAAATGTTTCAAGTTACATTCGACGCGTTTTAAGTTTTTTTTTGTATCATTATAGTGTGTCATCGAATTTACGCTTTGTATTGTTATTATATTTAGTGAACACCGTTTAAATATTGTTTTCTTTACATTAAATATTTGAAATGTATATCATTAATTGAATTAAAAAAAAAAAAATCTATTAAAATTAAAATAGTATAATAAGTTAAATTGTAATTGTAAGTTTCATTGTAATCATCATCATTGTCAGAAGATTTAGTGTAATCTGATTTGATGTAACGTTACCTTGCTAATTTATATAAGTTTTTTGAAACTGGATGTTCCAAGGTGGCCGGAATGTTGAATCTTTGTATAGCATATTAAAATTTCTTATGAGATTTTGTTAGTTTTCGGTAAACTGCACAATTGTGAATCGGTACAATAAATCGGTATTATAAATCTAGTACTATTTTGTTATAAAGAAGGTTCAACAGAGACGGCATGTTGAAATAAGAAGAGAGGGAAGATAAAAATTTTCCATTCGTTTTTTTAGTTTTTGTTATATTGCGAAAAGAGTCGCATGTGTTCTTTTTGGTAAAATAAATTTTATACGTTGTCAGACCTGTTAGGTCCAAAAGAAATAAAAATAATAAAAAAGGCGAGAAGGTGTTTTATTAAAATACCATAAAAGGAAAAAGAATTTACAGTCCATTAATTCATAAACACTCTCATTTTGTGTAGTTTGTTCCAATAAGCTATTATCTCTAAAAAGGAAAGTTAAGATTTATGAATTTTTTTGCTTGATTGTCATCTTCTAATATCAAGTATTTGGTTTGTATTTTGTTTTTTAATTTGTTTATTTTATTCCAAATATCATTGTTATTTTTTTTATGATTTATGCTGTTCAAAAATTCAGACCAACTGTTCTTTTTTGCTTCTTCAATTTTTAATTTTAAAATTTGATTTGCTCTTTTTAGCTCTATTGCTGTGTATAGATTTTTGTTTTCATTATAAATTCTCTGTTTATTCTATTTTATTTTCCATAATCTTTGCAATTCGCAATTCCACCAACATTTCGGTTTGTGTCTAGGATTAAAGTTTATATAATTTGTATTTTCGCTTATTATTTTCTCTAATGTCTCTTCTATGTCTGTTGTGTCGTCCGATCTCCAGTTCTCCTTAAACTCGTTTACAATATTTCTCCAATTCGTTATTTGTTTTTTTTGTTTTACCGAATGATTGAAAGTTAATATTATCACTAAATGATCACTTCCCAGATTTTCTGTTGTTGCTTCCCATGTTATTGTGTTTATTAAGTTTCTTGTACATAATGTAATATCTAGAGCTGTGTTTGTATGAGTATGCATATTCCATCTAGTTGGCGATCCATCGTTCATTAAATATATGTTATTATTCGTAATTAAATTCGCTATCTTATCCCCTAGGTGGTCATATGTGTGATTGTTGTCCCATAGATTATTCCTAGCGTTAATGTCTCCTGCTATGATAGTATTCTCCGTTTCGTTTTCGAGAATTAATTTTTCGAATTCCGTTAATATTTCCTTAGAGTTTGTTCTGGAGCTATTATAAAATGAAACAATATTACAATTTATGTTTTTGAATTTGAAATTTATTTTTAACACTTCTAGTTTATTGTATGAGTATCTCCCATTAACCACTTTCCAAGATATATTTTTTTTGATAATGAAGCCAACTCATCCGTATCCATCTTCTCTATTTTTTGTAACTATCGAGTAATTATTAATATTTATAATCTCGTTGTCCTTTGTCCATGTTTCTGCTAATATCGCGATTTTTATGTTGTTGTCAATTAAATATTTTTCAATGAGGTCTAGGTTGCTTTTCAAACTTCTTACGTTTAATTGAATAATTTTGAATTTATTCATCATTTACAAATTATATTAATGAGTGGCATTCGCCAGACATAAACCAATTTTTATTTTTATTTGGTCGATATCCGCTACATTATCCGCTTTGAAGACATCTGTGTTAAATTTGTTGTCCAGTTCTCTTAATGTATCATCTTTGTTTTTAATTTCGCTTTTTAATGTTTTTATGATGTCGTACAATATTTTAATTTTTTTGTCCATATTTCTTACAAACATTTTTTTTAAAAAATTTTTTTAAAAAAATACACACATTTTTAAAAATTTTTAAAAACACTTGTTAAATATTTCGCAAAATTACAAAAGGTTTAAAAAATCACTCGATCGATTTCGGCTTATTAGGCCATCATCAGGAGTATCTACTAAACTGTAAAAATAAAAATATAGTTAGATATATATATAGTTGGAAAAAGCAAAAAGTGAAACCAAAATATACAAATAAAAAAATGTGGAAGTGGTAAACAATAAAATTGGTGACAGCAATAAACATTAAAAATTAAAAATTAAAAGGGGGTGAGTTAAACACAGGTATATGATTATTGATTAGTCAACGGTCGAAAAACAAAATTCCAGATGTTGATTTTTTTTTTTTTTTTTTTTTCTACCTCTTCTTTATTTTATTATAACCCGACGTAATAGTAATTTTATGGTATGGAATGAGTAAGTGAATAAAACAATGCGGGGTCGGTAATTGGTGAGAAACGGATTTCTCTCTGTTCGTTGAGGATATTTTGGTTAAGAAATATAGCTTTTCGGATTTCGTAAGATTCTAAGTTGTCTAAACGTCTGCTTTTTGGTTGTACATGTAATATTTCTAAATTGTTTAAACTGGATGTGTGATTTTGTAACGTTAAATGATTATAAAGGGATGATTCATGGCTACCAGATAAATGTTCTTTAACTCTAACTTCAAAATTGCGCCCAGTCTGTCCGATATAAGAGGAACTAGAATCATTGCAATTGATCTTATAAACGCCAGACTTGGAAAGGCGATCAATTCTTGGTTTGTTGTTAAAAATCATTTTCTTAATTGTATTATTGTTATAAAAAGCAAAGCTAATATCTGTATATTGTGTCACGATGTTACTAATCCGTTGACTAGTTTTTCCTATATACTCTAAGCGGCGCCAATTTTTCGGCATTGGGCTATCAGGTGGATAAATATTAGCTAAAGCTTTATGTTTCAGTTTTCTGTTTAATAGCTTTAATATAGTCTTAGCTGCATAACCGTTATTCGCTGCTATTTCTAAAATTATATTAAGCTCTTTGTTATAATTGGATATGGTCAAAGGAATGTTTATTAATCTATCTAAGAATGAGTGGAAAGCTGACATTTTAATATTATGGGGATGGTTTGACGAGTTAGGTATAATGGCGTCTGTATACGTGGGTTTTCTATAAATTTTGAACTCTAATGAAGAATTAATTCTGGTTATTGTTATATCTAGAAAGTTAATAGATTTGTTTTCTTCTTTTTCTACCGTAAAATTAATGGTGGGATATTGAGAATTTAACCAAGTGAGAAAAGAGGTTAATAGCCTATCAGTTCCATTCCATAGACATAGTATGTCATCAACATATCTGTACCAAAAGATCATATGACGGAAATAAGGATTATTGCTTGATACAATCGTTTGTTCGAAGAAATTCATGAAAATTTCTGCTAACAAAGGTGACAGAGGGGAGCCCATCGGTAGACCATCAGTGAATTTGAAATACTTATTATCAAAGCAAAAATAATTTTGTTTAATACAAGTTTCAAATATCAGCTTCAGTTCATTCCGAAGGCTTCCATCCGCAACATCCCTATCTAAGTAAGTATAAACTATTTGAGACAAAATGTTAATTGGAATAGAAGTGAAAAGACTAGCAACGTCAAACGAAACTAATTTTGAGTGTAGTGGAATATCAACATCTTGAATTTTGCTAATCAATTCTACCGAGTTCTTAACCGAGAAAGCCGAAACGAAATTGGTATGACTGTTGAAAAAGTTTATGAAACCCTTACATAGCTTGTAGGCAGGTGCATTGCAATACGCTACTATTGGTCTAATTGGAATGCCTTCTTTATGGATTTTAGGTAAACCATAAAGAATTGGGGCAGATGGATTCATAACCGTGTACCTCCAACCAGTGCCATCAAAGACTTTTGGGCATTGGTTGATACACTTACTGACCAAAGTCTTAAATGACCTAGTAGGATCTCTATTGAGCTCTAATGCGTTGCTTTCTGTAATGAAATCAGAAATTTTATTGTAATAATCGATTCTTGTGAGAACAGTGATCGTATTGCCTTTATCCGCTTTACAGGCTATCAGGTCATGATCACGTAACTTTTTCTTAATCGCACCAATCACTTTAAGGTTATTATTAGAAGAAGAAACAGAAGAATGAGAGGAGGTAGAGGAGGAAGCGTTACTCAAGCCTTTCTTAATTTGTAACGCACATATTGCTTTCAGTTGGGTTGACTGGCCGGATAAGGCAGTTTCGGCATCTATAGCGAGACTCTCAAATGACTGAACGCCGATTGTATTTGGCACAGGAGCAAAATTTACTCCATTGCTCAGCATTTGAACCTCTACGCCACTGAAGCCAACGGAAGACAAGTTCTTAAAACGTAAATGGAATTGGAAACCAGACATACCACTATTACCTCTATGGTTACGTGGATACGCCTTGTCTCGCAACACATCCAGTTTAGCTTTTTGCTTTACATATTGAATATGAGAAATTTCGGCTACCTCGGCACGAAACTTATTATCCAACCAGTCAAACTCAACAGAATGCAAGCGAGCCGCTAACTCAGTATGAACAACTTTAAGATGGAGACATAAGTTGTTCCTGGTAGCATACCCTTTACGTAGCTCACTATTCCTCCAACTACTACGAGCTAAATTAATAGCTCTTCTACCCTCTAAAGATTTAGTATTACATTTTATATTAGTATAATTTGGTAACAAATTTAACTTTTTACAACTACTGTTGAACCAAATCTGGTTATTATTAAAACTAATTCTTACCAGTAGACGACGATTCTTTATGGTTTACCTAAAATCCATAAAGAAGGCATTCCAATTAGACCAATAGTAGCGTATTGCAATGCACCTGCCTACAAGCTATGTAAGGGTTTCATAAACTTTTTCAACAGTCATACCAATTTCGTTTCGGCTTTCTCGGTTAAGAACTCGGTAGAATTGATTAGCAAAATTCAAGATGTTGATATTCCACTACACTCAAAATTAGTTTCGTTTGACGTTGCTAGTCTTTTCACTTCTATTCCAATTAACATTTTGTCTCAAATAGTTTATACTTACTTAGATAGGGATGTTGCGGATGGAAGCCTTCGGAATGAACTGAAGCTGATATTTGAAACTTGTATTAAACAAAATTATTTTTGCTTTGATAATAAGTATTTCAAATTCACTGATGGTCTACCGATGGGCTCCCCTCTGTCACCTTTGTTAGCAGAAATTTTCATGAATTTCTTCGAACAAACGATTGTATCAAGCAATAATCCTTATTTCCGTCATATGATCTTTTGGTACAGATATGTTGATGACATACTATGTCTATGGAATGGAACTGATAGGCTATTAACCTCTTTTCTCACTTGGTTAAATTCTCAATATCCCACCATTAATTTTACGGTAGAAAAAGAAGAAAACAAATCTATTAACTTTCTAGATATAACAATAACCAGAATTAATTCTTCATTAGAGTTCAAAATTTATAGAAAACCCACGTATACAGACGCCATTATACCTAACTCGTCAAACCATCCCCAATTATAACAAAGAGCTTAATATAATTTTAGAAATAGCAGCGAATAACGGTTATGCAGCTAAGACTATATTAAAGCTATTAAACAGAAAACTGAAACATAAAGCTTTAGCTAATATTTATCCACCTGATAGCCCAATGCCGAAAAATTGGCGCCGCTTAGAGTATATAGGAAAAACTAGTCAACGGATTAGTAACATCGTGACACAATATACAGATATTAGCTTTGCTTTTTATAACAATAATACAATTAAGAAAATGATTTTTAACAACAAACCAAGAATTGATCGCCTTTCCAAGTCTGGCGTTTATAAGATCAATTGCAATGATTCTAGTTCCTCTTATATCGGACAGACTGGGCGCAATTTTGAAGTTAGAGTTAAAGAACATTTATCTGGTAGCCATGAATCATCCCTTTATAATCATTTAACGTTACAAAATCACACATCCAGTTTAAACAATTTAGAAATATTACATGTACAACCAAAAAGCAGACGTTTAGACAACTTAGAATCTTACGAAATCCGAAAAGCTATATTTCTTAACCAAAATATCCTCAACGAACAGAGAGAAATCCGTTTCTCACCAATTACCGACCCCGCATTGTTTTATTCACTTACTCATTCCATACCATAAAATTACTATTACGTCGGGTTATAATAAAATAAAGAAGAGGTAGAAAAAAAAAAAAAAAAAAAAATCAACATCTGGAATTTTGTTTTTCGACCGTTGACTAATCAATAATCATATACCTGTGTTTAACTCACCCCCTTTTAATTTTTAATTTTTAATGTTTATTGCTGTCACCAATTTTATTGTTTACCACTTCCACATTTTTTTATTTGTATATTTTGGTTTCACTTTTTGCTTTTTCCAACTATATATATATCTAACTATATTTTTATTTTTACAGTTTAGTAGATACTCCTGATGATGGCCTAATAAGCCGAAATCGATCGAGTGATTTTTTAAACCTTTTGTAATTTTGCGAAATATTTAACAAGTGTTTTTAAAAATTTTTAAAAATGTGTGTATTAAGTGTGTTTCGCCAAGTGCCTACGGCAGAAAGTGTAAGAAGTACCATATTTCTTAGTACCTCGTCATTTCTCTTATTTTGTTCATCTTCTCTGTTTTCAAGATTATGGAAATCATTTATATTTGGTAATTTTTGTCTTGTTCCAAATAGTTTTATTTTGGTCTCTTTATATGATGATTTGTAAATCACCATATATTCCGAAATCTTTCTTTGTCTTGCTCTTTCCTGACATTTATAGAAGTTTGTCCTGTGACCTTCCCCGCAGAATTTACATCTTGATTTGCTATCACATTCATGTTCCATATTTGTTTCCATCACTTTTGCACATATAATACACCTTTGAAAATCCGTCGAACTGCACTTTTTGGCTGTGTGACCGTAGTTTAGGCACTTATTGCAGTGCATAGGATTAGGCACAAAATATTCCACCTTCATAAGTATATTGTCGTAAAAAATAATTTTTTCTGGGATCGTGTTGGATTTGAAAGTAATTTTAATCATTTCAGTTTCCATTGCGGTTTTTGTTTCACTATTCCATCTCGGGTGTTGGGTGCGTCTCAATAGGGTAGGGGTTGACCGTCTATAGCCATGTATCTCGTGGTCTATATTCCAACGCTGCAACTATGTAGAAACCACCAAATGTGTCTAGTATACCTCCAAGTGGTAACACCCGGGCAACGATGTGAATACGTCGGCTAAATACTAGATGCGAGTGCAGTACACTATAAATGAGCAATGAGCGGAACGAATATGGAAAATAATACCCCAGGTGGTACACCTGTTAATCAGGTAAATCCACCCTCTTCGGAGGTCGGTCTCGTGGATTCTGGGGGAGACCAGCCATTGCTAAACTACAAATATTTTAACCAATCACAAGATATGTTGGTGAATAAACAAGCTCAACTGAGCGAATCAAAAAATAATATTATAAATCCCTTCGATAGGAGTAATAAAGTATCGTATTCTCCGATAAGAGGCCGTAGTCCTTCCATTGGGGCCAGTATCAAGAACATTCGTTCTACAAACGAAGAAAAGCTTCACAATGAATTGTGTAGAGCTAATAGTGCACTAGTTGAAGCCAACAATATTAACAAGCAATTGAATGATATAATTGCATTGATGCAGGAGCGTATGAAAACGCTTGAAAACGAAGTTAAAGCTCTTAAGCCAAAGGAGGCAATCTATCCTACTCCTAGCCAGACTACAATTGAACAAGAGTACCATACGGATGAAGACGAACTAGCTCGAGAAACTGAGTGGATAAGAGTTAAAGGAGTTAGAAGAAAAAAAAGAAAATTGAATAACACGCCCTCCCCACCTCAATTAAAGGATGATGTTCCTAATATTATCCAGAAACCATCAAAAAAAATACCTCCACCACCACCAATAGTAATAGATGAAGTCAAAGACTACGATCTACTCTATGAGAAATTAAAAAAAATTACTACAACTGATAAGTTTAATGCAAAGGTGATGAATGGAAACACATCACAATAAACTTGGAAGATGGTGAAACTTACAGAAAAATGACAAGTATGTTAAATGAAGAAAACCGTGCTTGGCACACGTTTGAAGATAAACAAACCAGACCAATAAGGGTTATGGCTAAAAATCTACACTCTACGTGTAAACCAGAAAAAATAATTGATGATCTGAAAGCAAAAGGATTTAAGGCTACTGAAGCATCAATTAAGCTAAAACGGAGAGGCAAAGTACCTCTCAACATGTTTATGTTGACCTTCGATAATGATGAAGATATCGAAAAAATTTATCAAATTAAGTACATCTTAGGGTGCAAAGTAGTTATTCAGCCTCTAAGACGGTCTAAACTTATACCACAATGTAAACAATGTCAAGCCTATGGATATACACAAAAATATTGCAGCAGGGAACCCAGGTGTGTCAAATGTTTAGGTAAACATCATACCAAAGATTGTGTAAAAGATAGAAATGTTCAGCCTAAATGTGTTCACTGTGGAGAAAACCATCCGGCTAACTATAGAGGATGCAGCGTTGCCATTGAACTGCAAAACATCAAAAATAGGAATGTGATTGCTAAAAATCCAAGATTATTCAGGCAGCAGGCAGTTAAGATGACCCAACCCGAAGTAAATCGTAGAGAGTTGGGAACTACTCATGGACAATTGGGTAAAATGACTTATGCTCAAGTAACGATGAGTAAAGGAAATCCAGGGAAAACTGGTCAAAATGACGAAATAAGTCAAACACTTAAATTAATTTTAAGCAGGCTCAATACATTTGATGAGCGATTACAGAAATTAGAATACAGCACTAAGGGAGCCATCCCTAAACAGAAAAATGGCAGGTGATCTTAGAATCTTATGTTGGAATGCCAATGGACTTATGCAACATCAACAAGAATTGCAAGTGGTCCTGGACACAGAAAAAATCGATATATGTCTCATCACGGAAACACATTTCACTAGACAAATAATCATTAAATTTAAAAATTATCATATATATCATACCATTCATCCGGAAAACACTGCTAAAGGAGGTAGTGCGGTTATAATCAGAAATAGTATCCACCACTATGAAGAGTTAAAATATGAAACAGAAGAAATACAAGCAACTGCTGTTAACGTCAAAACCAAAAATGGTTCTATTTGTATTGCTGGTGTGTACTGCCCACCGAAGCACTCGTTGAAAGAAAAGGATTATCTCGAGTTCTTCAGTAAATTAGGAAAACGGTTTATACTTGGAGGAGACTTTAATGCCAAAAATGTCCACTGGGGCTCCAGATTAACAACAACTAAGGGTAAAGAACTCCTAAAAGCCATTAGGAAATGCAGTTGTGAAGCTCTCTCAACTGGAAAACCAACTTACTGGCCTACTGATCCAAATAAAGTACCAGATCTGATTGATTTCTTTATAATAAAGAAGATATCTGTAAATTATATACAAGTAGATGAAAGCCACAACCTAAACTCTGATCATTCACCGATACTTTTAACGTTAAGTGAAAAAATTATTCAGAAAGAAAGGAATCCTTTTCTAGTAAATAATCACACTAATTGGGAATGCTTTAGACTATCGCTAGAAGAAAAAATTAACTTAATGGTTCCATTAAAGACCGAGGAGCAATTAGACAAAGAAGTTCACAAATTTGTAGACGATATACAGCAATCAGCTTGGGAAAATACCCCTGAGGTTAAAAAGAAAATCAAGGGAAACAACTACCCTTTGGAAATTAGGGAACTCCTAGCAGAAAAAAGAAGAGCGAGAAGAGTATGGCAACAAACAAGGGCCCCTCAAGATAAAACTAATTTGAACAATCTCACTCAACAATTAAGAAGAGAAATCAAAGAATTGAAAAATGAATCAGTCAGCAACTAGTTAAGAAAATTAACTAATGATAGCAGTACTGATTATTCTCTTTGGAAAGCAACCAAAAGAATTAAAAGACCAATAATACAGAACCCTCCAATAAGAGTAGCAGGTGATAAATGGGCTAGGAATAATGAAGACAAAGCTCGAGAATTTGCTGAACATCTTGAAAAAATATTCCAGCCACATCAAGATGAAACATTAGAAGCCGAGATAATATCTGAACAAGATGTGCAAGAAAGTAAAGAAATCCTACCGACAACACCAAAAGAAGTCGCGTGTGAGATAAAAACTAATATGAATATGAAAAAAGCTCCTGGCTACGATCTTATTACTGCAGAAATCTTAAAAGAACTGCCAAGGAAAGCTCTGGTAAAGCTCACCAATCTTATAAATGCAGCATTTAGAATCAAATATGTACCAACCTTGTGGAAAATTGCAGAAGTAATCATGATCCCAAAACCTGGGAAACCACCACACATAACCTCATCTTATAGGCCAATTTCGCTATTGCCAGTCATGTCCAAACTCTTTGAGAAGCTTCTGGTAAAAAGGTTAAATCCGATAATCGAGAGTAAAAACTTAATCCCAAATCATCAGTTCGGTTTTCGTAACCAACACTCAACAATTGATCAAGTTCACCGAATAACCAGTATAATTGAGAAAGCACTAGAGGAGAAAAAAATCTGTTCAGCAATATTTCTAGACGTTGCCCAAGCATTTGATAGAGTGTGGCATGAAGGACTTAACCATAAATTAAGAAATCTTCTACCAATCCAATTTGCTAATATACTGGAATCTTACTTAAAAGATAAATTCTTCAGGATTAAGTTAGATGACACTTTCTCTGAATTGAAAGAAATCAACGCAGGAGTTCCACAGGGCAGTGTATTAGGGCCGATTTTATACCTAATATACACTTATGATCTTCCTGCATTAGAAAACAATACAGTGGCGACTTTTGCAGATGACACGGCGATCTTAGCTGATGGCACAAGCAACGAAGAGTCAACACAAAAGTTACAAATAGCAATAACTAAAATTTATAAATGGACAAAAAGTTGGCGAATAAAACTAAATGAAACTAAATCAGTTCACATCAACTTTACAAACAGGCGATTCGAACATATCCCGATTACCATAAATCAAGAAATAGTACCGTATGCGAACACAGCTAAGTGAAAAGTGAAGAACTAAGAATTAAATACAGAAAGATATATTGGCTGATGGGAAGGAACTCTTCTTTATCAACATACAACAAGCTGCTACTTTATAAGCAAATATTGAAACCCGTTTGGACGTATGGTATTCAACTTTGGGGTTGTACCAAACAGAGCAACGTAAATATCATCCAAATATTTCAGAATATGGTATTAAGGAACATCGTTGATGCACCTTGGTATGTCAGGAACAATGATCTCCATAGGGACCTTAAAGTGAACCTCATCGTAAATGAAATTCAGGAGAAAGCGCGGAGACATGAAGAGAGGCTCCGGCATCATGTGAACATTGAGGCAACTCAGCTTCTAAGCAACACGAATTTAATACGTAGACTTAAAAGAACCAAACCTTTTGAGTTGGTGTAATTGTTAGCTTAAACAGCATTGTGCTGTGTAAAGCCCACTACAAAGATGTGGTTTAATTCAATTTACAAGACTCTATGGAACGCCAATGGGAAGAAGCCATAGATTAATATTAAGTTAGTAAATTAAGTCAGAAACAAATTGCTCATTAGTCCAGGAGACTAGATTGTAATAACATTAAATAAATAAATAAAATTTATTTTAACAAAAAAAAAAAAAAAAAAAAAAAAAAAAAATTCCATCTCGTTATCCTTTCTATTTTCTCGTATGGTATCGCCGAACTTATGCACTTCACTAATTCTTCCGTTTTGATTTCTAATGGAATGTTTTTAACTATTCCGATTGTACGATTAAAATTAAAAGGAATGAAAACTTCATATCCATCGATCGCTTTTAAGGTTAGTGATTCAAAGCACAAATTAGCATCTATGTAAAATTTAAAAGATATTCTGGCTAATTTCTTGCTCATTTGTTCAATGGCCGTAATGTTAGCAATATTTTTATTTCTTAAATCTCTGCCCAATAACACTAGATTAATATTGTCTTTAGAAATCATAACCCTAAACGGTCCCGAATCATTTTTGCTGTATTTCGCTGATCTATTATTTCTCGAAATATTATTGGCATTATTTGTCAAATTATTTTCATTATTTAGATCCAAATTCGGTAATTCACTTCCTATTTCCGACATTTTATTTAAGCTATTATTTAGCCTATCGAAAACCGTTAGAGGACCTTCCTCGAAAAGTTTATGGAAATGAACAGCAATATAATTCAATTAAAGATTTGAAAAGTTCCATCCGTGAATGTTGGGCCACAATTGATCCGAAAACCCTCAAAAATTTAACAAATTCAATGCCTACTCGAATTTTCGAAGTTATTCAGAAAGGTCGGGGCCAGACCAAATATTTAATAAAATAATACATGAAAAATTGCTAATTTTGTTTTTTATTTTAGTACATTATCGGAAATGCGTTTATACGAATGTCCACCTGAAATTTAGATTTTTCAATTTATTAAAGTAAACCATTAAAATTTTTACTAATGGTTTATCTTATCAACAGATTTAAGATGATAGACATAATTTAGACTTCTTGAAAAAAATAAAAACACTTTACTCTTAGAACTATATTCAAAAAACATAGTGCGTTTATACGAATGTCTACCACTGTATCATCATCGTCAATTATAATTGGAGGAAATTGGGAGTCCCCAATCTCCTCCGTATAATTTGTCCCTTCTATCAACTTAACCTCTAATTATTTATTGTTTTAAGAACTATAATTCAACCCTGTGACCACTTAAACTAGGACTTACCCTTAATTAAATGAATATTTCTATTCTTTTTATTATTTTCTAATATTAAATTTAAGATTCAAAATATAACACTTCGTAAATTTTTTTTTTTTTTACAAACACGTTTTCACCACA
The DNA here is from genome assembly GCA_963556165.1 of Tipula helvola. NCBI lineage: Eukaryota > Metazoa > Arthropoda > Insecta > Diptera > Tipulidae > Tipula > Tipula helvola. The sequence goes on along the minus strand of OY744483.1, from coordinate 193,866,347 downwards.
AAAATATTTCAGCCTCTTTGTTTCACCAAAGACACGATGAGAATGCGATTTAATACTTAGGCTGTTTTCCAATCACCGACTTATTGACTTATTCGAACTTATTCAAATAAGTCTGCTGAAAAGGTGACTTATTCTTTAGTAATTTTTCCTATAGAAAACTTATTTATTTTTGGTGTCATGGAAACATTCTGTCTAATTATTGTGTATTTTCAAAAATTTTCAAAATAAGTCGATAAAAGCAATTGGAATGACTTCATTGACTTATTCAAGATGGCGTCAAATAAGTCAATAAGTTTGAAATAAGTCGGTAATTGGAAAAGGGCCAATTATTTGACCGAATTTTCAACCATTTTGAAGGCCCGAAAAATATTTGACATTTAAATATTTATTTATTTTTTTTTATTATTATTATCTTGGTCTAAGTCTACTTAGTTTTATGTTTTTCATTCAAAGTAAAGTAAGCAAACGCCGATATCCGCGCTTACAACTTCAATCTACACTTTTATCTGTGAATTTATTTAGGTTTAATAATACCAAAAGAAACAATTTAGTCGTATTCGCGTAATAATTGTGGTCTATCGATTTGGCCCTTAATAAATTTATTTAAGGAAATTTTCATCCTGCATTCTTAAAATTCACCCGAAAAACGTAACCGGTAACTTTATAGTAAAATAGGTCATTTCAGTCAAAAATTTAATTTGATCTATAACGGCGACTTTTTTCGATAAATTTCAAGAAATGCTGCATCCTCATACACTGTCGTCTGTAACTTTTATCGTAATATCGCAAAAGAAGAACTTGACGGCGAAAATTTGTGTAGTAATTTTTGAAAAAGATGAAAAATTAATTCCGTCAAGTTCTTCTGTTGTGAAATTACCAAAAAAGTAGCGACAGTTTTCGAGTATGCGACAGAAGGGTATAAACAAATAATTTCCTTGTTTTTTCTTAAAAAAACAAAAAATTTAATAGGAAAATTTGTTAGAAAGTCAACGAAAATTCAGCCAAATAATTTTTTATTATTAAATTTTATTTAAATAAATAATTAAATATATTTACTATAAATGATCGTTTATAATTAGTGCATGTATCAATTTTTTATGTATGTATAACTAGCTTTTAAAATTGTTTTAAATTTTTCAGCTCAATTTGATTCTGAGTTTCAATATGGTGATTTTTGTAAAGTTCGTCCTGGTAATAAAAGACAACGTGATTCATCAAACAATGAATTTTTAAATAATAACAAATTTTTTATTTAGGTGAGCGAGTGCCATACGTTTCGACGCAGAAAACAAAATCAAATTTAGAACTGCATCAAAATGATGGAATCTTTAGTGGCATTGAAAGTATTAAATACGATAAATTTGAGTAAATCGAAAATCTTATAAAACGAATATATAATTCTATTTACCATTTCAGTACTAGACGAACTTGAGGAGCAAACCACATCTAATGTAGCCGTACAAACCGAATCACGAAACGAATATGTTTTAGTAGAGGAAAAACAATTCCAGAAAATAATGCAATCAATAATTAATTTAGAGAAAGGTCAACAGGCCTTAATGAAAGAATTCATTGATCTTAGAGACAACCGTTTAAACATTAAATATTTGGTAGATTGTGAAAACGCGAAATTTGTTTTACCGTTTCATGACATGGACACATTCATCAATTTTGATGTCAATTTAATAGAAGACCACGAGTCGACAAGGCAATTGGTACTAATTACATTAATAAACTAAATTTTACCAAATTAATAACGATTACATTTTTCAGAAATATTTATTTATAAAGGAGCAAGGTCAAGAACTAAAAAAATTCATCAGAATAAACTTAAAAAATATATTTACAGATGAACTATCCCAAAAGTTTACCTTTAATGGAAGACAGGGGAACTTGGCCGCCAAAAAATTCAACATAATAAGAATTTTAAAAGGTAAATCTTACTGAATAGAATTATTTATTTAATTATTCTATTTATCATAATGTAATTTTTCTAAATTCTAGATTGTACCCTGAAAAAATTTCCTAACGCCACTGAATCGCAGTTTAATACAATGGCAACAAATTATTTTTATTATGTAAAGGACAGGCAGGAGAAACTTAAAAAAAAAATCAAGTAAACTTAGTCTAATTAGCATTAGAAATTAGGTTAATTTTTTTAATATTTTTTACATTATAATTTTTGAATTGAAATAATCCGTATATCTTCGATTCTAAGGCGCCTTCGAATGCAAGACGCACCTTAATTTGAGTGCCACTAATAGAAGCATTTTCTTAATATTTCGATTGTAAGACGCATGGTACTAATGAAAAAAAATATTCAAAATGTGATCGTTTTGACGGCATTTTAATTTTTGTTAAATGAAATTATCAAGAAATGGCAATGAACTAATCGGTAATTTATTCAAATGTACATAATGCACATTTTGACAACAAATTTATGATTAAAGGTATTAACAATAAGTTAATAGTGGGTTTTTCCTTAACTCATCACGTGCCATCTAATTTGCGGAATACAATGCATAATTGTTACGCAATAAGTTTTAACAAAAAAAATGCGATTTAAGACGCATGAAATATACGAAAAAACCTGCGATTCTAAGACACCCTCGATTCTAATGGGCTGGTTATATAGACGGAAACGAAACGAAATGAAACGGACTAAAACGAAAAGACGGAAGGGACATGGTTATATTGACGAAAACGTATTTTGACGTTTTTCAAATGGTTTTATTTTATTTCAAAAATTTACCCGTGCGCTAAAATAAAATAAATACATTTTTCAAAAAAAAAATGGACACGTAACAGTATATTATTGCTAAAAAACATATATCAGGGTGTACACAGCGCCACAATCAATTTTTCTTGTTTCATCGCTAATTATAAAAATTCTACCGCGACAGAAACATTCAGACGTCTGAATCCATTTTGTATTGACATAGTCGTGTTCCAGTCGACCACTTCAAGTACTTATGAGTAGTTAGGTTTGTGTCTTTGCTTAAATTTAACTACTCGTAACTGCTCTTGCATTCTGGCAAGAGCAGTTACGAGTAGTTAAATTTAAGCAAAGACACAAACCTAACTACTCATAAGTACTTGTGAGTGGTCGACTGGAACACGACTATTATATTGTTTTGACATCAGTGCTACTAAGGATAGCAAAATAAAATAAAACCGGTAGTGTATAACCGCAAAGACGAAACGAAAGCAAATTGAATTGAATCAATTCGTCCGTTTCATTTCATTCCGTTTCGGTTTCGGCTATATAACTAGCCTATAAGATGCACCCCATTTTCAAAAACCTTAAAATAAGGTAAAAAGTGCGGCTTAGAATCGAAGATATACATATACGGTAATTAATTATTATGATTGATAAGTCACCCCTATTATGATTGATGAGTCGATCGACAATCGACACGACCCTGGGTTACCTTTTCCTTTTTCGTATTGTTTTTATCAAATGAAAAAAGAGTCCTGTCGATTGTCGATTGACTCGATATTCATAATAGGGGTGAATAAATTATTTTTAGTTCTTTAATAATTTAAATAATAGCTATTATAATAATAATAATTTACAATTTCAAATATATATGTTTTTTTACAATTTAACTAAGATATAAAACATAAATGTAAAATGTTAATGAATTTTTTTATATTATATTTAAACTATGTATGCACTAACTACTAAGAGTAAGAATAACTATTACAAAATGAATTAATTAATGTGATTAAGCAATGAATTACCTGTGATGTATTTAAAACCACGAAAATATAAAAAAATAAATTTTTGTTCTGAAATTATTTTGTTTCCATAAAAATCGTTTATTTTTCCGCCAAATTTTGATTTTGACGGATATTTATACTCACACACACCCACAAAATACTTCCCGCCTTTTTTTGACGTTTAAAAACGCACACTTATGCATTAAATATTGTTATATTGAGTTTCGCTTAGTTACGAATTTTCGCGACACGTTTCATACGATTTCTTTTAATAAATTGGAACTCGAGCGAAGAAAAAAACGACACTAAGCTTAGATTATCCTTCGAAATTTGACGAAAAAATCGAAAATAAAAATGCTTGGGTAGTTACTTCAGATGAGTGATTTATTTTTCTTTTTTGAATTTTTTCGTTTGTTTTTATTCTCGTGTGTTGATTTGGGGGACTGTTTGGTTGGGAATTTGCGACCTAAAAAAAAGGATTGTGAATAATAAATTACTAGAAATTAATAGAAAATTACATTTTGAAACATTTTTTCTAAACACAAGCCAAACTGAAATAAATTGTTTTATTTTTATTTTGACATTTATCTGAAGTGAAGAATACCAATCGAACAGTCTCTTCTCTTCAGTAACTCAATTTGACGATTGGATGGTCTCGATTTTTATGTATCCGCTTCATTTTTTCTATTTTTCGCCGAAGCGCTGATAACATATTTACTATGGTTACGTCGCAATTTGTATGTATCCGGTCCACTTTTTCTATCTTCCGTAAGAGGCGCTTTTCTTACATTTACAATCGTCAATTAAGTGAAGAGTAACTCAATTAACTGAAGTGAAGAGTTGTACTCTTCAGTCCAATCGAATACGCTTTTTATTTGCCGCCTTCAAAACAAAGCAAACATAGATCTTTTTGTTCTATAAGGTCAGATCTAAGTTCACCAGCTATTCGGTTTATAATATTTCATATTTTTTTTTTTTTCTGTTGAATAATGTATTAATATTACTCATAAACAAACCAAAATGGTAACAACGACACCGGAAACAACAACACCGGAAACAACAACACCGGAAACAACAACATTGAAAACAAAAATACCGGAAAAAACTTTACCAGAAAAGACAATACCGGAAAAAACTTTACCAGAAAAGACAATACCGGTAAAAACAATCCAAGAAAATACAATAGCGGAGGAGGCTCCTCCTCCAGAAGTTAGTGAACCTCGTAGTCTAATTGCAAAGCTGTTGAAAATCGTAATTTACGGTTTGAGTGAAGTACTGATATTACTTGGTACCGTAACAATAATTCGCCTTAGTCAAGCTACTATACTGTTTAAAGTATGTGATTTGGTAGTGCGACCATCAGGATCTTATTTTTTGGCAGCAAAACCATTAATCGCTCTGTTAATAATTAATGCGGGAGTTTTTGGTTTTTTAAGCGGAGATTTACAAAGCAAGCGATTAATTATAGTTGACATAGCAATTCAAGTGAAACTAACAATGCGCGTAACCGAGGAATATAATAAAATGGAAAATTTGTTCGATACATTGGGCCAAACAGTGTACAACATTTATAAAAAGAATTTCCATTCAAAAAACTATACAGAAGCAACGTCAACATTTTTTATTGAACGTGCTTTAAAATGCTGTGGTAACAACAGTTATGCAGACTATGGCTCTTTGAAAAATCTGTCGGGTTTCTGCAATCATTATTTTTTTGACAATGGAACATATTATCCAGGACCATGTTTGCCAATAGTAATACCTTGCATTAATAATACAATGAATTACACAACGCAATATATAAAATCCATTGTCTCACTTAGTTGGGGTAAAATTGTAGTAACATGTGTAGTTTTGTTCTATTGCTTTGTTATGGTCATATACGATTATGTAAAAAAAACATTTTTCAATTCAAGCACTAAATAAAACTCAGATTTGGTTTAATAAAATTTTTATTGATATTAAAAATTTTGCTTTTAATAAGACATGGCAGAGAACAAGAATCGAAATTAATTAACAGCGATATAAAAGAATTGAAAAAATAATGCATAAAGACCTAAAACAAGATTATTCTTGGTGCTCGGTAAATCTAAACCTTTCGGAACAGCCAGCTGCCCGATGTAAAATTTTGGACAATCGTTACATATTAGTTTGTAAATGCCACAATTAAGCTTGGTTTTGTGATGTAAACGAAATTTTTATTGTACTTTGTGGTTGTGAAGCAAGGGTGTTCCCAGTTGTACAAAGACTGAGAGCAGAATGAAACAGCAAAAATACATACTACGAGCAAAAGTGAGAAAAAACATATTTTACTTCGGTTTTTATTTTACATTAAGCGCACCAATTTGGGAATAGCGTAACTATATGCATTTTGTCAAATTACATTCCAATTAGATTTTTGTTTATAGATGGTGTGATTAGTATGTCTACTTACCACCAGAGTATATGAACGTTGGGTCAATGCGTTTTGTTTACATTTTTTTTATATGGAGTTTGATCAAAAACAGCTCTATTAAAATTGAAAAATAATCAAAGAAAATTACTGTGATACAAATTGAAAAATAAAATAATTGATTAACAAAAGAATAATTATTATATTTTCAACATAAAATAAATAGAAAAACCTTTGGTTTACAAGAATTTGATGTTTAAACACCGAACATTATTTGAGTTTTGTGAGGTTATGTCAGATGCTTAATGTTTGTTTTTGTTTAATAATTTCAAATTTTTTTGCCCATTCCTATTAGAAGATCCTTGCTGATCATTGTTTTTGTGAAATTTGTTATTCCAGGCAGTTCAAATGGTTCTTTTAACATAAAAATTTACTATACAAAACTTAAATAATTGATGATTTTGTATTTCGTTTTTCTAACAATTGTACCGGCGATCCGTTGATTTTATGTTAAAAATAAACAAATCCTTCTTTTGTTAACAAATATCACTTGGTTATTCTTCGCGTCGTGCTAAATTTCATTCATTTTTTTTAATATTTGTTAGAGCTGTTTTGGGCTAAAATCCATATAAAAAAAATGTAAACAAAAATTTTGACCCCGTAACGTCGCGACGTCTCGTGGAATAAAGGTTGAACTGATGTACTAAAACACAATCTATTGTATTATTTCATTCATCACGGATGGTTTGTTTTGAATAAACTCTTTAAAATTTAAATACCTTAGTATGAAATATCTATTTAAATTTTAAATACCTAAACTATTATCAATATGTATTTGATTTTATTATTATAAATATATATTTTTTAATAAATTGAATTTGTTAAAGGTGATTATTCGATTTTTTTACTATGGTGGCTTTTGAACTTCAACACGCAATACTATGATACGAGTAATAAAAAAATTTGTATTTCAGATGTCTGGAAAACACCAATCGATTCAATTGAAAATTTTTAACAAAAAATTAAAATGAAATCCGCAAAGCCCACAATAGACATCACAATTTAAAAAAAGTACATTAAAATTTTTATCAATATATTTATTATCAAAATACAAAAAAATAAGAAAATAAAATTATATATAGTTATTTTTATAATGTATTATGACGAATAATGAAATAAAATAATATTTATTATAACATAAAATTAAAAAATTATTTGTATTTATTATTAGTGCCACCTATAATTAAACATCTTAACAATACCAAATGAATAATGAATACCTATCGGTGAATAGAAGAAATTGAAAGTTGCTTATGCGCGTTGAATAGCTCGTTTTAAACCTGAATATAAGTCCGATTAAAATGGCATTAGGTGCATCAATTTGAATTCAAAATTGAGCGCTCAAATTGATTGATGTTTATGCGCTTATTGAGCGCTACATTGTACAACTGGGTTATTGAATTTAGTAAAATAATTTCTCATTATACATATGTAGTCGGTTCTTGTGTTGTACTCGTAAAATTGCTTTTTATTAATGATTTTATTGTTAATCCGTTTAATTAAATGACAGTGAATCCATTTTGTGTACGATATGGAATATTTGTAATTTTCGTTACTAATCATTCAATATGTGGTTGGTTTAAATTTCCCAAATATCATGAAATTGTGTTTACTATCGATACTTTTTTTAATTTTATTAATTTATTTTATTGTTTTTCTCTTAATAATCTAAAAAAGGCTACAAAAGGTTGTGATAAATTGTAAAGGCAACAGCCTTAGCAAAAAAGGTGTGTGGTGATACGACCAACCTGTAAACAAACATAATAATAAACAATGTATAAAAAGCAAGACTAGGTATTTTACTAACCATTCTATTACCGGTAGTATCTCCAAAGCTATAATCAAATCACTATCGCAGCGGTCACGGAATGTTATGACATTTGAAACGAATGACAAGAAATTGTCAAGACAGACCAAGATGTCCAGACATTCCGTACACCGGCACAAATAATAAAATTCACCGGAGTGACACCTGGTTTAGAGTAGAACAAATGTTTCACAAAACTCGTTCGCATGGCGTGGTGAATTTGACCAAAGACCGTGCAAATCGCATATGCGCCACTAAATCAAAGCGGCGCATATAAAAGAAACGTTGGTGAATAAAAAAGGATAATAACATCGTAACCGTTACAAGCGGAGAACAACATTAGCTCTCGTCATTAATAATAAAAATTGTAACGTTGATAAATAATTCTAACATATCAAACACGAGCATAGTTTCTCGTTTCATTAATTATTACTCATTGCCTCGGCCGGCATTAAATTAATGAATGTGAGCGGAGTGTGTTAACCACCAGACACACGCACCCACACACCCATAAATTGGTGACCCCGACGTGATCGGTACCACGATAATATCGTGCCAGATTGTTGTAATTTTATAGTAATAAAATAAAACGCAACTGTTAGCTTTGCTATCTAAGAACACACTGACTAGAGTTTTATTCATTATTATACTCTAACTATTACATATACATTGTCGCCAACATCATGGCATTAAAATAAGGTGATGTGCAAAAGCTGTTATAAATATAACAATATATGTATGTGTAATTTATAACACCCTCACTCATTAAGAATTTATATAAAACATAATTGCTAATTGCTAATAAAGTAATAACCTAACATTACATTCTTAATGCATTGAAATTACTACCCAAGTCCCATCTCCTTTGAACACAATTTAGTCTTTGGGCCGGATACACCTTTGGTAAGAACATCCGCTGCGTTTTCTTCTGATGATACATAACAAACTTTAATTATTCCATTTTCAATTTGGTCCCGTGTGTGATGATAACGAACATCGATATGTTTAGTTCTTATGTTAAAACATTCGGAATGCGATAGATGTATTGCGGATTGATTATCGCATTTAATATGCACAGGTTGGCCAATATTTTTGTCCAACTCCTGACCAAAATTTCGAAACCATATTGTCTCACGAGTAGCCCAAGATAACGCTATATACTCAGCCTCTGTGCTTGACAATGCGACTGTTTCCTGACGTTTGCTACTCCATAATATCGCACCATTACTAAGTATGAATACATATCCAGTACATGAACGTCGCTTATCAACATCTAATGCCCAGTCAGCATCGAAATGACCAGTTAGAAAATTTACATCAGAAGTCGTATAATTTAATGTGTAATGCAATGTACCACTTAAATACCGAATAATTCGTTTAACTGCCGTCCAATGCGGTTTTCCATAGTTTGTATTAAAACGACTGACGTCATTAACTGCAAATGCGATATCTGGTCTCGAACCTTGTGCAATATACAACAAACAACCAACAGCAGCTTGATACGGTATATTTGCCATTGCCGCCTTTTCTTCTTCTGTTTGAGGACACATTGAAATAGATAACTTCTGATTCATATCGCTTATTGGTGATGACACAGATTTACAATTTTCCATTCCAAATCTTTTAATAACATCCGAATATAAGATTTTTGATCGAGTGTAATTACACCATTGTTCTGTATAATTCGTAAACTAATACATGATTTTGCTGTACCCAAATCCTTCATTTTAAACGAAGTACTCAAGTAAGGCATGTTTGAGTTTCTTTAACGTATTTTCGTCCTTCCAGAAAATCAAGAAATCATCAACGTAAATTGTTAACATAAGCGATAAATCATTGGCATAAAATACACACGGATCGTGAACCGATTTCCTCAAACCATAAGTCTTTAACATTTTTGTCAATTTTTCATTCCAAACACGACCGCTTTGCTTTAAACCGTAAATTGTTTTGTTCAATTTACATACGCGTTTGGAATTATCATCGAAACCTTCAGGTTGTTCCATATAAATCTCTTCTGACAAATCCTCTTGCAAGAACGCAGTAACAGCATCCATTTGATCAATTTTTAAACCGTTTTTTACTGCAAGGCTGATCAAAAATCGAACCGAAGAATATCGAACTACAGGTGAATAGACCACTCCATAGTCGATACCATATACCTGGGAGCAACCTTTGGCTACCAACCTAGCTTTGTAACGTATAATATTACCATTATCGTCCCGTTTAATTTTGAAACCCCATTTTGATTTAAGTGGTTTTCGATCTTTTGGCAAGTCAACCAATTTGTAAGTACCATTTTCGATTAATGAGTCGATTTCTTCATTTATTGCCGATTTCCACATTTCACCCTCGTCGCAGTTAAATGCCTCTTTGACCGTAGTTGGCTCCTTATCTACATGAGTCATGTGTGCCGAATAGGTTACATAGTCATCAAATGTTCGTGGTTTAGGTATTCTCGCCGATCGTCGCAAATCCGAAGCTTGTGTTACCTCATTTTCTGCAACAAATTTTCTATCGTGTGCGTCTTCATATTCACAATGAATATCTTCATCATTGTTCAAGTTTATGTCACTTCATCGATTATTGACTTATTTAGAGAAGATTTGCTCTCATTTCCCCTCACTTCATCCGAACCATCCAAACTAACTGCTTTCTCAACACCATTTACTTGTAAGAAAATTACATCTCGACTCAACTTTACCTCTTTAGTCATTGGGTCAATACATCGATAACCTTTTACGCCCTCACTAAAACCGACAAAGACCATCTTCTTGGACTTTTTGTCCCATTTACGACGATTTTGTTTTGGCACGTGTACCATAACTGGATTTCCAAACAGTTGTAAATGACTTACATTCACTTTGTTTCCTGACCATGCTTCTTCCGGTGTTATTGTGTCCAAAACTGAATTTGCAGAACAATTAAGGATATGCGCCGCCATATTAACAGCTTCGGCCCAATATGACACATCCAAATTTGCGTCGAATAACATACATTTAGCTTTCTCAACCAATTTACGATTAGCTCTCTCAGCAATCCCATTCTGTTCCGGTATATATACAACGGATTTTTGATGTTGAATACCATGTTTCTTTAAATAAACATTAAATTTTGAATTCACATATTCGGTACCATTGTCAGTGCGTATAGCCTTCAATTTTTGGCCTGTCTGCCTTTCAACCATCGATTTGAACTCAACAAATCGATCGAACACCCGATTTTTCACGTAGAAAGTACAGAACAATTTTCCGTGGATGGTCATCGATAAACGTTAAAATGTACCGAGCACCTCCAATTGAACGATTTTCCATTGCACCATTCAAATCTCTTCAATACCATCTACAAGACCATTTCTCATTTTGCACAGATCAGAAAAATTGATATGTCCCAATTTGCGATGCCATGACAGGGCATTTTTATTATCTGTCATTGCTGCCATACATTTTACCGATTGCACCGGAAAACGATAGGCACCATTTTCCGACTTCACTTCAGCGATACACACTTTCTGATGATTAAAAACCTTACAGCCTTCCTGATTGAAAATTAACTCATTTTCATTTTTAACCATCTGTGCGACTGATAATAGATTTGCTGACAAACCAGGTACATATAAAACATTATTGAAATCCACCTCTGTTTCGTTAATACGCACAGCTATGTTACCAGCGCCTTTGACAGAAATTTTATCTTTGCTAGCCGAAGTTATTTGCGATACGTTTGACGAATCTAAAAGTAGTAAGTAAAAGTTACGAAATTATAACGTGAAAGTTAATTATAGCAAATGTACATTTTTGATGTGAAAACATCTTTAGCGGCAGGAGTAAGTAAAAACTTGTATAGAAGTCGGGTTACGGAAACAAAAGTGCCGAACAAAAAATATTCCATGTATGTGTGAATATCGACAAGAACAAAAAATAAATAAAACGTAAAATCAATACAAAATCTACGCATACACATGCAATATACAACTTCATCCGGCATTTCAAAAACATCGTGAGCCGAATACAAAAAAAATCTAAAAAAAACCGCCTGCTTTAATTTATTATGTTTAAAAATATCTGCTATATGGCCGCAGCAGCAAGTGTTTTTGAAAAGGAATATTACATACAAGCAAAAGGACCACAAATTATGCTTGTGAAGTGTAAAAAAATTAAATGGAAGTAGCGAGCTGTGAAAATTCCACATATACATACATTGATACATAAGAATAATAATTTTAAAATTGTTTAATCGGTATGCTTTCGTATTATACTGTGTTTCCAATTGCAATGATTTTACGGTCAACATTGCGCTTAAATAAAACACCTCAAGTTATTTTAAACTGATCAGTGACAAAGCGATGCGACTGTGCTTTTACTTTGTTCAGCGAGTTTGCCGTAACCATTTACTACTATAGAATCTTGAACAAAATTGCTAGCTATGAGTAATGGTATAGTCTAACGCGTTCATGACAGGTTTAGGTGATTAACTTAACAGAACTGTACTTTGCTCATATTCAATTAACGGCAATAAAGTTCGTCCTCCAAATCCAAAATAGAATAACTTATTGACTTTTTGAACCAAAAATGTAACTTAGTTTAAATACTATGACTGAACAACGTCCGTCTTTACGGAGAGGTTCTGGCCTTATCGAAATGCCTTGAGATAATTCAATAGATATTTATACAAAAAAGTTTTCACATAAATCTTTTGCGAGTTGAGGGTGAACTCGCTCGTTGTTTTTTTTAAAGAGAAATTAACTTACTTAGGACATGAGTTGTCTGCATTAGGTGTTGGACCATGTGGTGATAAAATAAAAGCAATTGTTGAAGCGCCCGCACCGAGTAATGTTACAGAGCTAAAGTCGTTCATTGGCTTATTAAATTATTACTCAAAATTTTTACCGAAGTTAAATCAAAAATGTAGTGTTTTTTTATAGATTATTGCAAAAAACTTCAAAATGGGAGGATAACAAATGCCAGGCTGTATTTGAGCAATGCAAGCAGGATATATTAAATAGTCAAATTTTGGAATTTTATGATCCAAAAAAGGAAATTAGGGTTATATGTGATGCTAGTGATGCAGGTTTAAGTGGTATACTGTGTCATGTGATAGACAATGTTGTGAAATCAGTGTTTTTTGTATCGACAACCTTAACTAAAGCTGAGAGAAATTAACCTATATTACATAGGGAAGCATTAGCGGTGGTTTTTGCAATGGAGAAGTTTTATAAATATATTTATGGGCATCAAGTAACGATATATAGTGATCATAAACCCTTAGAAGATATACTATCTAAAACAAAAGGACAACCATCGGTAGTAGCGTCTAGATTGCAGAGATACGTAAATCGACTTGTAATTTTTGATTTAATTTTGAAGTACAGGAAAGGAACTGAAAATGGCAATGCTGATTGTCTCAGCAGACTTCCAATAAATGATGAGATTTCTGAAGAGGATCAAGCAGAACAAAACATTTGTGTAATTGATCACATAGAAGATGGTGATGTTATCAAAATTGATATTGCATTAGTGAAACGTGAAACAGATGATGATCTGTTTTTGAGTCAATTGCATAGTAATATTGTGAGTGGTTGGAATCAAAGTATTATTCCCAAATTATTTAAAAATTATTATTTGAAGAATTTGGCTCTATCAGTTGAGAAAGGTTGTATGTATTCTGTTTGGAGATCGTTTAGTGGTTCCGAGAAGTATTCAACAGAATGTGTTGAAATTAATGCATTGTAATCATTCAGGAATTGTAAGGATGAAAGTTTTAGCTAGGCAATATTTTTATTGGGAAGGAATCGACAGGGATATAACTAGTTTTCTAAACCAATGTGAGTCGTGTCAATTAACAAGCCGTGATAAAACACATAAGATTTATACAAAGTGGGCAATAGTAAAATATTCTTTTCAAAGAATTCATATTGATTTCTTCTATTTTCAAGCGAAAGAGTTTCTGATAGTTGTAGATGCTTACAGCAGGTGGCTAGAAGTCATTCTTATGAATGGGACGAATGTGTTTAAAGTGATAGAGAAATTAGAATCGGTTTTTAGAGTATTCGGTTTGCCAGAAGAGTTAGTCTCGGATAATGGCCCTCCATTTAGTAGTCAAGGTTTTGAAGAATATTGTAATAAAAACAATATTAAATTAACGCATAGTCCACCTTATCATCCCGCTAGTAATGGTCGTGTCGAAAGGGCAGTACAAACAACAAAGTCGGTACTAAAAAAATTTGTTTTAGACAGTGAAAGGTTACAAAGTAATGTTGATGTAAAAAAATTAGTATACAGGTTTTTAAAAAATTACAATAATTTACCTTGCACAGAAGAACATTTTGTTCCAGCAGAAAAAATATTCAGTTTTAAACCAAGAACGTTATTGGATCTTGTGAAGTTGAGAAAACAAAACACAAATTGTTTTGAGAATGAAATGGGTAAATCTAGGGCTTATGGTAATAGCAGTATTGATAAACAAAATGAAACGAAAGCAAATAAAAAACGGGTTAGATTTTCTAAAGAATATGAAAGTAACAAAAGTAAGGAAAAGGGAATTGACAAGTTTGAAAAGGGAGAACACGTACTCTATTTAGTATCGGACAGGAGAAGTTTTGCAAAATGGATGAAAGCAAAGGTAATTTACCAAGTAAGCAAAGTGATGATATGTATACAAAATTTTAGTTGATGGTCTAGTGAAACATGCTCATATAAATCAATTAAAGAAATCTGTATTAAAGAAAAGTTATTATAGTGGTTCTGATGTATTGGATGGTAACGAAACTTTTGGATTTACTTTAAATGAGAATTGTAATGATAATAGTGGTGTAAGAATTTATGAGGAGATTCGAGAAAACTCACAGAATAGTGGTACAGTAGATTATCAGAGACCCCAAAGAGTTCGCAAGCCGCCAATACATTTGAAGGATTATGTTAAATTTTAATACATAAGTTAAAATATTATAACAGATAAAAAATAAATATTATAAACAAAATATTCCAGTTTCATTGAAATTAAACTTATAGAATTAAGTCAATTTGAAATATGTATAATTTTATGTAAAGTCCCAGCAAATTTTTTGTCTTTGGTAACATGTCTTGTGCTTGTCTGGGATAGAGAAAATAATATGAAATTACACTGGTTAAAAAGAGACAAATTTCTTAGGCAACATGTCTTGCGGTTGTCTTCAGTATGTTACTAGAGACACAAACAAAATGTAATTTAAAGCGCTCCTATCGGTGGGAAATAGAAGGAATGGTAACATGTCTTTTGGTTGTCTTGAAAATGTCTTCAAAAACCGCTTCGTTATCGACACCAATGCACAAAAAGCATTATACTTCGCCATTTTTTATAGTTTTTATTATTATTTTTGTGCAGATGGTGATGTGTTCAATTTTTTTTGTGGGTATAAAAGAAATAAATATTAATGAATTTAAATATAAAAAATATTTTTCTTTAAATATTTTAAATTCAATACAATATTTATTTGTGATTAAAATAAAACAAAAAGTGTTAACAAACCAGGAAATGTATCTTACACGGTAGACAGGCACAAAATTATTCGCGATTTTCGTTTATCCCGATTGTCAAAAATCGCGTTGTGAAAACGAAATAATCCAGTTTTTTGTGAAGATTGTGTAATGAAAGTCAACTGTCATTACACGATTTTCACCTAAACCGGATTATTTTGTTTCCACAACACGATTTTTGACAAAAATAACAACTGAAAATCGCGATTAACTCTGTGTCTGCCTACGGTATTAAGTAACATATGGAAGACAAACTCAAGACATGTTACCAATAACGACCACCA
Organism: Tipula helvola; assembly: GCA_963556165.1. Lineage (NCBI taxonomy): Eukaryota > Metazoa > Arthropoda > Insecta > Diptera > Tipulidae > Tipula > Tipula helvola. The sequence goes on along the minus strand of OY744483.1, from coordinate 193,850,567 downwards.
GATATGTTACCAATAACGACCACCAGACATGTTACCAATAACGACCACCAGACATGTTACCAATAACAACCACCAGACATGTTACCAAAATCGACCACCAGACATGTTACCAATAACGACCACCAGACATGTTACCCAAGACATCTTGCATACATGTTACCAATAACGACCACAAGACATGTTTTTGAAGACTCTTCGTCCCAAATACATGGAGTTGTCTTTTGAATGACTTGGGTTTGTTACCATAACAAGTCTTGAGTTTGTCTTGCATGTGTTACTTAAGACACGTTTGCTGGGGTATTATAAAGTATTTTATAGCTTAAGAAAGAAGGTGTCATGTATGAATAAGAAATGACATAAAAGTTATTGTAAATGTATGGTATAAAGGGTTATGTAAAGATTATGTAAGAATGGTTAATGGGTGATTGGGAAATAAACAAGAGAAAAAGAGGAGTTATGGTTGTCAAAGAAAAAGGACGTGTATTAAGGCGCTTTTATGGTTGCCGTCGTTTCGTCGTTCGTTCGTTCAGTTATTTTTTTAAACCAATCATATTACTTAAAATTGACGAATTTTTTCTTCTGCAATTTTTGCAGCAAGATGGTTTATCTCCAACTTTTTCACAGAACGAACATAGATAGAAAGAGATTTGAAAATAAATGAAAAGGGATGTCTATAATAGTTTTAAATGCAAATAATTTTTGTTGAGTGCACATCGCCAAAATACATACAAAATATTTTTAGTTGATATAATTTCTTCACGAGTTCACGTCAATTTTTATTTTTATTTTGTGTGACAGTGATATTATTATTACAAATTGTATATATTACAAATTGCTTATATATAGTTAAATATTTAAATAATAGGTGGCGACAAAATCGTTCTGTGATTTTTGCAACAACCATAAAATCGTAAAGAGAAAATGACTGAAGGATGAATGAACGAACGAACGAACGACGGCAACCATAAAAACGCCTTTAATGATGGAATAAAAAAGGGAGGATTAAATCCGGAGACATCTAATAAAATAATATGTGTAAAACATAATAAAGTTAAATATTTTAACTGTGGTAAAAATAATATAATTTACCTCACTTTTTAATCGCTTTGCTGTACCAATTGAAAGCAGTTAAAATTTTTGACGTTTCGTCATTTGTGGTTGTGATAACAAGGAATTAAATATTAAATTAATAATTAAAGTAATGCGGGCATGTATGTATCTTACATAGCGCCACCGATTATTATAAGCATTATGAAAGAACATTTTAACGTTAGCATGTTGGAAGGCGGCAATGAATTTAATGTTCATATCGATCGAACCGATGCGATTTATAAAGGGTTTTCCAATGGGGACTTGACAACTTTGAATTTAATTTGGGAACGCACCCTTTGACTAATCATCGAACTGTCACTGTCAATTTATTCAGTAAACTCAACATTTTCATCATGGTAAAGTACACGAACGTACAACGTCTGCAAATTATAAAAATTTACTACCGAAATTCGGAGTCGGTGACCGCAACTTTAAGAGCGTTAACTTCAATTTTCGGTCGTAATTCTCGCCCTAGTAGACAGGCAATAACAAGTTTAGTGCAAAAATTTGAGTCTACATATTCGTTATGTGATGTGGCCGTGCCAGTCAGACAACGGGTTGGACGAAGTGTCGAAAATATCGCTACCGTTCAGGCGTCCGTAGCAAACGATCCAAAACAGTCAATTCCACGGCGTTCTCAAGAATTGGGCATCGCCCAGACCATTTTATGGCTAATTTTGCATAAGGATCTTGGTTTACACCCATACAAAATCAAGCTGACTCAAGAATTGAAGCCGATGGACCATTTGAAGCGACGTACGTTCTCCGATTGGGCTCTGGATAAGATGCGCCAAGATGATGAATTTCATCGCAAAATCATCTTCAGTGACGAAGCTCATTTTTGGCTCAATGGGTTCGTCAATAAGCAAAATATGCGTTATTGGTCGGGTGAAAATCCACATGTGCTTCATGAATTAACACTTCATCCACAAAAAATAACTGTTTGGTGCGGTTTGCATGCCGGCGGCGTCATTGGGCCATATTTTTTCGTCGACGATAACGATCGTCACGTTACTGTGAATGGCTATCGTTATCGCGCCATGATTACCGATTATTTTTGGCCCACATTGGAAGATATGGAGTTGGACGACATGTGGTTTCAACAGGACGGTGCCACAAGCCACACAGCACATGTTACAATCGATTTACTGAAAAGCAAGTTTAATGAGCGTCTTATCTCAAGAAACGGGCCAGTCAATTGGCCGCCTCGTTCGTGCGATTTAACGCCTCTTGACTATTTTCTTTGGGGCTAAGTCAAGTCATTGGTCTATGCCAACAAGCCGACGACGTTGGAACAGCTCAGAGCCAACATTGAACGCGAAATAGCGGCCGTTTCGGCCAAAATGTGTGGCCGAGTCATCGAAAATTGTGTCCATCGAATCGACCGCTGCAAACGTGCCCGCGGTGGTCATATGAACGAAGTAGAGTTCCATTCATAAATGTTTTGATTGTACTTCAAACCGATAATAAAGTTTTTGAAATATCTCTAATGGTTTGCGATTAATTTAAAAAAAAAGTTGCCAAGTCCTTGTTGGAAAACCCTATAGTTGTTGATTTGTGATATACTAACGAAGGTGTTGCTTTTCGAGATTCACTATTGGAGCGGTTAGTTGCAGAAAACATTTAACGAGATTTTTAATTTCAAAAATATTTGTCTTTATTTTGTAAAATTATAAATAATAAAAAAATTTAAAATAATAAACCAAAATTGTTGTATTAAATTCATTGGTGCCTGTTTTGAAGCCGATTATGAAGAGTCTTCTGACTCGAAAATCAGCAAAGCACTCACATCAATATTGAGAAATTCCTGTTGCACCAAATAAATATAAACAAAACAAAAAACAACAAATTTTAAGTGGTCCTAGACCAGTTAAAATTTTGTGGTGAATAAAAATTCAAATTTTTAACTTTTTATGCGCTTTTTATTTCGTTTGGTACACACACTTATATCGAAAAAAAATTAAATCACAAATAAAACCTCAATAAATTCTATAGACATTTGTACGTTTTGATTTGTTGTAACGCGAAGTGAAGACAGTGCACACCTAGTGCCGCCGGCAAATGCTTGCTGCTTCGACCGGCATTAGATTAATGGATGTGAGCAGAGAGTGTTAACCACCAAACACACGCACCCACCCACCCACCCACCCATAGTTCATCCGACCGGAGGTCCGATGATGTCAATTTTTGCGTAAAAAACCGGTAGTGGTTAGTTTATGTTAAATTGAATTAATTAATCTCCGCATGAATTTTAATTAAAATTACAAAGTACAAAACAGCGATTTACAATCAACCATGAGAATCCCTTATCTGACCGGAGTGATTCTGGTGTCAATTTGTACGTAAAGAAACTGTGGTAGATAACTTATTTTTAATTAAAATAATTAATCACCACATAAATTTTAATTAAAATTAAAATCTACAAAATTGTGATTTACAAAGCTTGAGAACACTGTAATGGGAGAATGCATCATCTGATCGAAGCCATTCTTCAATTTGTAGCAGATAATTTATTTTAAATTAAAATAATTTATTTTCACATAAATTTTAATTAAAATTTAGATCTACAAAGTGACGATTTACAATGCTAGAGGGCACTGTAAAGGGAGAATGCCTCATCTGATAGAAGCAGATGAGGCATTCTCCCGGAGCCAGTACGTACCGCCATATGTCAGACACAGGCTACCCCGATTTTTTTTATTTATTTACAGATTTTAGTTTACAGTGTATTAATTCGGTATAATATATTTACATTAACAATATAAAATCAAAATACGATACAAAAATGCTTTTAGGTTGATATTCGTTACGGTGGCCGTAACAAGTGGTATGTATCCAGAATGGACCATGTTTGCCAAAAGTAAAAGATTGCGTTGATAATATAACGCGTTACATGGTCGAACCGTTGTCAACGCTTTTTTATTTAATGCCATTAAAATTCCAGCAAGTTTACTTCTGTTATATTTCATTATTATGACAATTGGTAAACTATCATTTTAAATGAAAGCACTTGTAAAACTCAGATTTTGTTTAAGTAATAAAAATTTTATTTACATAGTTTTTAAAATTAAGACGTGTTATTGGCATCGTCATCACTGTCAAAATTAACAAGCACAAAAATCAAAATATTAATTAAGAGTATAATGCACATAATTCTAAAGTCTGCAAGTATCCCGATTCCTGCCACAAGATTTTCTTGGAACCAAATATCTATTTGTATTTTGCAATCTGGCGGTAATATTCCTGTACATTCCAGATATTCGAAACAGGTCCATTCCGAAAGGACTGCAGTATCGTTCGCATCGGTTACATTTTCGTAACCACAACATGGAATCAGTCTCATTAATTTGTGAGCATACGGAAAGTTAGTTTCCTCGCAATCGTATTTAACTAACATTACTTGATTCTTAATCAAACTATGAATATTTGGAAGAGTATTGTTAACATTAAACACTACAATCCATTCAGTTGCCCAAGAGCAACAGATATACAACAAACAGAGAAGGATAATCGTACTCATGTAATATCCAGGTCGACTGGAGGCTTTTTCCATTCCAAATAAGGATAAAACTGTTAATATAATTACTGAACAAGCTAGCGCTGGTCGAAATATCTTAGTCTCTTTATCATAATAGACCATTACATCCCAAAATTGATTATAAAACGTATCAATGATTTCAATCATGTATACTAACAGCATCACCTGAAATGTACTCAGAAAACAAAGAGTGATTCATAACATAACATTATACAATAATTATTGGTCACTTACCGCTATTACAAAAGATGGTACAAAAATTAGATAGGTTAGAATAGCTTCAGTTTTCATTTTTCAGAATTCCAAGAAAATTACGAATTATTTTAGCAGACGAAAAGTCAATGATGTATTGATTGATTGATTTTTTGTTGTTGTTGATAATGAAGCCAGTATTTATGTAAATCCGTTCCAGCCTACTTAGACGAATACTTTTGCATCAAACTTTTTTCTCCATAGTGTAGCGTCAAAAATGGTGACAAATTGGTGTCAAGCTGAAAGTTTTTCAAAGTTTTGTATTTGATTTCTAAGGCGTGCCATGCCAATCGTTCAGAAACGATGTGATGTGATATTATATGATCTACAGGCCAGCACAATAATGACGATCCTAGGTATGTATAGTATATTAGTATGCCTAACCAATTATAACAATAAAAGATATCTGGGATCATCATATCATATTTCAGAATTATGCGTGCTCAAAATATTTGTAAGGATTTAGGATGTTAGTCACAGGAATAACTAGAGTAATAATCGCAACAGAGTTATTTTCTAACCACTTAGTTAAGTTATTAAAACAATATTGCATGTATGTATACCAATTGCCCTTCCTGGAAGCCTTGGGTATTTGCTCGTATGTCATGTCGAGCTTTTATTCGGCTACTTGACATTCATATTTTTCCTTGTACAAATTGTTGAATCTCATTGAATTCTTCTTTCATCCAGTCTACATAATCCTGTCCACATAAAGCCGCTGATGGAACAGCCCCAAACTTTAAATCTCCAGGTAATCGAAGATTATTTCCAAATATGGTTTTAGCTGGTGTCATTCTGGTCGTGTCATGTATTGCTGATATGTATGTCGATCCCAGAAATTCCTCCAATGTACCATTGAATCTTCCCACCAAATCGGACTGTGGATGCAAAAGCGTTATTCTCGTTTTATTTATCTGGCGTATTTCTTGAAATACCATCGATTCAAAATTCCTTCCTTGATCGGTATGAATTTCCAACGGCACTCCAAATCGGCTAATCCAGTTGTTGACCATGGCATCAGCTATTGTTGTCATCTCCTGATTGGGAATGAGGTACACCTCTGGCCATTTACTAAAATATGCCACTCTCGGTGGTGGGAAATGGCCCCGCTACATCCATACATTGCAATTCTCTCGAATAGTGCTCCGACCTTCCGACGTAATATTGTTTTACGGTTCCACGACTTTTACGTGCGGGTCCCTTCACCGCCGCACATTGGTCACATTTTTGGCATCATTCTATCCCAGATTGTCTACATCCTGCCCAGTAGAATCGTTGACGTATCTTGGCCAGTGTTTATTAATTCCTAGGCGGCCCCCACTTGCTCCACCATGATACTCTTTCAGGATTTCCTCAATCCGGCACTTCGGTAAGACCAGCAACAATTGCTTCACTTTGCCATCCATTCTTTCCCACATTTATTTTAAACACCCATTTTCTATTCGGAGGCTAACTTATTGAGCCCAATAACTCTTGACAATGGGAGTTTTATCCGCGATCTCGCTTCAAGTGGACCGGTGTTTTTTTTCCCTTCCATCCCATGATATCCGACAAATCCTTGTCATCTAATTGCCCTTTCCTGATCATTTCGTCGGTCCACTCCCCGTCAGGAAGCACTTGCGTAAGCCTAATGTCGATAATGCCTTCCTTTGTTTCAACTGGACCACAAATCAATCTGGAAATTGTAGCTTTGAAGACGTTCTATCCAGCTTGCTAGCTGTCCCTCTGGATTCTTGAATTGCAACAGCCACCGTCCGTAAATGTAATTTTTGGCCATAAAGGTACTTATGGAAATGCTTAACGCATTCCACTATAGCCAACAATTGTTTCCGATTCACGCAATAATTACGCTCCGGTTTTGATAATGTTTTGGAGTAGTACGCAATAACTCGTTCTTGGCCATTAGTTTCCTGTAATAATACTCCTACTAAACCGTCATTACTTGCATCGGTATCCAAAATAAATTTCACGTCTCCGTAGTTCCACGAATGCTTCTTCTTGGTCATCCTTCCATACGAATTCCTTGTTAACTCTTGTAAACTCCTTGCGATGTTGGCGAATCTCGGCACGAAGCATCTATAATAGGAGCACAATCCCAGAAAGCTTCGTAATTCGTATAAATTTTTAGTTTTTGGCCAGCTCTTCACTGTTGCAATATTTTCTTCGTGTTTGGTCGCTACCCCATATGACCCAAATATTTTACTTCAGTTCTGAACAGCTTACACTTCTTTGGGCTTAACTTTAATCCGGCAGCCTGTATCCGATCGAAAACCTCTGCCAAGTTACTTAGATGCTCGTCGAAATCCTTGCCCATAATGATGATGTCGTCCAAATATATTAGGCACGTCTTCTAATGCAATCCCTTTAGCACCCGTTCCATTAATCGTTCAAAAGTTGCAGGGTCATTACATAATCCGAACGGCATAACATTAAATTGCCAAAGCCCATTATCCAAACTTAACGCCGTTTTTTCGCGATCTTCTTCATGAACTTCCACCTGCCAATAGCCGCTTTGTAGATCTAGTGTTGAAAATATTCGAGCACCCGATAACGTGTCTAATGTGTCATCGATCCTTGGCAGTGGGTAGCTATCGTTTTTAGTCACAACATTGAGTTTCCGGTAATCAACGCAGAATATCTTGCTACCGTCCTTTTTTTCGACCAACACTACTGGTGAGCTCCATCGACTGTTAGATGAGTGCCAACTCGATGTTATCGTACTCCAAGGTAATACTCCTCTTCCAACATCCACCACGAAGCCATTCGCCCTCATGAAGTCCATCCCCAAAATGACTTCATCCACAATATCTGCTATCAGCACTTTGTGATGGAACAGAGTTCTCCCGATCTTTATTTTCACGATCTTTTTGCCTTTTATTATTGAACTATTTCCTGGCGTGTTTGTAACTTCAATCCATTTGCTGGTTGTATACCTCCATAGATGATGATGCAGTCTGTGTGTAAGTTTATTTGTAAAAATGTTACCAATTTAGACCTTTTTCTTCACCACGGTCTCATCAGAGTCCTCCACTGATGTGAAGTCCTCTGAGAGCTTCGTCAATGTGGAGAGAGTTTCCGCCTGGCCATCTGCTTCTTCAGGGCTCCTAGATCCAGCTTCCTCGGACTTCGGCGCCTCCGGCTTCCCGCATCTTTCTTGTAAATTTTGAGTGTTGCTGCACTGAAACCATAGTTTATGGTACCTTTGGTTTTTTCCAGTGCAGTCAGTGACTCCTTGTTTAAAATTAAGACGGCTGACCTATAGTCAGCCTTTAGCTCCTCCAGCTTGGCAACTTTCCAGTTGTGCGTTGGCAAATCCGTGTTACCAATCTGCAGTAATTGGAATATCACCTTTGGATCGCTAGGCTCCAAAGCAGCAGAGATCTTTGATCTGCACAAGCAGTCAGTTTACCTGATTCCTATGCGAGCCCCCTCCCGTCGAAGCAGGTCCTAGGTTTTCTGACAGGACTTCCAGGTAGATGGTGGCTAAGGCCCCCTCTACCTTCCTCCAATTGGCGGGCGTAATACTGTCATCCTCTTGGGACTGGTTAATGACAGCCACAACCAGCTGATCCTTGAGTACCTCATTAAAAGGCATCATAATGGCAGCATGGAGCTTCGTTCTATTAGCGATCTTAGCACTTTCCTCCTGAGATCTTAATCTTTTTGGCTGTGGACCAGCTGAAGGGCCTTCCGACTTTTTTCAGCGTGGCTTTGTCTTTCTCCGACCTGTGTTCCGGTATAATAATATTTATTTTATCTAGAGCTCTCCAGGCCTTGCACCTAGTTTTGTAGGTCGGTTTTGAGGAACCACTTCCTTCGCGCTTTGATTCTGCTTTGTTAACTCAGGTTTGGTGACCTGAGTGGAGAGACCAGCCTCAGTTGAGCTTATGTCCCGCGATTGATTGTAGACTTAGAGACAGGCCGACAGACCCAAGTCTCCTTGTCCACATTTCCCGAATTTGTTAGAGAGTCGGGCTCCTTTTCTTGTTTTTGTTTTATATTGTGATCCATATTAGGTCCCACGAGTAGCGGAGAAAAGGGTGTCCGTCTATGGAGAGATCCACACTACACATTGTACACAGATAAGGCTACTTAATCCGGAGGGCGCCAGGTATCCGACTGAGCTAGTTTTAAACTGGGCCTCCAGCCTGATCGATTATTGGCACGGTACGAGGAACACCTTAACACAGCCCAGTGATTTTTGTGAAAATCATTAAGAATTCTATATTCCAGTTTTAGAAAAGAAAATTAAAAACATTAAATAAGAATTTGTATAGACGTTCCGCGGCGCAGAAGAGCGTAATAATGTTTCAATATTTTCTTTATCTAATGCCGACTTATGTCGAAATCCTCAGAGCGGCTGGGCATCTTACCGGCAGTAGCTCGTGACGTCCGGAGGGATGTACATAGCTAAATAAATGAGGATGCTGCATAATAGTACATAATGGGGCGTACAAAACCATCTTCGAATTTGTGCAGCAGTACCGCCCCCATTCCGTAGCTTAAGGCATCGGCAGCGACAATGATTTCCTTCGTTGGGTCGTAATGCGCGAAAGCAAGATCTGCTGCCAGAACTTGCGGGCCGATGTATGTACATTGGTATGTAACGTCATTCCGCAAAAATTTGTCCAATAGCCCTCGCAAGTCCTTTACTCCTTTAATAAACTTGCCAACTAATGGCTCCCAAAAAATAACGAAGCATTGAGATATCCGTTGGTGCCGGTAATTGCTGAATTACATCGATCTTAACTTTGTCGGGGCGCAACCCATTGGCGTCGATGATGTGGCCCAAGTGGCTGACCGACTTCTGGCCGAAAGAATATTTTGCTACCTTAAGAGTGAACCCGTAGTCCTGGATGCGGCCGAGGACAGCGAACAGCTTCTTTCGTCGAATGATATCGTTGACATATGCTACAACTGTGTGAATTCCCCCTGTGAATTCCGGACTCACGCGATTGACTTGAAAAAGTCCGACGTGCGTATTGATCACCATGAGCCTTTTAGAGTTTTCAGCAAGCTCCAACTGGAGGAAGGCATCCGAGAGGTCAATATTACTGAAAATCGTGCAACCTGCGAATTTCACAAAAATTTCCGCGGGTGTTGACAGTGGCCGTGGGTACTGATTCGGCTCAAGTATGGCGTTGAGCCCAGTCGAATAGCGTCATGCGAGTACCTTCTGAATCTTCTGCTGAATCACTCCTATAGAACTGCAATCTTTGCAACTCGTCTTGTATTGCTTGTGCGGCTGTGTAGAGTACGCTGACGGCGGAAGGTCGGCTTTGCCTCTGGTTTCAGTTTAAGTGACACTTTCATCTTGTTACACAACCCAAGCGTATCCGCAAACACAGAGGGAAATTTCGCTTCGACCTCTTTTTTTTTTTTTTTTTTTGTTAAGGTAGGGTGGGTGTCTTTTGCAGCCCAAGCACTGCGACCATTGAGGTCTATTGTGCGTCCCTAGAGGTTCTTAACTGTAATGTAGGTCTTATTATGTCCCTGATAAATGCCGCTACCTGATGTATATCCATCCAGTGGGTCGGCATTAGGCCACTGGATTGTATGTGAATTGTTTCTTTAGGATGATAGCATCACATGTGAAGAGTATTTGTTTCAACAGGGGGTCATACATGTGTTCATCGTCATCACCGATCGTAATCAGATGATGAAAAATCCCTTTTGCATCCCTCCCCGATTGTGATTCGAACCCGGTGCCTCAGCGTGAACACTATTGCAAACTACTGATAAAGGTACATCGAAAAGCTTTATCAGCTCCATCCAATTGCTACCAAAAATATTCATATCTAAGTTTGCAACGTAGACCTTTCCAATGGCTTGCCGTTCGTACAACTTCAGTTTTGCCTATGCACTCAGAGAAAAAATATGATTGAGATAATCATAAAAGTGACCATCATATTTATGATTAGATGCAATGATTAAGAAAATCATATCTTGGTGAATGGAATTATTTATAATGATTGTATCTACAAATAAATAATGCGCGTTATCATGCAAAATATTATTGAATTAACCATAACCATGATTACAGATATCGTTATTATATTGGAAAGCATCAATGAATTAATTGAATTTATTACATGGACCTGATAAAGTCAATCAGATTTTGTGATAGTTGTTATCATTTGAATTAATGGAGCACATTGCGGAGTCTAATAGTAGGTATCATACCATTTGTACAATATTATATATACAGTGAAACCTCATTTCAACGGACACTCACTTTAAAGGACACCTCACTAAAACGGACACACTTTAAAGTCCCATGCAAAATTGAAGTGTTTTCATGAAAACCTCCCTTAGTTAAGCTTACACTTTATTAGAGCGGACGCGGACAGACATTTCTGCGATAATGGGAGCATTAATTAGTTCTGGATATGGCCAATCAGGAAGGAACTTGGCCATTTCTTCGCTTATGTTGATGAAATTGAGCATGTACTATATAAATGGGATTCTAAAATAATTTTTAGATAAAGTTCTGGAATATAGACAATTAGGAAGGAATTTGGCTATTTCTAATCCGATTTTTGGACATGGGATTTTAAAATGATTTTGAAATGAAGTTCAGGAATTTGGCCAAGAAGAATGGAACTTTACTATTTTTGAACGGGTTATTGTGAAATTTGACATCTGACATAAAGTTCTGGAATGTGACCAATGATAAAAGCACTTGTCTATTTCCTAATCGATTATGATGAAACTCAGCATGTACGATGGAAATTGGATTCCAGAAAGATTTTTAGATGAAATTCTAAGATATGGCCAACTAGGGAGGAACTTAATCATTTTCTAATTGATTTTGATGAAGTTTGGCCTGTACGATGGAAATAGGCAACTAAAATGGGTGTTTCATGCATTTAATGACTTGTTATATAAATCATTTGAGAATCCCATTTCCATTGGAAATCAAAATCGATTAAGAAATGGAATCCCAATAAAAGTTTTATAAAAAAAAATTACAAATCCTCAGTATAAGGGACTACAACGGACAACTTTTTGGGTCCCGTCGATGTCCGTTAGTGAGGTTTCTCTGTATATATAATTACTTATTTTTTATTAAATAACAAAGCATATTTTATAATTCATGAAATTTATATTTATTCTAAATTAATTTATCGCTTATATATTGTACATAGAATAATTATATCCAAATTAGAGGTTTATATGAAATTATATATTATTTTTGTATTTTTATTTGAAACATTATTTATAAGTAAATTCTTTAAATTTTTCGTGAGACTTTTAGTCAATGTGATTGTTTTAAATTGCTCAACAAACCCAATTTCAAAGACGTAATAATGATAATTGAAACCTAAGTTTTCCAAATGTTGAGCTGAACACAATTAAAATATCCCATTTTATATTTTAGTACAAGTTTAACAAGAACAAATTTAGGAATACCATTTGGATACCAACTATCCTCAGATTCGAAGGAATACACCAATCGTTGCGGAATATTGTTACTAAATATGAGGATAAATTATTTTATTCTTAAACGACCTTCATATGTCAATATTTGGGTGTTTTAGAGTAGCATCAATGATCATCTGGAAATTGCGGAAAAATATTTATTAATATTGTTATAAGACGCAAGTAATTTATGCTAATTCTATATTTAAGTTAATTCTATAAATATTACTTTTTTCCAACGCTTGTAAAGCTCATCACAACCATTGACTTGTTATTTTAAATAGTCAATGCCATCATTGAAATTGGTATGATTGAAAATAAACTCAAGGAAATATTAGCTCAAGAGCTTTTTATCAATTTACCTAAATACGATATTCACCATTATTTGAGATGGTTGAGGTAGTAGTTGATAACATCGATCATCTTTTTATTAATTCAGAACAACAAGGTCAGCCCTGTAATTATTCGAAACAATGAATAGTTTTCCTGAAAATAAAAATAACCACATTGAGCATACATACACATAATACATTTTAATGCAACTAACATTGTATTACCTTAGGCAGTGCAACCTCGGAAAGATGGATGATAGTACGTCTCCTGTAGCTTTTTTGAAAATAACAGCAACAAGTTTCGTAAATTTTGTAAAGTCGTCCTTAAAAAGCCTAAAGAAACCTGAACTAATGATTTATGTTTATAATTTGATTCTAATAAAACCTTTTACTTATTTAATTATCACCGCAGATACGTCGTTCCATTCCTTTGCCTTAAAGGTAATTTGTTTGCCGATTTTACTCGAAATCGCAGGATAGTTTTTCAATGAAATTTTTTCTAAGTCTAAACATTTTTATAGTCGAATAAAATTTTATATGTAATTAATTATGTTTATATTACTTCTTTTGAATCTATTGTAGAAGATTAAATTTGGGTTGTATGTTAGTGCCTGCACTGAAATTACAGTAATTCTCAAAAACTAATTGTGTACAATAATTTTCTTAAAATTGTATTCTCTACACGCATTCAATAATTGGAACCTTTATTTTAATAATTGAAAACACTGAACGAGCAAATATTTAGAAAGCAAAACGGTTAAAACAATACGATAATTAATTAATTGTTCCAACATTCAGAATCACCAATAATTAAAAATGTTTAACACGAAGCACTGCAAAACATTTTTGATTCTGATTTTTATTTTATTTTATTATATTTCGTACTCGAGTGACTATAATGAACACTGAGTGATCGAAATTAATACATATTAAAACGAAATAAAAATCAGTAAAAATTCTGCAGTGTTTCGTGTTACAAATCTTTATTCAATACGGTTTAATGCTCTGTAGTATAAAATAAAATGTACTTACGCGCCGCAGTTTTCCACTGCAAGGCAGCATTATCTTATTATAGGATTTTATAACTACAGCTATTTACTAAAACTTCACTTTAGAACTAGGTTTTAAAACTACACATATCACTAAAACATTTTCTTAATTCACTTTAATTTAGTGTAATTAAATAAAATTATTTATTTTTAAGTTGTTTCTCGTTATTTAAAATTTGTCTACGAGATTAGGTAACAATTTTATCTTGTTAGAATAAAAATTCAATTCGATATGACCGTAGCAAAGACGAGGGGATATAAATAAATCCCAATAAACCGTTATTTTGATATGATAAACTCAATTTTATTATGGTACAACCAATTGTACTACAATTGCTTTAACCATATTTAGATATTGCTGATCATACATAAAACCATACCTATAATTGTCTGAACCATATTAAACTATATCGCATGATTGTTGCAATCATTAAAGGTTAAAATTATTGCAGTTATCAAAATTTAATAAAATCTATCATATATAATTCTAGTAATTAAATAAATGGTATTTATCATTAAAATATGTTAGGATATATCAAATATAGTTGAATATGATTTCCTGAATCATAATACAATAACTGCAATCAGTCATTTATCATATTTTTTCTCTGAGTGTGGAAACTACCTTTTATATCCAGCCAATCACCAGATGCGCTGATTGCTTGTTGTTCGCAATGAGTCAAGGCAGGCATCCCCAAATCGTCCGAGTTCATTCGCGAGATGATTGTCCAGTCTGACCCTGTATCGAGCTGCAGTTTAACTCTGCGGTTATTGATTGACGGCATGACGAATTTGCGTGTCGACTGTGACCCTGACTGGATTGCAAAACTCCGTCTATGCTTGCGGTCCTCTCGACGTGCTTGTTTCACTTTAACGCGAGCTGCTGACTGGCAATATCCATTCGTGTGTCCGGATGTCTTGCACGTTTGACATTCCTTGTCCTTAAACGGGCAATCTCGATGGAAATGGACATCGCCACATAAGAGACACGGATAGTTCGCAGCCAGGTCATTGCTACGATTTGGTCCATCTGTGTGTAAGGATGGACGCCCCTGCCACCAGGTTCTGCTGTTTGCTCTGGTTCCATTGTGTCTTCCTATGGATTTCCAGCACTTCCGACTTGATTTCATTGCGATGAAGAACCATACCCTTGTCATTTATGAGGTTGCTGAGACGGTCAGCGATGTTCACCCGATCCTACAAGGTTAATTTGTGCTCTGCAGCTGCCTGTGTTTCTGTGTACATCTAGCTTTGATAGCAGTCTTTCAAGTGTGATCGAGTCCTGCGGTTTGCCGAGGCCCTGTACGAACAGTAGAACCTTAAAATCCTCCGCAGAGCATGCTGCGATGCCAAATTTTTCACACATCAAGTGGAAGCGAGCAGTATACGTTTTGTAGTCTTCGCACTCGCTATTTGCGATCTTTAGGCATTTATGTCGCAGCGAAAAAAGCGATTCTTTCCGCCCATAAATGCGCTTCAGCTCTGTAACGACAATCTCCATTGGTTTACGCGGCAAAATAGTGTTGACAAACTTTTGGTAGTCTTGTGACTCAAGTTTCTGCAGCAGCAGCCGCGCTTTCACCTTTTCTGTCAATAATGACGCATCTTCGGTGAAAATCGATTCATCGCGGGCATACCACAATTCGAATGTTACATTTTCTTCTGCATTGTATACGAATTTCTCCATACGGTCGGATAAATCTTTAATGATTGAGTATCCTTGCTTTTTAGGTATTGGTTTACGAGACACTCCAACAATTGTTTCATGAGTTCTTCTTTTCACTGTGACTCAGCCTCATGCTGCTGCTTATTTAATTGCATTTGTTGCAATAAACTCTCCATTAGTTTTCCATCTTTAGTGTACGGTTAAGTGGCCGCGTGTAGCTTTGTTCAGCTTAATTTTTTTTTATTCGCGTACGTTCTGTTTCTCTCGTCGCCATTGTTGTGTCCTGTATAATTAATACTCCAATTCTTTGACTAGTAATGTGATCTTTATTTATTCCAATCGGCTTCCCTTTTCTTCCAATCATCCATTTTCACAAAATCCAAAACAATCCAAAAACAAAATAAAACAAAACATAAACTAAGCCTACACTTTTAATAACTCCAGACACTGCCACTGGCGTCACCACATAATTCAGTATAATATTTAAATTTGATGTGCTGCATATTTCAATTTGATGTGCTGCATAAATTACGAGCAAAAGCGTTTATTGAATTATTAAAAATTCAACGTGATAAGGAAGTGAAATTGAGTTCCGACTGCCAGAAAAATTTAGTTTTTCCAAAAGTAGCTGGCTAAGCTTCTTACTACTCACGGTGACTAAAATCTTCCTGATATTACTTGGATTGATGTTGATGATGATGAAAATGATTAGCAGTCAATGATTATTTTGCTAGCACAACATTGATGCAGATGAACTGAATAAGCAATAGTCGAGGGAAATCCCTCGATTTGGTTTTTTCAACTGACCTTATGTATTTGCAGCTCTCGCCGTCACTGGATGTACGAGCATATATCATACTCCAATTATGATTTTCAAGGGAATTGTAATACTATGTGCACTTCTAGTAATTCTTTTCATTTCGATTTTAGACATGCTGATTACGTTTCAAATTTCTAACAAATTTCTTGTCGATTCGGATTGGGTATTTCTAGAACGAGGAGGAGACTTGAACGATAGTGTTTTTTTGTTCAACGAGCTTCACAAGTCTGGTATTGAAAGATGTGTTCCATCAGTTAGAAGCGAACCTCGATATCGGGACTCGGGAGCCATGGTAAATAATAAACAGCTAATTTATATTGAAAAATGCCGAAATAAGTTACATACTTTATACAAGTTACACGGTGTGAAGTTTTGCGCTAGTTTCAACACTGCTCATAGGGAGTTTAAAACTATAAACTGGTTTCTTTACATTAACTACATTTTGCAAATCGAAGATGAATTAACTTCCCATCCTAAGAAATTCTGGAATTTCATAAATGGTAAAAAGAAGCCTGCTGGGTTTCCTACCCTGTTATGTTTAGTATTTCTAAACGATATATGATTAAAATAATAAACGTGGATTTTTGATGCTTATATTTTATTTTAATAATGTAATAATGTGTTGTGGTATCAGTACAGGAAAACAAACTCTAACCTAACTTCATGATAACTGTCATTGTATTTTAAAAGAGTATGTTTAATGTTTTAAAGGTGGTTTCACATGACATTCCTCCCCACCACAGTTGAGCGTTGATATTACAAATTCAAACGTAGTGGCGTTTTACATTGTCGTGTGCTTCGTCGCAGAACTTAAAATGTAGGTGTGGATAAATCTTGTGGCGCAGTGATCTGCTGTTTCCGGTGTTGATTCGGATACGGGTAACGAAGCCTGTTGACTTTCTGGACCGGTATGTTGTTCTGGTGCGGTAGCTAAATTGGTAGACCATTTAGCTTGGTGGGGGCTGCTGTATGATGCAGCAGTCTGTGAGCTGTGTCGTTCTCGAATCGCATCTGCATGCCTCCGTTTGGTGGTTTGATCGGAGAAACAGACACTGTATGACCATCTGTTATTTTGTTGACTGATTGTACCAGGCTTCCATTTCGTGTCGTTGTCTGTTCGAACCCAAACGTTATCCCCTGTACTGAAGTGTCGTTCTTTTAGGTTACCTCGATCGTGATTCGTGATACAGTTGGCTTTTTAAGTTGTGTTTGTTGATGTTGCGCTCAACAGATGGCTTAGCATTATTGAATATTGTGGGAAGCCGTCGTCCCAAAAATAACTCAGCTGGAGCTTTGCCCGTTGTAGCGTGTGGTGTATTTCGATAACTAAATAAGAATGCGTTGAGCTGAGCATCGAGATCTTCGTGGTCATTCTCGTTTGACTTCATTCGTCGTTTGAATGTTTGAATGAATCGCTCGGCTAATCCATTCGTCTTTGGATGGTATGGCGAGGACGTAATGTGGTTCACTCCCTCCTTCTCACAGAATGTTTTGAATTCCTGCGATGTGAACGAAGTTCCATTGTCACTGACGATTACTTGAGGAACTCCGTAACGTGCAAATAAACTGGAAAGTACTTTCTCAAGCATGTTTGTTGTGATGCTTGTCATTGTGATTGTGTAGATTTCTACCCATTTCAAAAGAGCATCTATTATGACTAAAAACTGTTTGTTTTTAAAAGGACCCGCGAAGTCGATGTGAATTCGTTCCCAGGCTCGTGCTGGAACGTTCAATGAGTATAATGGTACTTCTGGTTGACAGTTTCGATTCTCTTGACAACTTTGACATCGTTTGACAAAATCTTCAATATCTGAATCGAGTTTTGGCCACCATATGTAGTATCGAGCCATTGCGCGCATAGCAACAATGCCCGGATGACCGCTGTGTAAGCGTTGTAGTGCGGCTGTACGTAATGATGTAGGTAATACCATTCTTCCCTGCCACATAAGAATATTGTTCTCTACGGACAGTTCGTCTTTGCGTTGTAGAAACGGTTGGAATTGTGATTGTTGGCATATTTGTTGTGTCCAACCTTGTTTTACTGCATTAATAACGCGAGTAATTTCTGTGTCTTTACTGGATTCGACTGCGATGCTTTTCTCGCAGAACAGGAGGTCATTCATCTTTGCTTTGTTTATGTAGTTGACGTCGTTTTCAATGTTTGAATCATCGAGTTGTTGTTCTTCCGTAGCACTCGGCATTCGCGATAAAAAATCGGCGAAAACGTTTAATTTTCCCGGAATGTGTTCCACGTCATAGCTATACGAATTTAATGGCAGTGCCCATCGTATTAACCGATTGTTAACTAGTTTTGGTAGATTGCGATTTCTGCCAAATATATGAGTCAACGGTGTTCGGGACCGGCAGAAACCAGGAATATATCTGAAAAAGAAGGGAACAAAAATCAAAACAAAGAAACACAAATCCTGGAAACAAATACTTATCTGAGGTCATAGGTTTCAATTCCAATCGCATCGATGAATCCGCAGAATGATACACATTCTAAAAGTAGATTGGAATGATAGAAATAGTTTAACAATATGTTATATTATTAGTTTACTCACCTATTTAATGTTTTGTCTTGTTTATGTTAATTTATTTATTTACTGTCAAAAAAATGTCAAAAACAAGGAATCCATTAACAAGAGGAATACATAAAGTGTCCGAAAAGTAAAACTGGCCGAATCGAATAGTCGCGCCATCTAAGTATCAGCACATGCACTATGCAAGCCAATCTTCTATCGATTGGCGTCAATATTTTATTAGAATTAATTGCAATCAGCCATCCGAAGAAGCAACAACTAAAACTAAATTAAAATTGCAAGTCATCTTTAAAAGTTGTAATCAGTGAGTCGAAGCGGACAACAAAGAAAAATAAAGTGTTTAAAAGCAAATTAGTGCTGTGTTTGTATTTATCATATTTGTGACAATTTAATAACCAAGTTGGATTCTCGCGAGTCAATTACTTTGTGGTGCCTAATTGCACGTAAACGAGTCAGCCCACCTTTTCTACGAGTGCACGAGCCTACAAACGGTTCGTGATCCGTGACCAATGTGAAAAATCTGCCAGCTAGGAATCTGTCAAACTTTTGCACTCCAAAACAATTGCAAGTGCTTCTTTGTCAATTGTGCCGTAGTGTAATTGTGCACCTGATAACTTTCTTGAAGCGAAAGCGATTGGTAAGTCAATTCTGTTGTCGTTACGGTAACTAAGAACTGCACCGATTCCTTTGTCGGATGCGTCGCATGTTAAATACAAATCTTTCTTATTGTAATATGGGTGTAAGATTTGTGCGTGTAAAAGCTGAAGTTTGATATCGTCGAAAATTGCTTGTTCTTGATTTGTCCATTTAAACCGTTGGTTTAGTCCTGAGAGTGTATGTAAATCAGCAGCCACGCCGTGCAAATTTGGTATAAAACGTTCGTAGAAATTAACAAGACCCATAAAAGAGCGTAGTTCTTTGATGTTCGTTGGTGATGGCATCCAGTTGGTCTTGTGTTGGGAAAATTCCGTTTTGTTGAAACGATGACCCAAATATACCATTTCATCTTGGAAGAAAGTGCATTTTTCTCGTTTGATTCGGAAACCCGCTGTTTGTAGTCGTGTGAGAACTTCCTTCAAGTTTTGCATGTGTTCGGCGTTGTTTTTTCCTGTGATAGCAATATCATCAAAATATATGGCAACTGAATTAATATTCGATAATAATTTTTCCATGTATCGTTGAAAAATAGCTGGAGCGTTTGCTATTCCAAACGGTAATCGACTGTATTTATAGTATCCCATGTGTGTTGATATTGTGAGCAAATGTTGGGACTCTGGATGCACCTCGAACTGTAGGTATGTAAGCATCCTTTAAGTCGATTTTGGAGAATCGTTCCCCACCAGCAAGTGTGCGTCGTAAATTATCAAATAATGGTACTGGATGTTTTTCTAGCAGTAGGCAGGGATTTATTGTAACGCTAAAATCATTGCAAATTCGTAAGTCGCCGTTGCGTTTCGGCACGTTTACAGTTGGTGTCGCCCATTCGACAGGTGTTTCGTTTGGATCAACTGGTGTTAAAACGCCTTTGATGACTAACCTGTTGATTTCCTTTTCGACATTATTTTGTATACCGAATTTAACATATCGAGGATCGAAGCGTTTCGGTTGTGCACCGTGTTTCAAATGTATTTTGACTCTGTAGTCTTTGATGCGACCCATGGTATCACTGAATAACTCGCTGTACTTAACAAGCATATTTGATAGCGCTGTGTGTGTTTGTGATGCCTCTGTCGTTGTATGTGTTTCAGATTTTGTGACTGAATAAACGTGTGCAGGGAATGGCATGTTGAATGCTTCACACCATGGTAACCCAAACAAAAATGGTTTTGCCTGTTTCATAACAATTACCGGTAACTTAAGTGTGTTATTGTTACTACAAACAATGGCCGTATGCCATAAGCTTAGGAGCTTGTACTAATGTTGGTTTACCTATTTGTTTCCAAAATTGCTCGTCAATGATGGAATGTGAGGCCCCAATGTCGTAATCAAATGTAGCTTTGATTCCATTGACGTGTATGTCAATACGTTTACTTGTTTTATTCAGGTGGTTGATGGTGTAAATAAAAACACTGGAATCATCACTATTGTTGTCGTAAGATGTGGATGTCGTGGACATTTTGTGAATTTTGCTCGACTTGTTACGTGAATCACCTTTGGTGTGTGTTGTCATGCTGTTTCTTTCTTGTTGACAAATTTGTGCTCTGCCTGTTTTGATGCAGCATGGAGCGTAGTGTCCAATTCGCCTACATGAATTGCATGTCGTGTTTGTTGCTGGACATGAATTGTCATTTGAGTGTTTCTCGTACCCGCAACGTTTGCATTGGTTTGCATATAACTTGCGTGGTTGTTGAGTGTATATGTGTGTGTTACCACGTTTCGATGTTGACTTTTGTTGAATTTTGTTAACACTTTGTTGTTCACTCTCTTTCAGCACGTTCACGTTACTGAACCACTTCGAAAACTTCTTTAAAAGTAACTTCACCCATGGCCTCTGTTTCTTCGTTATCAGCGTTTCTGATAATACGTGTTGTTTTTAAATCTGGCCAGTGTTGTCGTAATTCAATTTCGGCATGCTGATGACGAATACCAGTTGCGAAACGATTGCGTAATAGACGATCGAGATTTTCAAAATCACAGTCGCGACTTATTGCTCGTAATTCGTTTGCGTACTGTTCAAAGGATTGTGTCTCCTTCCGTATACAATTCCAAAAGTGTGATAGTGCCTTAAATCGAGTCGTTTTGTGTGTATACAAATGTATGAATCGATCGATTATGGTTTTATATGTGTTTTGTTCGAATGGTGTGGTGGCATCCGTAAAAGACACTTTAAGTTCGTGGTGAGTGTCCGGTGCCAAACAACAGAGAAATAAATCGCGTTTTGCGTTTACGTATAGCTCTGTGTTTGAACTATTGAGTCCCCTCATGCGACATTGCGCTTCGAAGGTATCCACAAAATTTTCGGCCGATGATGTTGGAGCTGCGGTGTATTGCTCGCATTTGAAATTTTTTTTAATTTCAAGTACTTCCTTTTCATCAGGATTTTGCGGAGTTGGTTGTGGAGGCTGTGCATCTCGGTTTTGTGCCCGTATTGCTTGTCCAATTGTATCCATGAGCGTTTCGTTATTGCGGCTGATCAATTTCACAAATTGTTGAAATTGATTTGGATCCATCTTGTTTATGGAAATAATTAATCGTAATTAAGATTGTTAATATCCTCGTCGCCAGTATGTTATGTTTAGTGTTTCTAAACGATATATGATTAAAATAATAAACGTGGATTTTTGATGCTTATATTTTATTTTAATAATGTAATAACGTGTTGTACGTTATCAGTACAGGAAAACAAACTCTAACCTAACTTCATGACAACTGTCATTGTATTTTAAAAGAGTATGTTTAATGTTTTAAAGGTGGTTTCACATGACATACCCCAATGGCTTTTTAGAACTCTTTCGCCAGTCAGCCGTCTCATCTAATTTGTTTGCCAATTTTTTCGAGTCTGTCTATGAAGAACCTGTGATATCATGTAACAAGCCCTTAAATAACCGCGGTCTTTCTGATTTTATCTTTATAAAATTTATGGAAGCAGAACCCTATGATGGGTTATCTTAACTTGAAGTTGATAAGGAGCAGGACAGTAAGGCTTTCCACCCATTCTTACTAAGAATTGCGCAGTGAGTCTAGCCCTCCCCTGACTATTATCTTTAATAATAGCGTACTGGGATTTTTCCTGATCTCTGGAAATTATCTTTCATCCGTCCGATTTTCAAATCTGGCAAAAGAAGTAAAGTCAGCAACAATCGCGGAATCGCTATTCTTTCTGCTATACCAAAACTATGCGAATCCATGGTACAGAAATTTTTGTTTTTTCATGTAAAAAGATTTTTTTCTTTGGCTCAACACGGATTTTATCCGGGTAGGTATTCGGCGACTAATCTAGTCTCTTTTGTGGACATTTATATAGTAGACTAGAATATAGGCAACAAGTAGGTAGTAGGTAGTATACACTGATTTTTCAAAGGCGTTCGATAAAATTGACCATTCGATTCTTATCGATAAGCTGGATAAACTAGATTGTCAGTTCATCCCTATTAAGTGGTTGCATTCATACCTTTCTGATTGTTACCAATTTGTTACATTGGAAGTCACATTGGTCCGCTTTTATTTTCTTTATTTGTAAATGATGTTGTTGAGTGTTCTGAATTTGCACATGTCTGCACAAGTTGATGATTGTGTGAAATTGCAAGGTGACTTGAATAACTTTGTATTTGTTATTCACTCGGATGCGCTCGCCAATATTTCAGCAATATTTTTGATATAATATTGCTGTTGATAGAGTTGAGTTCATGTCCGACTTAGGCATAACCTTTTCTTATGACCTAACTTTTACTAAACACATTGATTGTATTATTACAAAAGCTTACATTATGCTAGGTTTCATTAAGCGCAATTGTAAAGGCTTTTGCGACCCGCTCACACTAAAAACTCTTTATATATCCTTTGTTCGTTCAAATCTAGAATACGCTTCTCCGATCTGGTTCCTATTTTATAGGTATAGGATTGAGAGTG
The DNA here is from genome assembly GCA_963556165.1 of Tipula helvola. Taxonomy (NCBI): domain Eukaryota; kingdom Metazoa; phylum Arthropoda; class Insecta; order Diptera; family Tipulidae; genus Tipula; species Tipula helvola. The sequence goes on along the minus strand of OY744483.1, from coordinate 193,827,284 downwards.
TTCAGAAGCAATTTGTTTTGTATGCCCTTCGTGGATTACCCACTGAGCAAGGGCATCAATACATTCTCCCGCCTTATAATGATCGTTGTAATTTATTAAAACTACAACGTTTGGACAGAGATAAGAATAAAGAGATAAACTATTGGGAACAATCCCATGGCCCCGCACTAATTGACTGATAAAAGCGACAATAGCAATATAAGCAGTAGCAGAAACACAACTCGTAACCCGACACATCATGCCATCTAGACGAAAATAGTAAATTTTTTATTTTTGCTATCACAGGCAGCAACAAGAAAAAAAATTTGTCTCATTGTATATAATTATCTCCACTACTACATAAACACACCCCTAGTAAAAAGCAAAAATAATATGATGAATGAAAAAACGATTTTTTCATGGTTATTGTTGTTGTAAAAGCGGTTTTATGATTATTATGTATGTATATGTATTTGGTTATTGGTCTTATTTTTGTCTATGCATTTTTATGCATCCGATGAATGAATATAATTTTTTCAAAATATGACCTCAAAAGGTCATTCACTTTTCTAATAGATCGATAATTTTGCAGATTTGTTATTTAAAAAAGGCTTAATTAAAAAAGTTTTTTAAAAATGAATTGAAAAAGTTGATTTTTGTATTGAACACCTGCAAGCTGCAACTTTTTTAATTCATTTTTTTAAGAAATTTTCTGAATTAAAAAAGTTATTCCCTTTTCATACGATATTCACTTTTTTTTCATTAAGGAACATTTTTAATTCATTTTTGAAGAACTTTTTTAATTCAGCCTTTTTTAATTCATGTAGCCGTTATTTTCTTGTAGTTGTAATAAATATTTAATTTACTGCAAAAAAGTGTTATCATGGAATATATACATTTACGTATATATAAGAATAAGGCGATCTTCAAATCAAAAGTAAATAATTGTATTAAAAATACGTCATACACAATGTATATACATAGTATAATATTTGTATATATTGTTGTTGTTGTTGTTGTTATTTTCCTTTGTTCAGGTCGACTAGCACTTATAGCTGTATATGACCTATTTTTGTTTTTATATAAAACGGTTAGTCCAAACTTCTAGAAAGAAGTATGGATGTCCCGAGTCTAATTATTTACTTTCACTGAATCGCACTTTGTGATACCACCGACCAGCACGGATATATGGGCCTTAGACATTAAAAATGCAGTACCCAGTACCACTATCTATTTTATTAAGCTGATTATTGTGATACCCTCGCTTTTGTACACGATATAACGGGCCTTTTACGATAATGCGCAGTACCCGGGACCACCAGCTTAATAAAGATGTTAACACTACGAGATCTATATTGCGACTCAATATTTGTATATAGTATGTGATTATTTTTCTTATCTAAATTTCGCCTCGTAAAAATTCGCAGAAATTTAAGGGACGTAACACGTAAGCTATCCATTTGGATCGACAACAAACGCCGAGTTTCAGAGGCATTTTTGTGTGATATGTAAGTCTTGTAAACAACATTAAAAAAATTGTTGTGCCATATGTGGGTCTCTTTTGCGACAAGTTTGGTACACCACAATAATTTTAGGTTCCTACCTAACGTATACCAAAGATTTATAAATAAAAAATAACATAATTCACAAAATTTTGCGTTTTTATTACAAACCAGAAAATTGTGTTTCATGATTTAAATTTTACAATAGTTTTGTTTACAAATTGAATTGTATATAATAATAGCTGGGGATTTACTATAACAGATTAATTTAATAGGCCCATTTGTACCTATAAAGCAAATTGGGGAAATTTATTATCTTTTGTGATTGTGGCTTGGTATTGGAACAACACACAAGAAACTGTTGTCGTATGTGATTCCCTTTCGGGCCAATTAATATCTTTTATTTGAGTTAGTAAGTTTTACACACAGCACAATAGATTTAGATTTCTAAATTTAAATTCTTGGCTCTAAAATTTAAAAAGTGGACACAATTTTTTACTGATTGATGTTATCATCTAAATAAAATACTTCTCATAGAAAAATATTTCATGGTTTTTTTGACCTTCTATATGAGTTTTAATTTCTCAGTCATCAAACCGGAATCACGCTTCACTAGTTTGGATAAAACCCATATGAGAAATTTGTCATCGAACCGGAATTCGGGTGCTGATGTAGTTTCGCCCATATCAGTTTTGTTCCGTTAGTTTTGGAATTTTTGCTGAACGGCTTCATTACACGAAAGATGTCGCTATGCCCTGATCATTTAACTGCGTTATGATTTCACGACCCGATTCCCTAAATCGTCCTAATGAAGAGTGCACGATTCTTCAGCCTGCACGAAATGTTATCTTACTTAGTTTTTAATTTTATGAGCCAATTAATATTTATCAATCAAACAATTTTTTTTTTATGATTTAATTTGTAGCATTTCCAAAATCGATCTTTATCTAAAATTGTATGTTTCACGAGAATTTGTATGTTATCTATAAACTTATTTGGTGGTTTGTATTATTCAGAAGTCGTGTAAGTGCACTAATGCTTAAATTTTGATCTTTATTTATGTCACTTTTTTTGTTGGCAAAATCTTTTTTCTGAAAATTGTTTCGTCTGTCCTGTGTAGGTAGCGTTGCAACTACATTGTACCTGATAAACAACGTTTGATTGTTTCTTTAAAGGTATGATATCTTTAATTTTAGGAAACAAGTTGTTATTTAAGCTTGTGGCTGCACATCCTATAATTTTTATGGGCATTTTTTTGTTTCCATAATTCCATATTATGTGGTTAATCAATTTCTCCGGATACTGGTTGCGAAATAATGTATCTTTTAGAATTTTTAAATTTTTATTGTGAAATTTTTCCGATAGAAAGTTTTAAATTTTTTTGGGTCAGAATTTCAATGGTGGTAATTATTTTATAATTGTTGGGAACCCAAGAATGAAAATTTAAATATCTACCAGACCAAGTATTTTTATGGTACCAATCACAAACAATTTTGCCATTTGGTTCGTGAATCAGCTGAATGTCCAAAAATGTAATTTTATTATCTACTTCTTTTTCTAAGATAAATTTTATTGTGTTATTTTTCGAATTAAATGTTTCCAAAAATGAATCAATTTTGTTTATTGGTATTGCCATAATTGTATCGTCCACAAATCTAAAGTAAAATAAAGGTTGAAAATCTATTTAAACTGAATTTTCCAAATTTTCAATTAATAAATTTGTTATGATATGACTTATTGGTGATAGGTGAGCCAAAAATTTGTTTATAAAATTTGTTGTCAAATGAAAATTCAGAATTGTTCAAAACGATATCTAAAACAGTGAAAAATTGAATTTTTGTTAATTTTGATTTAGCATTTTTCTTTATATTTCTCCAAATCTTGACTTATAATATTTTTGACAATTCACGATTTTCTACACCCTTTGCTTAGCATTTATTCTTTAAATTTGGTGAGCACTTGTAGAAATGATAGGTAGGTTAGCACAAGAAGTCATATGTCTGCTTAAAAATTTTAAAAGATTTCAAACCGCCAACAAAATTATCGGGAGAAATTACTAAAACTTGTTTAACGTAGACAATAGTTAATATTTCGTCGTAAATTTGAAAAGCATGGTTTATAGTAAATTTGAGTTATTTTGCCGTAAATTTGAACAGACGCAATGGTAATAAATATAATTTTTAAATGGGTATTGTGTTTTAAACGAGTATTGATTAAGTGTTAAAGTGTTAAGATATAATTATCGGGAGAAATGACGATAAGCAGCTTGGAATAAAAAAGGCGACTGCGACGTTCTATTTAAATTCGACTGTCTAAGTAAAAGTAAGTGGCTCACAAAATTATAATAGTTTTATATTGCTTTGTTAAATAAAAAAACAACGTCTGCATTGGATAACTCCTAAAAACCAAACATTTAGCTAAACCAATTTTGAATTTACCCAATGCAATTGTTGTTGTAATTGCTTTATTTTTTTTTAATTTATCAAATCAATAAAGCTACTAATAAATAAAAATATTCAATTTTGGATTCGATGTTTTCATGTTTAGAACAATTATTCGACTTTAAATTTCTGACGGACTTTCGAAAATTTTATTGTCCTTAACGAAGATCTTTATGCATCTGGACAATTAGTTTTTGCATTTGTTTTAAGGCTACATAACCCACTAAATACCTCATAGATGATTTTTGAAGTGGAACATCCAGATTAAAATATTTTCTAACATACCCGAAATTGTGCCTATGACATCCATCTTATTTACGCTCTTTTCAGGTGTTGATGAATTTATTTCGGTATTCCAATCTATATTCGGCATACTGTCCGTCGTTTCAAGCAAACGAATATCCAAATCGTATTTACAATTGGATAAGTTTGAAAATGGTGTCAATATTTTAGTGGTGGTAATTCTGGCAATATTGTGATTAAACTCATTACAATTTTTGATCCCATGATGGCATCAATCACAAGATTTAACCAGATCTTGTTGTAAGGATATAATTAGTTTCGACGCTTCCTGTACTTCTCTGATAGTTTTGTTAGTCATTTAAAGCAGTTGAGACAATCGAATAATTTATCAAAATGTTCAATAAAATTGTAAGTAGGTAGCTAGGTCTCGTTGCACATTTTGTTAAGTTGGACTGCGGTTTTAATGGCAGAAGCAACATTTCTACTAAAAACTTGAGTGGCTAAGTGTACTCTCATTAATTCAAAATTATTCGGGTAAAGACGCATGTCGGCATGTATGTAATTTTTGGGTAACATTTCATCATTAAATTTTGTTCTAATTTCTTTTGTTCTATTCAATCAGTACTTTCCAGCTCACTAATACTCTTGACAGACTAGGGATTAGCTAATCTCGTTTTATTTGAGGATTAGCGACTAATCGAAATTAGTGCACTAATCTTTGAAAATTTTGAAGTTTATCTCGTTGTATTGGGTTTCAACATTGCTGAAAGTGTAAGCGGCGTGAGGTTATGATAGAAAGTTATAAAATAAATGACATCTTAAATAATTTTTGCTGAATAAATTTTGAGGTTATATTTATAAAAAGGAAAACTAGTATGTTTTAATGTATAAATCTTATAAATATTGAATTAAAAAACGAGTCCAGCTAGTTTACTAGTTATATTTGAGCGAATCACCATCATAGTATTTTAATTCTCTGATCTCTGCCTAGGAAACTAGTCCCTAGTCTGTCAACGCAAATGGATTTGTGGTAGATTATAGCTAATCTTGGTTCACTAATCGCGCTTCGCTAATCCCTAGTCTGTCAAGGGTATTAGCCATCTTGGCATCGAATATCCGATTTCATTAGTATTTTTCTAACTTATTTCAATAGATGTGGCGTGTCAAAGATTACCATTACTGTCTGTTTATTATCTAGGACCAGTGCTAAAACAAAAAAAAAATGTTTTTTCGTGAAACAAAACCAATTTTAAAACAAACTTAAATTTAATAATAAATTTCTGCCTATATTTACGCAAATCTAATATTTTTTAAAACTGCCAAAAAATATTTTGCTTTATATAATGTGTCTGTTGTTGTAAACTAACCAAAGCAATACGCGAAAATTGCACTCAAAAAGTTGTCAGTTTATTTGGCACCAATACCAATTTGGTAAAAATAAAGTTGGTTCAATTTTATATAGAACTTTATTTTGGTAAATGACTGTGATCTTATTCAATATAATGAAAGATGGAAAATGATTTATCTTCAACCTTCCCTTTGCTCTTATCCTTCACTTTGTCGATAATACTACCGATATCTCAGTCAAGGTGTTAGAAAAACAGTAGAAATTGTAAAAAGAAGGTGACATTTTTTTTTTAATTTTCCTTTTTTCAAAAAAAAACTAGAAAATTTAGTAAATGAGTCTAAACGAAATTTAAATCCGTTAAAAAATCACAGAAATATTCAATAGTGAAAATTTAGATCTATACCCGGGAAATATACAATCAAATATCAAAGTGAAGGTTAAAACACGTTCAAACAGAAAACTGCCAATTGTAAACGAGATATAAATTCTATTCGAAAATGATTTTCGAATCCCGTCTTCCACAAAACGAGTTCAACAGTACCACACTGGCGTATACAGAACCCATTTTAAAAAATCATTTTTAGAATTGAGCGATCACTACACGTGTAGCTCGAAAAAAAACACAAAAATCCTTAGACAAAAATTATTAACCAAATAATGATCATACTGTTTTTTACAACGCCAATAAATGTGTTATGAAAGATATACATACATATTATTTCTCATTCATTCCTATTGTGTTTTGTTTGTTGTGTTTTTTATTATTATTTTTTTTTTCATTCAATACGAAATTACGAAATGCTATGTATTTTATTTGTATGGTATGTAGTAGTAGCTACTCGTATACTTACATATATATGTATGTACATAGCTACACACAAAACAAAAAAAAAATGAGGAAATCTGATTCGGTTTGGTTTTTATCTATTTACAAGTAGATGGCACAGTTTTGGGTTACAGGAATAAGCTTTGATAATATAAACTGAAAGTAAAAGTGGAACCATTGTCGCGGGCCAAATATTTGCTCTGTATAATCTATCTCTTTATTCTTATCTCTGGTTTGGATCACCGACGAGACGTTGCATCTGCTATATTCGTTCACGATGTTCTGACTTTCCGAATAGATTGTGACGAATTACTTGCTCGTCTCAATATCTACACTCCCATACACTGTTTGGGCGGTCGCCCTTTGCTACATATTGATCCTGTCTCTACGGATTTTGCACTTTCGGAACCAGTCTTGAGAATGTCGCGGCTTTTTAATTCAGTTTACGATGTTTTCGACTTTAATATGACAAGAACTTCGTTTAAAAACGAGTTATTTAAGTTTCTCTCTAGTAATTGTTAAATTTTGTTTTTTGTATGTTTACTTACCGATTGTATAAATATTTACTGTAGGTAATAATTTAAATAAATAAATAACATAAAAATCAAAACGGATTTAATATGATTCCTATTTGATTTGATTCCTATATGAAAATATACAAATGTTGTTGTTGTAATGTGTTATTTTTAAACCGTTATAACTCAGCCATCTGATATCCAATTTATTAATATAATGATGATGATGATGTTGATGATGATGATGATATTGAATTAACACCTTTTAAAAGGTTCAATAATTTAAGAAATATTGCATCTAGAAAAGTGAAAATTGTACGTAACATATCGTCGTCTCAGGACTAGAGTACGCTAACCACCAAATTGCCATTTTTCGGGTTTTGATGGATTCTGAGGATTTAAAATATCCTCTTTCGTTTGCGCGTATTTACGTCTTAATCAGTCTACCCATTCCTGAGGGAACTGGTTTTGTGTTTTCCGCTATCCACTATGTCATAATGACCTCGCAAACTTTAATTTTCATTTTTCTCAAAATAGTGATTTTGTCGCTTAGCGTACTCTAGTCCTGAGACGACGATATAACAAATAACGTACATTCCGGAAACCAAATAAATTTAAAAAGTTAAAATTTGAGTTATCACCTTTTAAATTTTTGCCACAGATATAACGAGAAAGGCATTAATTAGTATTATGTACAATATTTAGAATTTAGTTGAAGAAAGGCACAGAAATATGTCGCAAAATTAGGTTTCCACCATCTTTAATATCCACAGTGGTCTCCTTTTTGCTTTGAAATTTTCGCCAATCGATCATCCATGGTGTAAACAAGCTTCTTGCATTCATCTGGAGTAATTTTTTTCCCAAATATCCTTTTTGCAGTTTTCGAGTTCGAAATAGTTTAAGGTCTTTGTTCAGAAATTCGCATTTTAAAAATTGCCAAGCATTTTCAATTGGAGACAAGTCAGGGCTTTGTGATGGCCATTTTAAAATATTAATAGCTTTCTTTTGAATATATTCCGAAACCATTTTGGCAGTATGGATAGGAGCATTGTCTTGTTAAAACACAAAATTAACGCCTATTAATCGTTTTGCTTCGGGAATTGCTACACCTTTTAATATATTAAGGTATATATCAGCATTAACTTTTTCATTTAATATGTTGATTTTGCCTACGCCATACATGCACAAGTATCCCCAGACCATGACACTCTGTTCACCTTCCTTAAATGTCGGTTTTGTGCACTTGAGCACTTGTAAACGAGCGTATCTCCTTTTTTACGCCAAACGCGAATTATTCCATGAGAATGTTTCATCCTCATCATAGATTCGTCCGTCCACAATACTTTATTCCAAAATGTTTGGGGCTTAAGTGCATAATCCTTATAGAACTCCATCCTTTCCTTCATATTTACCTTGCTGACGCAAGGAATTTTTCGAGAAACGCGTCCATGCTTGCCAGCTTCGTAGAATCTTCTGCGTATGTTATACGTCGTTGGAGTATTGCGACCTTCACTGATTAGTTGTGCTCGAATTTTTGGCACTGACATGAGAAGATTACTATCTGATACGGCCTTTATCCTCTTTTCAATTCTTTCACATTTCATTCTTGGTCGCCCAGTCAGCGTAATGGCACCAACGCGTCCTTGTTGGTTATATAGGCGCGGATTGCCTTTCCAATCGCCGTATGAGTTTTTCCAAAAAATAAATTTTCTCTAATTTCTATATCTCTGTATGAATGTCCCTCTTTATGCATTTTAATAACAGCTTTACCTTCAGGTAAAGTTAGTTGCTTGTATTTGCCTATTTCAGGGGTTCTACAAATAATAAAATGTCAAATATTTCTTTAAAATTGACTTAGTACAATAATCAGCTAAAAACTTACAATTTTTTTGAAGTTATACCATAGAAGAATTACTATAGAAGCATATTTTGTATGGGCGAAATTTACCAACTATATTTGCCAACAAAAATTTTAATATTGAATATGTTCTTACTGGTAGAACCAACCAAGATTTTTAAAAGAGGATTTAACTACACACCTAATAGCCATGAAATAGGAGTACATTTCGCTAACATTTTGGTTACAAAATTAATATTTAGTAGTGCTTATTCCAATTGTTTAGCCGACGACGGAAGCATGGTTGAGTTGGAGTGGGGAACATTTCAAGAAGATTATAAAGCAAATGTATTTAACATCGAGGTAGATATTGAACCTGGTATAGAGGAGTACGACGTCGCAATTAAGAATGAAAACAGCATTCTTAAAGAAAATGCAATATCCTACTATGCTGGCTATTTTGCATTAAAAAAAGTAAACTGCAGTGAATGCAGGGCGAAATTAATAAAGCCTAACGAAGAAATTGTAACGCCGTCCGATATATTAATTGCAGAAAAAAATTTCAATAAATCTACCAACTTTGGAGCTCTTAAAGCACCGACAGCTGAATATGCCAAAGTTGCGAATGCTTTATTAACAATTTTTGAACAAATGTTTAAAAAAGAATGTCACTTGTCACATGTATGTTCCAGAATAACCGAAAAATGTCTAGAAATAGTGGAACGAGATTTCCCCGGATTTCTGCCTCTTGAAAATGAACCATGCTACGAGCATTTAAAAGCATTAATACATTTTTTTATTGTTGTTTTAACCAGAAAAAAATCGAAATGGTCTGTTTTGAAAGGGGAGTTTCAAAATTCCAAGAAGAGAAACAAAGGAGAACTAACGCAATCATGGAAAAAGTTAAAAATTTTGACAGGTTAATAAAATAAAATATATTTTCCTTTGTTTTTCATATTTGTTTTTTTTTTTTTTTAAATTTTATTATTCCTTGAACTAAACTCCACAAAAAGAACTACTGTGGCGCACACGGACAGCAAAAGTGTAACTTCGAATGGTATTGTAGGGTCCCCAAATTAGAAAAATCACTTTAGAATCTCATTAGCTAAGTTCGATCCTAATTGGATATGTTCGAGAACTTTTTGTAAACATTTTTTTTAGAATTCTAATTCTAACGTACCCGTCAAATTTCGTCGAAATAATCGGTTAAGAAATAGCCAAATTCCGTTGTAATTGGCCATATGTTCCAGAACTTTATTTACAAATTATTTTAAGATTCCATTTCTATCGTGCATGTCGAATTTTATCATAACCGGTTAAGAAATAGCCAAGTTCCATCCTCATTTGCTTTATGTTCCAAAACTTGCTTATTATTAAAAGTACCAACCTAAATTAATTAAATACTGCAACTCTATGTTACATTTTATTTTTATTTATTTTCATTTTTTCAAACATTTCAAATGTAAAGTAGCCGCAATTTAAATTGATGTTGTTTGTTATGTAACTATTTTGTGTTTTTCTTTCCTATTCCATAAAGTATTTATAAAGTGCAGCCAAATCTAGATAAATACATACTACGATATTAGATTTCCGCAAGAGGTTTGAAAGAGTAGATTTTATGATGTTCAATTATTCCAAAACGAGCGAAGAAAACTTTTTAAATTCAAATTGCCTGATTTAAAAATGTACTTGTTCCGGAAAAATTATTCACCGATATGTAGATTAATAAATTTATTATTGAACATAATCTCAAAATTAAATTGTAATTTGTCAATTAATCTGAAAAAGTTATTAAAATTTCCTTAAATTTGGTCATTAATACATACATACAAACAAAACTACAAAAAGTTATCATACTCGTATACACGAAAATAATAAACAACTCATTCAAATAAATTTAACCCTAAAATGTCTTTTAGATTAATTTGGAATTATCACAACGTTTGTACCAAAATTAAAGCAGATAAAGGGTTTGTTGTATAACGGACATGGTGCGAAGCAGAATGTGTTTTTTTTTTTTCTATAGTGCAGATAAGGATGTCCCTACTGATTTATTTTTTTTCTACACAAGTGGTTTTATTTTGATTTTTACCTTGCTTCAGATTGTTTTCAATTGGTGGCCAAATAAATTATAATACCCTATAAAGGACATAATGACACTTTTCCATAGTAAACTTGCGGTCAATGATATTGGCAAATTTACCGATAATGCAGTATTATTTAATACGGGAAAACATAGTACGGGATAACTTCTAAAGATGTCAGCTTTAACAATTTTTAATTTTTGGTTAATAAATCAAAAATAAAATTAATTTTTTTTATAATTCATGTCTAGTTGTAAGTTTTATTCGTGTTTTTTGCTTTTGTTTATATTTTTGTTTCGATACAACAAAAAAAAAATTTAAAAAAAACTACTAGTGCCATCTTAAGGGCCCAATACACGAAAAATGCAAAAAATGCTTGAAGAAAGTGTACCTTTTCTAGAGAATTACTGATCGTATCAGCGCAAACCATATATTAAAATATTCTTTGAGGTTTTATTTAGTTAATCACGGTGGCTTTTCCGAATTTTCCGCTTAGTTTTCCTGCTATTTGATTTTAATTATGACCAGTTTTGGCCAAATTTGGCAGCGAAAATGTACCTTTTCTCAAACACCAGCCGATGAAACTAAGATTTTTTTATATCAAAATGCGCAGGAGATAAAACTGAATTTATTCACGGTGGCTTTTTTCGAGTTTTTAATTATTAATCGAGAAAATTGCAAAAAATTAATAAAATCGTTTATTTTGATTATTAATGTCAATTGCGTCTAAGATAAAATTTTACCTCATCTCTTTTTGTTTAGTTCTGCAAACTGTTATTAGATGGCAGTTTATTTTGTATATGTAGTAAAAACGAAGTTTGCTAAACCATTTTTTCGTCTATCCAATATAATTTTTGTTTTACTCTTCTTGCTCACTTCAATTACATACTATTATTTTACTCTTCTAACTCACAGTTTTTATATTTATTAATTTTATTGTATTTACAACAACACAAATATGTACATATATATTTTTTTTATTGTTTTGAAACAAAAATAAATAAATCATTATTCATACATAGCTATCTACATTTTTCGTAAAACATTCGAGCCATACAAAAAAAATAGATCGTTTATGAAAAATTTTTGGAAAGGAAAAATTATATGTATTGTGTTTCGATGTTTTATTGTGTTTTATAATTTTTGTGCAATTTGAGATCGTTCGATCAAGAGATCGGTGGACTGGATTTTAATTTTTTTAGTTTTAGTGGTCAGGCGCTATGGATCTGGATTCTGTTCTAAAACCGATATTTTTTCAGCTAACACTATTTTAGAAGGGCCTTAAAAATACTAAATTAATCAATTAGGAGTTTTATCTAAGTAAATGGAATCACTCGATTTCATATATTTTTTAAATATAGGTACCACCATTTGGAAGGGGGTTCAAACTTGCCAGTGAATATACCTTTGTGGATGTTTACGGCCTAGTTCGGCCAGCATGTTTGATTGAATTAAAAAACTGTAATTGTTACATGTACATATATGTCGAGAAAATATATTACAGAAATGTCGAAAGGAAATTAAATTTGAAATTAAAATTTTCTTGGTAAAACCAGTCTAGTTATTATATTTTTCGACTTGCGAATTGCGATTTGCTAAATTCATTCTAGATTATTATAAGTAAAATTAGCAATGCAAATTTCTAATACCCTAAATTAAACTAAGTGAAATTATGTTATGTTCTTAATTTCATATACCTAATGTATTATATTGAAATAGTTTGCAACATCGTTTTTAATAAATTTTGTGCATTTAACCTATTATACCGATCTCTAGGAATTATGTTGCAAACTATTTTACTATATACGCAAGATTTTATATTGGGAGATTTTGTCTTGCGAGATTTGGTAAATGCGACATTTTATAATGCGAGACATTGTTTGCGATTTTTTTTTTTTTAAACAAGATTATGTAATGCAATATTTTGTAATGCGAGATTTAGTAGGGATTTTCATTTGTTGTCCGTGACTACTAGAACTAAAAAAAATTGAAATGCAAAACCTTCAATGCCGCATAATAAGACAACTGAAGCTTAAAACGCTTAAAATGTGTCCGATTTCTTTGCATAAGGAACACGATAAAAATTGAAAATGAATACGCCAATTATATTTTCTGAAAATTCCAAAAACACATAAACCATCATTCTTTTGACTTATTACAGTGGGTGTTTTGCTAACAAACTAATTGAATTTAAAACGCAACATATCAGGGAACTGGATGAAAATCAGAGTATGCTTGTTTTATCTGATCAAAATAAAAAGGAATGCCATGATTTATCAGATGCAAATTCAACATTTGCCCTTTTTCCTGAACAAAAACCTGATTTGAATGGTAGAAATTTCATTATTGAATTTGAAACAGCTGAAAAAAATGCTCAAGAGGAAAACGTACATATGTATATTAAATGGCAAACGCATATTAGGTATGCAATATTTTTTCAACGAACTAATAAAAGTTAGCAATCACAATATGGCTTTCGGATGCTTCCTACTGAATTTAAAGTTTATAAGCGAGCGCAGGATCGGATTAAATTCAAAATTTTATTTTAAATGTAACATGTGCAATATAATTCAAAATATTTCATCTGAAGATCCCAACGAAAAGAAACCACATTAAAACTCAATAAATTATCAAAGTGTTTTAGCTGGCATTTCAATCGGTATTGGATATCATCAAATAGAAGAATTTTTTGGTGTCATTGACATACTATATTTGGCACCAGATACATTCAATAAATTACAAAAACAAGTTCAACGTGACATTCAAAAAGGTTGCGACCGAGAAATGTTTAAAGCTGCGATGGAAAAGCAAAACAAATAGCAATTGAAGAAAAAAGCGTAGATTTCGATGGTATACGGACACAATAGTAATTATACCTCACTTTCTGGTGTCGGAACAATTATTGCTCAATCTACAAAGAAGGTCGGTCATAAGGAGTTCCCTTCGTAATAAATATTGCATTCTTTGTCGCAGAGCAGAATTGTAAAAAGCTAAACCTGAACATCATGAATGCAATTCGAACAATGCTGGCCCATCAACTGGAATGGAACGGGATGCTTTAGTAGAAGGTTTTAGAAAAAGAGAAGAACTGTATGGTATGCGCTACAACAAAATAATTGCGATGGCGATGCCAGCGTATACGTAAAAATTTTAGAGGCTAAACCAGTGATCGCAAATACGTGGCACGCATGCCAAATTTGGCACGGTTAACAATTGGCCTGGCACGCCAACTAATTTTAGAGTACTCAAAAATCGAATTAATTTTTACAAAAAAATGAAAACGTTTTTAGAATTTTGATAAAGCCTAACTATTGAAATGCTGGAGAAATAGGAAACACGAAATCAATTTGGCCTTACAACCACCTTTGGAATGAATGTCAAGTATTTTCGACAAATACGGAAGTAAATTACTAGGTGTTTAAAAGTAAGTTCGAAAGTAAATTACTAGGCGATAAATATTTGCAACATTCCAAACGATTTTTGTTAGATACCTACATGCTACATACATATATTTATATGTTTCAAAATGTGCGAGTTTAGCAATGTTTTATTCGTAGGCTTCTAATTTTAGTTCAGGGTTTCTTTAGTAAAGAAGAGAATTACGAGAATTAAGAATCACTTTTGCGTTAGTATTAGTGGCGAAAAGGGGCAGCCATTGGAGATTGTCACCCTTCTAGAATGAAAAACTTCTAAAATCTAAAATTCAGAATCTATTTACTTCTTCAATTAAAATCTATTTGACCATTTAGTTGACGATGCCAGATTATCGTGTAACAGAATTTTAGCACACCATTTGATAACAGTTGAACTGTATAAATAAAAGAGTTTTATTCCCCTTGCGGGCTAGTATTTTTACAGACAACCATCAGAAAAGAATAGAACGGCCTAAGGCAATTATCTCGGGATAACTTATTGGTACCGATTTCGAGAAAATAAATTGCGTCTTAAGCTATTTTATTCGCCCTCCTCCTATTTAATTTTGCATTAAAAAAATTAAAGTAGAACTCTGGTGTAATATGGACAAAATTTTGACTGGTCCTTAATATTATATTTAAAATAATATATTTTACGGATTTGGTTTGGCACGCAGAAAAATCAGTTATTTAAAAAAATAATTTTATTGGCACGCTAATAACCAACTACTTGCGAACACTGGGCTAAACCATACGCAAATGCACACATAGAGAAAATTAAATGTCGCAATCATTTACTTCGTAATTTTCGGAAATACGCAAAGGAACTATGTACTAATCGCACTAATCTATAATTCAACGAAAACTATTACGAAATCAAATTAATCGATGTCCCAAAGACATAATCTGCGCAATTAAAAAAAGGAAACTTTTTAAAAATTCTCTTCCATAGAAAAAATTGAGGAACTTGCGCTTGACATTGGAAATATCCCATTCCACGTTTTTCAAGACCACAGGAAATGTGCCTCATATTTCTGTAACCGTCAGCGTTACGAAATACCTGAAATATATCAAAAAATTTTGGAAAATGGATTATTCAAAGCATTTAGTGGATTATTTAAGCGATTAAAACACCACGCTAAAAGCCTTGTGTTACGATGTCGACTCAAATACCGTAGAAGGTTTGAATGCAATTGTCGCAAAATCTGTTGGTGGCAAAAGAGTTTACTTTTCCCGTGGGTAATCATACACATCACGAGCCAACTTCGCAGTATTACAACACAACAATCAAAGGGGACACTATAATCCAGCAAAGTATTCATCAAATTACAGGACAAAATCGAGAATAGCATGAAAAACGACGATTAATACTAAATAAAAGAGCCACCACAAATCAACCAAAACGACAATAAAGAAAATTAAAGTTTTCTGGAGAAGTCTCTGAATATGGAAATCAAACCTGTCAAAATTTGGATAAATTACCTGAAGAGTATACCGAACTTAGAAATGATTTTTTGAAAAAATTGAAAACGGAAGCTGCTGAGCATGATAGAATTGAAAGATCAACTATAAACAAGTCCAATGAAGCGAAATGGTTTCAAGTGCGTATGAGTCGTTTAACTGCTACAAAATTTGGAGAAATAAGCCGCAATAAAAACATAAAATTTCTGAAAAGTAAGGTTTCAAATATCTTATATACTTACTACTGTTATTTATTCTAAGTCAACAATATACGGGATGGAAAATGAAAAAAATGCGGTAGACCAATTTTTGAACGAAAATAATACAGAAGTAGCGAAATGCGGTGTATTCATTTATCAAAAATATTCATGTCTTGCCGCGACTCCTGATGGATTGATTGGGCATGATGTAATAATTGAAGTAAAATGTCCCTTTAATGCCAGAGCTTGCATCCATTAGAGGCTGCGAAATCAAAAATAATAAAATCCCTTATCTATGACGAATATACCGACAAAGTGACAAAGAAAAACATCTTTATTATTACCAAATACAAGGGCAACTAGAAATTTCAAACAGAGATTACTGTTATTTTATCGTGTGGACGCTAAAAGAACTTATTTCTTTACGAATAGCCCGGAATTCAGATTTTTTTTATCAAATTATGCTGCAGAAACTTCTGAGTTTCTACTTTAACTGACTACTGAAAGAAATCATAGATGGTCGTCTTCAAAGAAGTATGCACTTAAGAGACTTTCCAGATAATCCAGAAACGGATTTTAGCAACGTCTTTAATTAAATATTATGCATTACATACATTTAATTATTGTTATTATTAATTTTAAATTATTTGTTTAGTATATAGAATTTATATAAATTTTATTTCTGTGAGCATAAATGAATAACTGAATTTTTATTTGAACAAAAATAAAATGAGTATATCGTTGCTTTTAGAGCTGTGTGGAAATTTAACAAATTTGAATTTTGTACAAAATGGGATAAGAAATGGCCAGTTTCCTTCCTAATAGGCTATAATCCAGAACTTTATCTAAAAATCATTTTAGAATCCCATGTCCATCGAGCATGCTGAATTTCATCAAAATCTGATAAGAAATGGCCAAAGGAGTGAAACCGGCTTTATTCGACCCTTTCTTCATTCATCTGACATCGGGACTCAACGGATTCTTTCTTTTTCTACGTCAAAAGTACGATTAAAAAATCCTTTTGAAATATTTAATTCCTTTATAAACCCTAATTCAACTGGACTATAAAATAAAAAACGAAATCTAAGGACTAAAAAAAGGACCTAATATTTAATTTAAATAATTTTTGAATCGCGGTGGTAAATCATTTACTAGTCATCAAATAAAAATAATATTCAAGATTTTTCATTTCCGTATAGTCAATTCCTTTTCTAATTTTCCAAAAACTTCACTAAATACAGTATTAGATGAATGGCTTCATGAATATAAAAATTATAGACATAACCAAAATAGCCCGTAAAAAAACTTAAAATTTATCAGACTTATTTGTATGTATTTATTATTTTTTATACATGCACATGTTCGGTAAAATTTTTATTGCCATTGAATATTTCATTGATATTTTCTTCTCTTAAATTAATGAAAGTCAAACGAAATAAGCAAATGTGAATTCGACAAAAACACGAAGCATTTACAACTTTGTTTGGGTTTTTTGTTATACATTCATATATACAGTATAATAAAATAACTACTTAGCCGTAAAAGAGAAAATCGTTTTGCATATTTTTCATAATTTAATGTATATAACTCCATCTATCGTTAGTAAAAATATTTAATATATGTGTCTTAGGTAAAAATGCTATGACGTGTTTTCGTGTATTTGGCCCTTAAGATTTAATCTATCTATCGCCGTTTTTTGACCGTTAATGTCCTTTATAGGGTATTATAATTTATTTGCCTATAAAGGTCTTCGTTGTCAAGAAACGGCGATAGATAGATTAAATCTTAAGATGGCACTAAGTAGTAGTTTTTTTTAAATTTTTTTTTGGGTTGTATCGAAACAAAAATATAAACAAAAGCAAAAAAGACGAATAAAACTTACAACTAGACATGAATTATAAAAAAAATTAATTTTATTTTTGATTTATTTACCAAAAATTAAAAATTGTTAAAGCTGACATCTTTAGAAGTTATCCCGAACTATGTTTTCACGTATTAACTAATACTGCATTATCGATAAATTTGCCAATATCATTGACCGCAAGTTTACTATGGAAAAGTGTCATATTATGTCCTTTATAGCAGTGGTTCCCAACCACCGGTCCGCGGACCGCTGCCGGTCCGCGAAAAAATTACAACGGTCCGCAAAACTTTTTCCTAATCCTTTCGTGGAACACCAAGCCACAAAACTGACATATGAAGAATAATTAAAGCTCATTAAACTCAGTTTAAAATCGTTATTCGCAAAAATTGGGTTAGCTCAGTTTGAGGTTAGCTCCGTTTTTGATACAAATAAAGGAAGAATACCCAGAATTATGTACATATAATGGAATTGAAATAAAAAAGTATGAAATTTTACATAAACGTGTACTTAAAATATGTATTTATTTAAAATATTCACGCCGCGAAATTCACCGGTCCGCGGTCATGTTTGGGTTGGGAACTACTGCTTTATAGGGTATTATAATTTATTTGTTGGTGGCACAAAGAAAATTTAATTTTTTAATTTTTTGCTTTTCTATTTAGGTATGGAGTTTTATTGTTTTTAACAAAACCAACATTAATGTAAGACAAAACAAAACATACGAAGTTTCCCACCAATACTTCCAAGTATAAGCGATTTAATGTAAGAAGGAATCTGTGTACCTCATTACGGAATCAGGCTTGTTGTACATTAGGGTTGGTTTTGGTTTTTAAGCTAC
Source organism: Tipula helvola (assembly GCA_963556165.1). Classification (NCBI taxonomy): domain Eukaryota; kingdom Metazoa; phylum Arthropoda; class Insecta; order Diptera; family Tipulidae; genus Tipula; species Tipula helvola. Next base: position 193,808,733 of record OY744483.1, on the reverse strand, counting down.
TTTGTCTCTTTTGTTTATGTTAAATTAGAAAGGCAAGGATGATTTATTGTTTTTATTTTTCGATATGTACATATTTAATGGTTTGTTTGTGGTGGTAGAAAATGGAAAGAGTTTCTTTTTCATTTTAATTGAAAATGTAGAAGTATTTTTTTACGATTTTGAAACATATACACAAACTTAACGTGTTATACCCTAGACAGACTAGGGATTAGCTAAGCGCGATTAGTGATTTTTTCGAGATTAGCTGTAGTGTGCTAAGTTGGAGATTAGCTAATCTCGTTTTATTTGAGGATTAGTCACTAATCGAGATTAGTGCACTAATCCTTGAAAATTTTCGAGCTTATCTCGTTGTACTGGGATTAGTGATGGTACAAGTGGCACTACAATGTGAAATAATTATTTAAACATTGCTGAAAATGCAAGTGACGTGAATTTACGATAGAAGTTATAAAATCAATGACGTCTCAAACAATTTGTGCTGTATAAATTTTGAGGAAAAAGAAAATTTGCGTGTTTTAATGTATAAATCTTAGAAATATTGAATTAAAAAATGAGTCCAGCTGATTTACTAGCCATATTTCAGCGAATCACCAAAATAATATTTTATTTCTCTGCAAGAAACTAATCCCTAGTCTGTCAACGCATATGGATTTGCGGTGGATTAGCTAATCTCGTTTCACTAATCGCGCTTAGCTAATCCCTAGTCTGTCAGTGTTATTAGGGATGCAAATTAAAGAAAAGTTTATTGCATTTAAATGAATTTTCATTAATAAAATTGAAAATCAAAACTATCAATTTTAATACACACATTTTTTAAAAACTTTAAAAACACTTGTTAAATATTTCGCAAAATTACAAAAAGTTTAAAAAATCACTCGATCGATTTCGGCTTATTAGGCCATCATCAGGAGTATCTACTAAACTGTAAAAAATAAAAATGTAGTTAGATATATATATATAGTTGGAAAAAGCAAAAAGTGAAACCAAAATATACTAATAAAAAAATGTGGGAGTGGTAAAAATAAAATTGGTGACAGCAATAAACATTAAAAATTAAAAATTAAAAAAGGGGTGAGTTAAACACAGGTAAAATTTGTGAGAGCAATAAACATTAAAAAATAAAAATTAAAAGGGGGTGAGTTAAACTCAGGTATATGATTATTGATTAGTCAACGGTCGAATAACAAAATTCCAGATGTTTTTTTTTTTTTTTTTTTTTTTTTTTTTTTTTTACAACCCGACGAATTAGTAATTTTATGGTATGGAATGAGCATGTGAATAAAACAATGCGGGGTCGGTAATTGGTGAGAAACGGATTTCTCTCTGTTCGTTGAGGATATTTTGGTTAAGAAATATAGCTTTTCGGATTTCGTAAGATTCTAAGTTGTCTAAACGTCTGCTTTTTGGTTGTACATGCAATATTTCTAAATTGTTTAAACTGGATGTGTGATTTTCTAACGTTAAATGATTATAAAGGGATGATTCATGGCTACCAGATAAATGTTCTTTAACTCTAACTTCAAAATTGCGCCCAGTCTGTCCGATATAAGAGGAACTACAATCATTGCAATTGATCTTATAAACGCCAGACTTGGAAAGGCGATCAATTCTTGGTTTGTTGTTAAAAATCATTTTCTTAATTGTATTATTGTTATAAAAAGCAAAGCTAATATCTGTATTTTGTGTCACGATGTTACTAATCCGTTGACTAGTTTTTCCTATATACTCTAAGCGGCGCCAATTTTTCGGCATTGGGCTATCAGGTGGATAAATGTTAGCTAAAGCTTTATGTTTCAGTTTTCTTTGTAATAGCTTTAATATAGTCTTAGCTGCATATCCCTTTATAATCATTTAACGTTAGAAAATCACACATCCAGTTTAAACAATTTAGAAATATTGCATGTACAACCAAAAAGCAGACGTTTAGACAACTTAGAATCTTACGAAATCCGAAAAGCTATATTTCTTAACCAAAATATCCTCAACGAACAGAGAGAAATCCGTTTCTCACCAATTACCGACCCCGCATTGTTTTATTCACATGCTCATTCCATACCATAAAATTACTAATTCGTCGGGTTGTAAAAAAAAAAAAAAAAAAAAAAAAAAAAAAAATCAACATCTGGAATTTTGTTATTCGACCGTTGACTAATCAATAATCATATACCTGAGTTTAACTCACCCCCTTTTAATTTTTATTTTTTAATGTTTATTGCTCTCACAAATTTTACCTGTGTTTAACTCACCCCTTTTTTAATTTTTAATTTTTAATGTTTATTGCTGTCACCAATTTTATTTTTACCACTCCCACATTTTTTTATTAGTATATTTTGGTTTCACTTTTTGCTTTTTCCAACTATATATATATATATCTAACTACATTTTTATTTTTTACAGTTTAGTAGATACTCCTGATGATGGCCTAATAAGCCGAAATCGATCGAGTGATTTTTTAAACTTTTTGTAATTTTGCGAAATATTTAACAAGTGTTTTTAAATTTTTTTAAAAATGTGTGTATTAAGTGTGTTTCGCCAAGTGCCTACGGCAGAAAGTGTAAGAAGTATATCAATTTTAAATTGGTTCTTATGAGAAACAGAAAAATGTTCGACTCTTTATAAAAGGTTCGTAAAAAACCAAAACAAATTATATATGTGTTGTGTGTACACACCAACATACTGCCGAACGAAGAATAGAAAGAGGCAATATGATATCAAATTACTATATAGACCTTTCAGTCCCACTTAAAAACAAAAAACAACTCACAGAAATACGAAAATAAATATAGTTGGTAAATTTCGCCCATACAAAATATGCTTCTATAGAGAACTGTCGGTAGATCTGGTGGAAAAAAATTGAACCTTGGTTAGTATATTAAAATATGACATTTACAATTTGTATACAAAGCGCAATATAAATTTTACAAAAAGGCCGGGTAAATATTTATTAATTGTAAATGAAATTATGTTATAATTTGGAAGTGTTCGATTATATTCTATTAACAAAGATATAAGCTCTTTAAGATACTTGTTATAAATACATAAGAAGCGGTGAAAAGTTGAAGAATCTTTATAAAAAAAAGTGTATAATGTAGAGGTTATGTTTTTGTTAGTTCGAAAACTTATTGAATTTATTAATGAAATTAAATAGATATACAATCGTTATATCAACATGAGTGATTTGAAATATCCATTTCATCTATGGAAAAAATGAATAAAAAATCATTAAGACACTGTGGAATACCGCAATGCAACAATTACCAATCAGCAGAAGTGTCGATGCATTTGATTCCAAAAATAGTGTTAGATTCGAAGTTGGAGCTGGCAAAATGGTCGGTTATTTTACGGATGTGGAAAAATTCCCCAAATTTATTGTGATATGCAATGAGCATTTTAAAAGGGGGCAAATTTTAACAGCTTTCCCGAGTGGTAAACAAAAATTGACGAATGGCGCTTTGCCAAGTCTTAAGTAGATGTTGTAATACCAAACCAACTATTATTAGAGAATTAGTGCTGGAGTTTGAATCAATCCCAACAGGTTGAATCCAGCCTGTGTTCAATATTTCCTCACCCTGACGAATGGACTTTTTGAAGTGCCAAAATATTCAATTATCTGCGTGAGCGAAATTGTAATATTCTCACATAACTCTACATTTGGACAACTTGTCGTAGACATTATTGCAAATAAACCTAAAATTCAAAATGAATATTTATTTATAACGCCCGAATTGCTTACAATTAGAATAATTTCATTAATAAGTTCAATAAATATTCGAACTAACAAAAGCATAACCTCTTAATTTTAGATTTGTTTACATAAATATTATTCTATTTTCACTGCCTTTTATAAAATATCACATTTGTATAACATATCTTTTAAAGAAGGAAAATAATTGTTAATTGAACATAATTCAGCTTTATGAAATTATAATAGAATTTAATTTAAAAATAATGAATATTTACGCGCTATTTTTGTTGAATTTATATTACGCTTTGCATACAAATCATAAATGTCACATTTTGATATACTTACCTAGCTTATTTTTAATATTGATAGATGTCACTACCCCGAACATTGATAGTTTTCAATAGTAATTCTTCTATGGTTATACTTCTTTAAGCCTCAATTCCATTGTGAAACAAAGTTTGTCAGTCAAAATAACTTGAGATAAAAATATAAAATCGGTGGTTGCGTGAACGAGATGCCCAACGGAGTCAGTCAAAATTTTACTTACAAAAAAGGTGTGTCTGTATTAGTGGACTGATATCAAAATTTAAAAAAAGTTCAAATCGAGAATATTTTATGGCAGTCCAACTAATGCCTCAATTCCATTGTGAAAAATTGACTGAGCTGACTTCAGTTGGAAAAAGACAAAAAAAAATAATCCAGCAGAGTGACAAAGACAAAGTATGTTGTTATTGTTTTTTTTATAGCAAAATTTGATTGACACATTTTGACAGCAAACAAAAACATAACCAAAAATTATTAAACAAAATTAGGTATTAGTGTAAATTCTATTATTTTCACGTTTCAAAATAATCTAAAAAATTAATTATCATTATTACCCACATCAGAATTATTTTTTTCGAAGATTATCCGTCATAAAATACAAAATTAAAAAAATCTTTCCCGTAACAATGCCACACTATTGTTTATTAGTATTTTGACAGCAAACAAACACATAACCTACAATTAATTAACAAATTAAGTATTATGTGTTAATTCAATTATTTCAAGTTTCAAAATTATCTAAAAAATTAATTATTATTAATACTCATATCATAATTGTTTTTTTCGAAGATTTTCCGTCATAAAACAACAAATTAAAAAAAAAAAAATCGCCATGCTATTAAAATTATTAGTGTGTGCGAGAAATATTTTTCATCGTACACAATATTTATGCAGATGGGTTAGTTGAAATGATCTCGGTTTGATACTTTTCAACCATAATTATGGCGATCCACTAATACAGACACACATTTTTTGTTAATAAAATTTTGACTGACTTCGTTTTGTGTTTCATTTACACAACTACCGATTATATATTTTTATCTCACTTTATTTTGACTGACAAACTATTTTTCACAATGGAATTCAGGCTTAATACAAGGCAAAACCAACAAAAATGTTTATACAAGCCGTGCCAAGCAAACACTTAAGCTATAAAAATTGTACCCTATGGCTTAGTATTAGTAATGTATAAAATAAATCAGAAAATATATATACACAACACTAACACAAACGCCTAAAATATTGTTTACATTTTTGTTGGTTTTGTGACATACCACTACCAACTCATAGAGCACAATTTCTGAGAGAGGATCGGTGTAAAGAGCGAATGGCACGGCTTGTATAAAGCCTGTATTCCATTATGAAAAATTTACTGACTGCTGGAAAAAATGAAAGAAGACAAAAAAAAATGTTACATAAGAGTGACAAAGAAAAAACAATTTTTTTATTTTCTATTTTATAGCAAAATCACATGGATAAATTTTGACAGCAAATAAAAACATAACCAGCAAATATGAACAAAATTATGCTTTATGCTTAATTCGTATATTTTCACCTCTCAAAATTATCTAAAAAATTAAATATTATTATCTCCCATATCAGAATTATTTTTTTTCAATTATTTTCCGTCACAGAATAAAAAATAAAAAATATCTTTACCATAAAAATGACGTACTATGAAATTTAATAGTGTGTGCGAGAAATATGTTATCATCGTACACAAAATTTATGTAGATGTGTTAGAGGGTTGCAATAAAAAGTACTCCATCAGCAAAAATATATTGAGATAAAAATATAAAATCGGTTGTTGTATGAATGAGATACCCAACGTCGTCAGTAAACATTTTTATTACAAAAAAGGTTTGGCTGTGTTAGTGTGATGCCATAATTATTGACAAAAAGTATCAGATGGAGTACTTTTTATTGCAACCCTCTAACACATCTACATAAATTTTGTGTACGATGATAACATAATTCTCGCACACACTATTAAATTTCATACTACGTCATTTTTATGGTAAAGATATTTTTTATTTTTTATTCTGTGACGGAAAAAAATTGAAAAAAAATAATTCTGATATGGGAGATAATAATATTTAATTTTTTAGATAATTTTGAGAGGTGAAAATATACGAATTAAGCATAACGCATAATTTTGTTCATATTTGCTGGTTATGTTTTTATTTGCTGTCAAAATTTATCCATGTGATTTTGCTATAAAATAGAAAATAAAAAAATTGTTTTTTCTTTGTCACTCTTATGTAACATTTTTTTTGTCTTCTTTCATTTTTTCCAGTAGTCAGTAAATTTTTCATAATGGAATACAGGCTTAAACATTTTTGTTGGTTTTGTACAAGGACATAAATATTGTGTACCGATGAAAAATATTTCTCGCACACATTATTAATTTTAATAGTATGGCACTTTTATGGGAAAGATTTTTTTTAATTTTGTGTTTTAAGACGAAAATATTCGAAAAAAATAATTCTGATATGAGTAATAATAATAATTAATTTTTTAGATAATTTTGAGACTAGAAATAATTGAATTAACACATACTACTTAATTTGTTAATTAATTCTAGGTTATGTTGTTGTTTGCTGTCAAAACATATAAAATAATAGTGTGGCATTATTATGGGAAAGATTTTCTTAATTTTGTATTTTATGATGGATAATGTTCGAAAAAATAATTCTGATATGAGTAATAATAATAATTAATTTTTTAGATAATTTTGAAACTTGAAATAATTGAATTAACACATAATACTTAATTTGTTAATTAATTGTAGGTTATGTGTTTGTTTGCTGTCAAAATACTAATAAACAATAGTGTGGCATTGATACGGGAAAGAATTTTTTAATTTTGTATTTTATGACGGATAATCTTCGAAAAAAATAATTCTGATGTGGGTAATAATGATAATTAATTTTTTAGATTATTTTGAAACGTGAAAATAATAGAATTTACACTAATACCTAATTTTGTTTAATAATTTTTGGTTATGTTTTTGTTTGCTGTCAAAATGAGTCAATCAAATTTTGCTATAATTGTAGTGTTCCATTGGAAACAATTTGCTACTTGCAAGTACTTGTGAGTAGATGTCCAATGGAACGCGAATTTTCGTGACAGTAGTAAAACATAACCTCAATTTAAATAAAACTGGTAGATTTTTATAAAAAATACATTGTTCCATTAATAATAATTAATAATAATACGTAATAAAACATTAAACAACAAAATAATTAAAATATTTTTGCGATTTAAAAATTGCCGTGTTGCATCACAAACATAAACAAATTTTTTTTTTTAACCCTAAACCAACCAGCATATTTTTGTTGTCAGTACATTCAAATTCTAATCAAATAACTTCCTAAATTTTTGCAAAGAATGCCAAGTACGTTGTATGGAATGTATGGAAATGTTTTAAAATAAAATACATACAAGTTTATAACTAAATTAACATTATTTTGAAAATCGATGCATTTATCAAATGAACCAAAAAGCACACTTTGGTTGGATTAGGGTTAAAAATATGACATTCCCCACAAACAAAATTGGTATAGAGCCATCTATTAGAATTTTTTAAACTAAAATCGCTCTTTCGTTAATTTTGTGCGTAACTACTTCTCAACTACACCATCGTTTGAGCATGAGTAGTTACGAGTAGATACAAGTACTTGTGAGTAGTTTACTCAAGCCAATGGAACACAGCAAATAAAACCAATAACAACATACTTTGTCTTTGTCACTCTGCTGGATTATTTTTTTTTGTCTTTTTCCAACTGAAGTCAGCTCAGTCAATTTTTCACAATGGAATTGAGGCATTAGGCGCGTTATGAAAAACTGATGAGAGTGAATTTTTACAATTGCTACAAAATTTAACAGGATGAAGTTGCTCGCTAAGCAATTCACAAGTATTGTATCGATCAACATGTCGTTGAAATTTCAGTCATTAAAATGTTATAAAATGTCAATAAAACGTCACAAAAATGTCAATGTCATAGAAACGTGAATATCTTGCTATATTTAAAAGCTCACTAGATATAATTATTTTTAAATGTGTAACGAAATGAATCGAGTTACCTCAACTCAATCGTTTACAAATTTTGTTTCTCAACCGCCTATCATCACCCTGTGCGGCGTTTACCTGAGCTCAAAGCCGGCCGGTAGAGGTAAACTTGATCGTGGGGTTGGGTGACAACGGTTGAGAATCCTAGTTATACCGCATATGGAAAGGACAAATTAGGCTTGGGACCAAAACTTTGAGTTTTTGGTCAAAGGATGTATAAATTAGAAGGTATGAGGTTTTTCGGGCTCTTAGATGAATCATTATGGTGCGAGTTCGTCGACCATAATCAACAATGGTGAGCTTAGCTCTGAGCCATCAAAGATTAAATGTAAAAGAAGAGAAAAAAAAAAATCAGTGTTTAGTACGAATTTGGGGGGTTTTGGTGCTGCGTTTCCAGCAGAAAGGGCGAAGAAGCGTTTCCGCTTACTTTCTCCCGTCTCTAATGAGACAGCTGGATAGACACATCACCAATTTGGGTGACTGGTGTTTAGTAGGTTAGGTTTTTAATGATTATACTTACCATGGTTGTCGCCTTTTTTATTGTTCTCTGTTGCTTTAATTGATAACACTGATGTGATTTTACTTTAACTTCTTTAACCTATATTTCGTATAAATTTTATTTCATTAGTCTTGTATACAATTTGAGATTTTCCCAATGAGATTTTTATCGACTTTATCTTTTGGTTGTAATTAGTGGACTCTCTCTTCGTTGTTTGTAGTGGACTCCTCTGTTTGATTGTTCGTAGTGGACCCCCATTCAGTCATTTTTGGCCTCTTTTTATACAAATTTGGTGGCCTAAAATTACTGAATTTCCCCCACTATTATACTTAATCAAAAAAACTTTATTAATTTTTAACCTATTTTACAAATATTCATATTTAACAAAAAAAAATGTATTTCTTCCTACTTGGCCCGAATTTGCTGATTCGCATTATTGGCCTTAAAAAAAAATTTTCTTATTACCTATATTTTTTTTTTTGACGTAAATATTTATTATATGTTATTGGTATGCCGGCGTCAGCAATCTCAGGTAGTATATTTTATTTATGTTTATTAGGTCACGCTTGTGTTTACTCAAACAAACATTTGAGCGCATACACACGCTGACCATAGGAAATAATTAAATGTTGACCGATATTGAAAATTGTGAATTAATCTAATTTAGAAACATGGTTCGTTAATTTAATTTTTTTATTGTTAAATATAGGGAAAAAGTAATGAATGCAAATTTGCGTTCGTTACAAATGTAACAACATTATTTGCCAACAGCAAAGTATTTTAGGTAAATTTAAAAACTTAAACACTCAAACAAATTTATATTTCTCGTTTTTGTCAAAATGACCCCACGCAATGCTTCAATCGACTTCAAATTTTGTGGACAAGTAGATGATGAATTGTCAAATTTATCATCAACATAACAAAAAAATCGTCGGTCCCGTTTTTGAGAAAATCAGTTTGGCAGTTTTCTCTTCCACTGCAAACCCCTCTATTCTATACTCGAATGGACCTAAAAGTTAACACAAACCACTTATTACTAAAATCTATCTTTGTACAAAATTTCGATTAAAACTATCAATATTTGTGAGAATGAGAGGCAAAACAAAAATAATAAAAATGTGCGACTGGAAGGACGGAAAGACGGAAGGATTGAAGGACGGAAGGACGGACACGACATTTTTCTAATTGGTGTTTTGGGGTCCTACAACACTTACCCAATATAACTTCGTTATAGCGTGAAAAGTAAAATAAAAGTGCAATAAAACCAAAATAAATAAAAATTGGTGGGTGGAAAAATAAAATAAATATATAATTTGGAAAATTAGGGAGCGTTTTAAAATCTCGGTTTTAAAAAATTTCGGTTTTAATCTCGGTTTTTATTTTAAAATTAAATTTTCCATTTTCCAGAATTTATAAGTTTTGGTTATTTTCGTTTTGAAATTAAAATCCCCATTTTCCAAAATTTATAAAAACCGAGATTTTATAGCCAACCCGGAAAATTATACAATATAATATACAACAAAATTGAAAATAAATTCGGATAAAAAGTTTTCGAAATCAAACTTTTGACAACTGCCACATTATAGAAAAAAAAACGTATGATTCCAACAGGAATCCCAACATAATTGACCAAATATAAGTGATAAGTGAATACGAATCAAGCAATCTGAATGTTTTCCATTTTTAGATATACAAAAAATTTTAATAAATTAAAAAATTTAACAATACTCAATTAAGTGAAATAAAATATAAATTTCGAAAACTTAAAAAATTTTAGTAACAAAAAGTGTCAAAAACTACAAAAGTGCAAAAAACATAAACTATCAAGTGAATCTGTATCGGATCGGATTGATACAAACTACAAAAACAACAATAAAATTTTTCTATGTTTAACATAATGGAGGTTTGCCTTATCAAACAATATTTGTGCCTGATGTTTTTATACGATTACAACAAACGTCGAAGTGTCAAATGGCTTAGCAAATGGCGCTGTTGGGAAATCAGTTCATATTGAACGTAATGATGAAGGAGAAGTGAACGTTGCATGACTTAATTTTCTAGACCCTCCAAAGATTAACCAAAAAATAAAGAAAAATGTTGCTCGACATGCAGCTGCTAATCAAATTAGTAATACTGCTGTACCGATAGGAAGATCAGCAACTATTCCACTTAATAACATCAAAACGATAAATTAGTTTGTGGTTGTGTAACTATACAATTCATAAATCTCAGGGAAGCACATAACCTGAAATTGTTTATGAATAAGACAAAAAAGTCAATTGCCCATAGTGTATGTTGCTTTGACGCGGATGACTAAGTAGTCTTCAAGGTTTATATATTACAACAATGACAAAATGTTATATCATGGTCGAAGAGTGTAGTGTCCACAGCTATAACTATAGTCTTCAAGATGAATTTCGTAAACTTTCGCTTAATCGCTTACAGGCTATCAGCAGAGATATGTTAGATTTTATTCGCCACAGAAAAGAATTGATAGTATATAGTTTTAATTGTGAGTCTTCGTGCTCACTCCATTGATCTCACTGATTTCATTATCCAACAATCGAATGTTTTACTTTTAAATAAAACTTGGTTACCTAATGAAGAGTAAATCAGTATCCCTAATTTCAATTGTATAATTCAGTATAAGCGATCAACGTTCGAGCAGGAGGCGTTGCCATATATTAAAATGCAAACGACACTACCAACATCATTACTCCAAATATCGATATGACTGTGAGACAGTTTGAATTTACAAAATTCGCAGTGTCATAAGTTGGTGATGGAAGAGGAAAAAAAATAATTTTAATAGTAATTTACATAACTCTAGATCAAATAATGGACGATATTATTTATTTTTTGAAACGGTTAGTATGGCCATACACAACAACCGGAGGAGAATTTCTTGGCAGAGGAGAAGATAAGTTACCAATGGACCAATGCTCCTAAGTGGAGACTTCAACGTCACATTTTCTCGAGAAGAAGCTGGTATTGACTTTCTCCAAAAACATTTGAATTTTAGTATCAATAATGATCCTAAAATTTCAACAACACGAAATGGCACCAGCATTTATGCTGTATTTACGCGATACTTTGACGCCGTTAGAACAAAAGCCTTCACATCTTATTTTAGTTACCATAAGCCGAGGTAATTTAGGAATTAAATGTATTTGTTTCTATTTTTTATAATTAATAATATAATCAATATTAGATATTTTATAGAAATAATTAGAGATAATTAGTAGTCTTAGATAATAAAATAAAATTTATTTATGTAATCATATGTATGAGAAAATAAATATTGATTTTTGAAATTTAAATTATTTGATTGAATTTAGACTTTACCAACCGTATCTATAATCATACTCTAGACTTTTAATTATCGCCAAAGAATATAACTTCTAACGCGCGTACATAAGTACACACACAATTTTTTTTTTTTTACCAAAAGCTGATCAAACTTGGTCAGTTGATAATAAATTTCTCAAATTAGTTTATTTGTAAAATATAAAGATTGTTTAAACACGAAAAATCTAATAAAAATGTGGCGTTTTTAATTTGAAAACTTACTTTTGCAACGTTCAAAGTAGTACTAACTCTCATTAATGCGCAATTATTCACGAATACAAAATGCATCGTACCATATTGCACCAGAATTGACTCATAGATAACGGTTCATAAGAATGAAAACAAAGGAAGGCTCCGAGAATTTTGTTTCAGTGAAAAAACCCCAAGGCGTTAGCAGCATTTCTAATTGGAAACTTAATTTTGCAACAATGTATGTATTATTGTTACTATCAATAAAATGTAAAATGTCGTAAAAAACATCAAACCGGTACACGAACATATCCTCCATTTTATATTTTGAATTTACAATTAACAAGATGTACATGTTTTATATTAGGTTTCATAATGATGCCTAGAGATTACAATTTTTGACTGCATGAGTAATTGATTCGATACATCTAATACGTAACATACATAAAATACAATTTTTTAATCAAATAATTAATAGCTGATAACGATACAATATTATCTGGGTAAGTATATTGAATCACACAATTATTGTTATTAAGTTATAGATTGCACATGAATCAGACGTATAATGACCAAAATTAATAAAAATATGGGATTATTTCGTAAAATATTTAACATTACAAATACACTTTGTCTGGTATGTATATCTAACTTCTAGTAATTAAATAAATTCTAAAACTAATAATTGTTCCTACCATCGATATGCAAACAGCTTTCAACATTTGCTTTTACTGTGCTCGGTTTTATATATCTGTTCGAGTTGGTAGAAATCAATACGCCTGTAAATGATCAAGATTTGACTACACTACAGTACATTGCCATTGTGTTTGGTATTTTCTTATTGATCGATGTAATTTTTGGATACGTCGTGGTCTATAAATCGACTGTTAACATGTTAAAAGTGGTTGGTATATACATAATTATGAGTATGCTAATCGTATACTCTGATTAGATTATGTAAATGATTTAATTTTTGTCATTTTATATATTAGTATTGTGTTACAGTGCCAACAATAAATTTAGTGATTTTAGTTGCATTCTTTGTGGTGAATATTCATTCAAACATGATAGATGCGTTCGACACAATATGGCGCACAAGAATCGCACCAGAAAATCAAGCGGCCATGAATTTTATACAGTCACGATTTTCTTGTTGTGGATTTAATGGCACAACTGGATATCCGGATGTTTTTAATTTACCTGAATCATGTTGTCCAACAAGTTTACAAGTAATTACGTGTACGTATACATTCGCCCACAAGGATGGATGTTTAAAATATGTGGAACAATGGGCTCGAGAAGTATATGGCGCATTCGGTGCAACAATTTTAGGACTTGAACTCTCAGGTTTTGTTGCCTTTGTGTCATCGGTAATTTTAATGAGGGAATTTAGGCGCGCCGAAGCAATAACGTTATCATGAATCTCATAACAACACAAGCCCAAAAATGTAATCGTCAATTAAAATATTAAAATTTATTAACTTATTAACAACACTGATTTGTTTTATTAATACGCATGTAATATATCACCAATTCGATTCATTTGTCTGTAGCTACTGTAATCATTAATTTAAACGTTTATCTCCAATAGATAAAATTTATAATCAGGCTGTTGTCGTCTATATTGATTACTTAGTTTAATATTTTCAAAAACAAAGTAAAATTATTTTAGTTGTGCAAATAGAATTTCTGAGAATGGTAAATCGAAGATTTGCAACCTGCTTGGTGAGCAACATTGGTACAATAAAATTTATATTCCACATCTGTAATTTACTGTGTGCGGTAAATATGTACGATAACAGAAAAATGGAAGCACTTAGTAATTTTCCATTACCTATTTGTTTTCTTAGTTTGCGTGCATTCAGCTGATCGTATTTGGTGTCGCAAATTTAATGGATATTGAAGAACTCGATGTAACACCGACTGGTGAAAATATTAATTCTCCCCATACAGTTTCGATAATACTTGGTGTTTTACTGCTACTGAATTCATGTTATGGATTTTCGAGTGCAGCGAAACAGATACCCGCTTCTATGAATTGTGTAAGTTTTAAGGATTATTTTACCTAATTCAAAGATTTTATTTTAATAATGACATTTTTGCTCACATTTCAAAGTATGCCCTAATGCAATTGAATATCTTTGTTTTTTGTATTATAACATTGTGGGTCTCGGAAATTGAAGAAAGTATGGCCGGTGCGTTTCAGTATGTGTGGGACAACCACATGATTAATACAAGTATTGAAACGGCTTTGACGCGCATTCAATTGAAAGTAAGTGTTTTACAAAAATTACTAAAACTAATTTATAAAATATGTATTACTTTAATTGTCAGCTTGGTTGTTGCGGGATGAATGGTCCTAAGGATTATTATGACACTAATTCAACTCATCTATTATTCTCGTGTTGCGCATTAATTGATAATCCTTGTACATCTCACGTTGTCGTTGAGACATCATGTCGGATCGCGGTAGATGATTGGGCTTCAACAATTTATATCCGTTTCTTGAGTAGTTTAGCACCAACGGCTGTACTTAGTTCTGCAACTTTCATATTATCGTTTTATTTTAGTTCAGCTATTACACTTAAACCATATATCGAACGGGAACAACATATCGATTATATTTTGTAAATATAATATAGTATTTAAAATAAAAACATGTTTCCTTATTATGTACAAGTGGTTCATAAATTAGGTAGGTGTTAAGAATTCCAGTAAATTATTTTGAATTTAATGTTAATTCCTGATAAGAGATGGCACCATTAAACCTAAAAAGAAATTAATGAAAAATTTAAAAAAGGGAATTTTTTGAGTCAGTCATGTTAGAGTATTTTGTAAGTGGTGTGTCGCGGTACGCGGAGCAGAAGCGAGACATAAAAAATTATACTTATTTTTTTGTGATATATTAATCATAAAAATTAAAAGCAATTTGAAACGAGTACGAGTTTATTTTTATTGTTGATAAAACGGGAATTTTGAACGAGAGGTGAAGAGGCAGCAACAGCAGCATTCAGAGGGGAAGAGTTTTTAGAAAAGAGTTAAACATAAATTTGGTCCTTCGAGAGCCGGATACGGGCGGCAGAGTAAAGTGACGAGTCATTGTGCTACAAAAGTACATCGTGGAAGTGGAACATAACCCTACATATCCACACAACGAGTTCGAACAACGAGTTCGAGAAAGTCATTGTGGTACAAAAGTACATCGTGGTAGTGGAACATAACCCTACATATTCAGACAACGAGCTCGATAAAGTCATTGTATTACAAAATTACATCGTGGTAGTGGAACATAACCTCTACATATTCGAACAACGAGTTCGAGAAAGTTTATTGTGTTACAAAATTACATCGTGGTAGTGGAACATAACCCTACATATTCAGACGGCGTGTTCGAAGAGTTGCGTTTTTTGTGCAAGTTTGCAGCGTGGTAGTGGAACATAACCTCTACATAGTCATACAACGTGTTTGAAAAAAGAAACATTGCAGTGTTACAACCTGAGATTAATCATATTGGAGTCAACGAGAATCATCAGTTGCGGAATGCAGCTAAGTACCTAGTTTGTAAATATATATTGTAAGAAAACATTATTATGTCATTAGGTAGTATTTAAGTGTAGAGTAGAGTTTATATGAGAAAGAAAAAAATGACGAAGTCAGAAGAGTTGTGAGACAAGCTATTAAAAAAGATAGAAATTGTAAACATATGGGGTAAGTGTGTGTATAAGTAGAGCAGCGCCGGGTCTGGCGTGATATCTCTGCCTATAGTATATCCCCAATGTTTTTATTTTAGCGCTCCGCGTCTCCGAACGAAATTATGGGTCGATGTGATGGCGGACAGAATAAAATGCGTGGAAATAATTTTATGTTTTCAACTTTTATTTAATTCACTTGATATTCACTACATTAGTTGAATTTATTTATTATGTAAGTATTCCACTTGGATGTTCTTTATTGCCACCAAATTTATTTGAAAAAACTACTTTTAAATTGCTTGTACAAAATTACAAATTATTTTTTACTTTACATTTTTATTACGACTTGTCGATCATGACGCTGGCTAAAAAACTGTACTGTAGTATATGGTATTGAAAAAACGTTTTTTTTCCTTTGTTACTTTGTGGAAAATTTTTCGAGTGGCGATTGCTATAAGTTATTCCAAAATGACACGAGAGCCGTGCACCGGTTTTAGTTTACGTGAATTTTTAGAGCTGTGAACCGGTTTTAATTTCATTGCTCGAGCATGCTATGTTTTGTGTTTATTTATGCCGCCACATTACTCCCCTACCAGTGAGCGTTTAGCAAGCGTTACTCATTAAACCTGCTATGACGTTTTATCTGACGCCCTGATTTTGATTTAGACGTAACAGGGGGCAATTGACTAAATGTTATTGTTTTGTTTGGAAGTGACCGTTGCTCGGCTTCATCCGGGATAACTTCTTGTGGAGTAACTGAAGGAACGTCAATTGGATTGTGCGCGTAATCGTTCGAAAAACAAGGCTTAAGGCGATTTATAGAAATGTTTACTTTCCTATTTAGGATTCCGTTGAATTATCTCGAATGGTCCTTCATATGGCAATTGTAGAGCTCCTCTAAGTGAGTCTACTCTTACAAATACGTGTGAACACACATTAAGTTCTTTGAAAACGAATATATCATTGTTACTGTGCCTTGTTGCAGGAGTAGGCTGAATGCTATTAAAGTGTTTACGAAGTTCTTCTATGAAATCGGACACATTTGCGTTTGATTTGGATTTCACAAAAAAATCTCCCGGCAATCTCAAACATTCACCGTATACTAATTGTGCGGGGGACACCTTTAATTCCTCTTTCAATGCTGCCCGAAGGCCTAGAGAAATTATCGGTAAGACCCTACTCCAGTGTGGGTTATTATGACACATTATAGCTGCTTTTAAGCTGCGATGCCACCTCTCTATCATGCCATTACATGCCGGGTTATATGCAGTTGTTCGCTTGTGTTTAAAGCCCAAAAACATGGCTAATTCTGTAAACAGCGCTGATTCGAACTGTGAACCTCGGTCAGTCGTGATGCTGGATGGCACTCCAAAACGGCAGATCCATTCTTTGAAAATTGCAGTTGCCACTGTGGTTGCTTTTATGTCTGCGACTGGAATTACTTCCGGCCATTTCGTATATCTATCGATTAAGGTTACGCAAAACCTGTTTCCCTCAGATGGCGGGAGTGGACCAATGATGTCTAAGTGGATCTCGTCGAAACGCTTAGATGTGAACAAATATTCTCCTATCGGCGATTTGACGTTGTGCCGACCGACCCAAAAATATGTACAAAAAAATTAATTAGCCCGCAAATCTCTACACAAATTTATTTTTGCTACCTGACCATCAAAGGGTTAAATAGAACGATTAATTTTGGTTTTTGGAGGGAATGCTGAGTGCTTACGAGGCTTCTTCTTGAAAATAAAATTGGGAAAAAATGATTATTGTGTGAACAATGTACAGAGGTACATGTATTGTAAAACCTTAAAATAAATAATAATGTTAAAAATAAATTTTAAAAAATCGAACGATCAATAAGATGTGATTAATCATAAAAGTGATAATTGTTTTATGATCATGTTTTTGATCAATTAAATAAAAATAAAATTGATTTACATTTAAACCATTAAGATTGTAAAAACTATAATTTAAAACTATTGTTCATTAAATTATATTTAAGTAATTAGTTATTCTATAATAATAAGTAGTTAATCAAAAAAAAAAAAATTGTAATTTTTTATACTTTGAAAAAGTAACGAGTGATGAACAATATGAGTGTTTTGTTTAGTTCAAAATTGAGTGAATTAGTATGTAAAACGAAAAAAACTAATTTCTTATTTTTTTTTATGTGACTAAACATAAAAATTAAATAAATACCTAAAAAACTAACAATAAATCTAAATAATAATCTAATAAATAAGTGTAGACTCTAATAGTGCAATAATAATAATCAACTATAAATATATATTATTGTGAAATAGTGGAAAAAAAAACGGTGAAGTAAAACCTAACCTTCTGCAATCTGCAAGGACAGGAAATCCACATAATGACTGTTCAGTTACCACATTTTTTTTTTTGTACCAAATGTTTCAATTGGAAAAAATTGAATTATTTAGAATATGGTACAAGTGTAAATAATAAACTAAGTTAATTAAGTTAATATTAAAAACTAAATAAATAAGAATATTTTAATATAATTAATTAACTAATTACATTAATAATTTAAAAATATAAAAAATTCAATAGTGTGGTGATTACACATATCGGTTTTCATTGAAAAAACCGTATTTGCTACCATCATCATCATCAACATGCATCTTGTATTCACTATACATGTAACACGCAACATGACTTTCATCATGCAACAAAGTTAAGTGGAAAACTTTTAAACAACATTTTTTTTTGTATTTGTGTTAATTAATATTTTCCTTTCATTCTACTTATTTCAAGTGAACTTATTATATTTAATGGTAGTCAGTATTTTTAAGTTATTGTACAATTAATTTTCTTTCATTAATTTAGATAAGTTTTAGGGTAGTGTAGTAGGGTGTAGCTTAGGATTAGGTTATAATTCTGTAAATTTTTCTTTATCAATTTTTCTTGGTTATTATTGTTTATTAATTTTATTTTCTTCTTGATCTTTTTGTGAGAATAAAATGAGCGTATTGAATTATAGCTTTTTGAATTTACATTTTATTGATTGCTAATGTTAAGATGAGAATTTAGAAGAATTTATTAATTGAGGATGAACTAAAGGGTAGGTATATGGTAGGTAGGTCATTGGTAAAGCTGTGGTATGTCTCAATATTTTTTTTCTGTTTCTTTTTGCGGTCTAATACAGACATATGTACCTTAAGCAAAACCCCACCCCATTTCCCTGAAACCTAGCCAGGATAAATTGACCGCCCGTAAGCTCTGCATGTGTACATTTCTGATAACTTACTAGTTTCCAATTAGTAGTGTTACAACGTGTCTAGATACTTTTGCCTTTTGGCATGCTACACACGCTTTGGACATGTTTCTGACGTCCTTGTTGACTTCAGGCCAAACAAACTTTTTAGTCACCATTTTAGTTGTTGTTCGAATACTCAGGTGTGATAACTTATGCACGCTATCAAAAATTACCCGTCGAAAACTTTCTGTGACGTATGGCCTTGGAGAACCGGTGGACGTGTCGCAATAAATTTCGCTTTCCGTGCCAAATATCGGAAATTTTTGAAATATTAGGGATTTATTTGTTTCCCTCAAATTTGCCAACGTGGTGTCTGTGGACTGATCTTTTGCTAGTCTCACAAAATCGATTGAGCTGTCAAGTGTTATGCTTTCGATTCTTGACAATGCATCTGCGACAAGATTATCTTTACCGGAGATGTGCCTTATATCCGTTGTATATTGAGATATGAAATCTAAATGACGACGCTGACGAGGAGATGTCTTATCCAAATTTTGCTGTAAAGCAAATATCAAGGGCTTATGATCCGTAAATAATATAAACGATCGGGCTTCGAGTAAATGTTTGAAATGCTTTATTGAACTATAAGCTGCCAATAATTCGCGATCATACGCACTATACTTGCGTTGCATGTCGTTTAACTTGACTGAAAAAAAACCAAGTGGCGTCCACATGTCCGATATGCGTTGTTGTACTACAGCGCCAATGGCTGTATTGGACGCATCAACCATGACTGATAACTCGACTTCCGACGAAGGATGTGCGAGAGTGACAGCGTTTTTCAACTTAGTTTTGCAGAGTTCGAATGCGTTACTATTTTCGGTAGACCAATCAACTTCTCTTTTATCGTTTTTGCGACTACCCTTTAGAAGATTGTTTAAGATAGCCTGATCTTCCGCGGCGTTCGGAATAAACTTGCGATAAAAGTTAATCATACCTAGGAAACTTCTCAAAGCTTTAATCGTCTGAGGTTTAGGAATGCTATTAATAGCTTCCATTTTCGCTTCAGATGGTTTGATGCCTTCGCTTGAAATTTCGTGTCCTAAGAAAGTAACAAGTCCGAAAGTCATCCGAGTAAATTCGAACAGTCCAAAGGGTGTACAAATTGCGGTTTTCGGGATATCCTCCTCGTTAATCGGAATCTGATGGTAAGCCTTGACTAGGTCTATCGTTGAAAATACCGTCGTTCCGTGTAGTTGATAAGCGAAATCCGTTAAAAATGGAATGGGATACCGATCAGGTTTGGTTTGCGCATTCAGCGTGCGATAATCGCCGCACGGACGCCATGATCCGTCTTTTTTGCGAACGAGCTGTAATGGGCTGGACCACTCTGAGTCAGAAGGATGACAAATTCCTTGCTCGAGTAGTATATTGAACTCTTTCTTTGCGATTTCCAATTTTTCGGGAGATAATCTGCGAACTTTTGACGCGCATGGATGTCCCGTGGTAGCGATAACGTGAGGTACTCTCAATATGTTAGTATTAACATTTAATTTATCCACTGTTATTGCTTTGAATTGGCTTAATAATTTAAAAATAACCGGGTTTAGCGATTCTGAGGAGATTGTCTTCAACTCGGAAGATGGACCTGTTATTGTTCCCTTTGATCGAACATACATTGATGTCAATGGATCTAGTAATTGTTTGCTTCTAATATCCACCAATAAACCAAAGTGTTTTAAAAAATCAGCACCAATAATTGCTTTATCGACATCTGCCATAATAAATTTCCAAACGAAGTCTCTACGGAGGTTTAAATTTAATTTTAAAATTTTACTTCCGTACGTATTAATTTGAGTGGAATTAGCGGTAAACAGTTTAAAATCGCTTTTGTTATTTTTTTCGTAAATGTTAGGGGGAATGACGGACACATCTGCCCCAGTATCGACTAGGAATTGTACTTTACTAGCAAAGTCAATAACTATAAGACGACAATTATTATGGCAAGCGTCATTGGTCGTCATCAACGACGAGCCTACTGGTTTTTTGGTTCATTGCTATTCAATGCTTGCGACTTAAAATTGCAAGGTGTCGTGCACCTATGAGCCTTATCACTGAATTTGAAGTGGTACCAGCACGTTGGGTACTTCTGTTTTCCGTTATTATCTTGCCCTACTTGCGCGTTATTGCTATGACAAGGATTCGATGGTCGCCCTGACGAACGACTTCTACTTCTATGCTGAACCTTCATGAGGTTATTTAGCTGGTTAGAAAGTAAATTAACTTGCTTTGTTAGGTTATCAAATGCGGAAGAATTGTTTGGGGAAATTGAACAAACTTCCGTTACGGATTGAACTTCGGCAATTTTATCTGCCGTGGACGCTAATTTGTCCAAGCTACCTTCTTCTAAGCTAGTTAATATGGATTGAGCGTGGGACGGCAAACGTTGAAGCCACAGATTTTTTAAGACTTCGTCCTGCATCTGTGCTCCTGCCAAATTCTGCATTTCCCTTAAAAATTGCGAGGGTTTTCGGTCACCCAATTGAAGTCCCTTAAGTAACCTATCCAATTTAATTTTCGCCGAGTCGCTTAATCTATCTATGATAGTTCGTTTAAGGTCGTTGTATCTGTCTTTTGCCGGAGGTTGCTTGATTTTTTCCCTGACGCATTTTACTGAATCGGCGTCGAGTGCTGCTACTAGATAGCTGTATTTCGTTTGGTCCGTGGTTACATTTGTAATATTAAACTGTGCCTCTAGTTGATGAAACCATATTTCAGGATCATCCCTATTGAATGGAGGAGCTTTAACTGCAACTCTAAACGTTGATTTTGAATTTTGTTCGTCGTCGGACATTTTATTACAAAATAAACAATGCATGCAACAATTTCCACCTTAAACTACACTAAAACTTGTAAACCACTCTCGCGAATTT
Organism: Tipula helvola; assembly: GCA_963556165.1. Lineage (NCBI taxonomy): Eukaryota > Metazoa > Arthropoda > Insecta > Diptera > Tipulidae > Tipula > Tipula helvola. The sequence goes on along the minus strand of OY744483.1, from coordinate 193,786,777 downwards.
GGAATATTTTAACTTAGTGTGCGCGTATATAAATTACGACGGAATACTTAAATGCGGTCTCGTACAGTTTTGCCAAGATCACGTTACAATATATATATATATATATATATATATAATGTGTTTGAATACAATTTTATAAAAATATTAAGAACTACTTCAAAATTTATTTCCAAGATAAACAAAAAAAAATTAATTTTAATCGTGACAATAAAAAAATGTGGACACTTACGAATGATCTCTGCTTTAGTCGCCCTGGATGAATTTATGCTTCTTAATATTTAATTGCGTCTTGAAATTGCGGCAATATTATTGTAATACCATTGAAATATCGTTGCAAACCGATAATGATAACAGCCGTTGAATTATGTTGCAAATTGCAATATATATTACCGTTGGTTTTGCCTCGTTAAAATACGTATTACGTGTACCGTTTGGTATTGTTGATTTTGTACGTTGATTTTGAACCGTTGATTTTGTATCGTTGTACCGTGTACTTGCGTATACCGTTGTACTATATATTTATTCCCACGTGTTTTGAGTAGTCGAATTGGAAGTATAAATTTTTCAAACTTTTTATTTCGAATAATTCCGTTTAATTTATATCAGAAGTACTACAGATTCTTTTTGTCGTGGTCACCAATTATGGGGTAGGTGTGTGTATAAGTAGAGCAGCGCCGGGTCTGGCGTGATATCTCTGCCTATAGTATATCCCCAATGTTTTTATTTTAGCGCTCCGCGTCTCCGAACGAAATTATGGGTCGATGTGATGGCGGACAGAATAAAATGCGTGGAAATAATTTTATGTTTTCAACTTTTATTTAATTCACTTGATATTCACTACATTAGTTGAATTTATTTATTATGTAAGTATTCCACTTGGATGTTCTTTATTGCCACCAAATTTATTTGAAAAAACTACTTTTAAATTGCTTGTACAAAATTACAAATTATTTTTTACTTTACATTTTTATTACGACTTGTCGATCATGACGCTGGCTAAAAAACTGTACTGTAGTATATGTGTATTGAAAAAACCTTTTTTTTTCCTTTGTTACTTTGTGGAAAATTTTTCGAGTGGCGATTGCTATAAGTTATTCCAAAATGACACAAGAGCCGTGCACCGGTTTTAGTTTATGTGAATTTTTAGAGCTGTGAACCGGTTTTTATTTCATTGCTCGAGCATGCTCTGTTTTGTGTTTATTTTTGCCGCCACAAACAGAAGGGTCACGGCAGTGAAGGGATTCCTCGAGGATGGTGAAGAGGTCGGATTGGAATTGGAAAAGGCCGATGTAGAGACACGCGAAATTATATTAACAAAAACCTGGTCCGAATTCCAGGAAATAACAGAATCCTCGACGGAACTGACGGGTGAATTTTATGATCATATCAGAGATGCACTTATCGAATTTGAGTCCATCTATTTTAAAGTGTATGCCGGAGTAAAGAAACATTTAACATTATTGAAAAATTCTGTGGTTATGGCACAGCCAGGGGAAAGTCGTTCTGGAGTTATTGCATCAGTTGATAGCCAGATGCCGGGAGCTTCTCTTAGTTTGCCAGATTTAAAGGTTGCGGTAGTCCCCCTAAATGGTTAGTATTCAAAGAAAAATATTTATTAATCGTTCATAACAATCCAAATGTGCCACCGATGTTAAAATTTACATATTTGGATAATTGGTTAGTGGGTGAGGCAAAGACGACAATAGGTCACATTACGTTGTCGGCTGAAGTTAGTGAAGCGGTATAACGATAAACGCATAATATTTGATTCTCATGTTAAACAATTGACGAGGTTACCGTTACTAATAGGCGAAAATCCACATCAGTTGAGTGATCTTCTGAACTTCGTGAATTCTCATGAGTGTTCTCTTGCGGCACTTGATATTAAATTGGATACAATGTCCGAGTTATTCTTGATCAGTATGGTGACACAAAAATTAGGTATAACGTTGAGTCGAAGGTGGGAATCGCTGTTAGAACAAAATATCAATCCAACGTGGAGTAAATTGAAACATTTTATAGAAAAAGAATACAGAGTGTTACAAGTGTCCCAGGTAGAGTCCGATAGAATATCAGTAGAGCGTCAATCAATTCCTTCTAGAGCAAAAACCTTTGTTGTGTCGCCCGAAATTGAAAGGAGCGGTTCAAAGTTGAGTGCGAATAGTGCTTCTTCTGACGTATGTGGTGAAAGGCTCATATCTTGTTTGTATGCGCAAAGTTATTGGGTAGGACACCTAAAGACCGGTCGGACCTAATCATGAAAAAAGACGTTGCATGAATTGTTTGAGAAGCGGACATTTATTAAAGGATTGTTCATCACAGAAGTGAAAAGTGTGCTTCCACATCATACATTATTGCATTTTTCTAAAACAGAGAAAGAAATTCAGCAGGGGTCGACAAGCATTGTGCAACGTCGGTCATGCATGTGAAATTAAAGACAAAAGAATACTATTCGCAACTGCTATGTGATTTGATTGATGGATCGTAGCGGCAAGAATCATGAGTGTAGAGCATTATTGGACAATGCGAGCTCTGACAATTATATGTCAGAAACATTTTCAAAACAAGTGCAATTGAATTCTGTTCCAACAAATTCGGAAGTTCAAACATTGAATGAAGGCATTGTGAAGGTGGACAAAGCAGTGTTGGCGGTGATCCAATCTCGAACTAGCAATTACAGGTGCAATTTACGATTTTCAGTCGTACCAGAAATAACATCCAAGGTACCATCTGATAATTTTTCATATGCTAAGTGGGGAATTCCAAGTTCAACTCAATTTAACTCGGTAAGATCAATCGATGTGTTACTTGGGCTTGAAACATTTTGGGATGTGTTACTTCCCAACATTATAAAATTGCGAACAGGATTACCAACTCTTCAATAATCAAAATTAGGTTTTATAGTGACAGGTGCATATATTGAAGCTCCGCGGTCGTTAGCATTGTGTGCAGTCTCTACTAAGCCATATTCAGATACGGTCGAGCTTAGCGAATTAAATCAGTCAATCAAGAAATTTTGGGAATTGGAGGATATTCCAAAGAATCGTTTTCTCTCTAGTGAAGAAAAGTATTGTGAAAATCATTTCGAAAAAACACATCTTCGTGATAACTTTGGCCGGTATGCGGTTTCACTGCCCATAAAAAACAATTCAAAAGATTTAGGGGAACCACGAGAAATAGCTTTGAGAAGGTTCCTTTGTTTGGAAAAACGATTCAGTGCGGATAATCAATTAAAAATCCAATATTGTCAATTCATGGAGGAATACGTAAAGTTGGGTCACATGAATAGAATTATAGAGACAGAGAGGTCCGATGAGTTGACATACTATTTGATTCATCATCCAGTCTTAAAACCATTAAGTATCACCACCAAATGTCGAATAGTATTCGACGCCTCATCTAAGAAAGTCGTCTGGTCTGTCGTTGAATGATGTGTTATGTATGGGCCCAACTGTACAAAGCGAATTATGGGAGAAAATGATACGTTTTAAAAAGCATCGATATGTTCTAACTGCGGACATTGCAAAAATGTGAAGGTGAAACCATCTCAGAGGTCGCTGCAAAGAATTTTGTGGAGAAAATCAGATCAGGAACCCATCGTGTGTTACGAGTTAAATACAGTGACGTATGGGACAAAGTTTGCACCATATTTGGCTACTACGGTGCTTCAACAATTGGCCCCGGAGGAGAATGTATGGTTTCCTCGGTCATCAGAAGTGTTAAAGAATTTTATGTCTGATCACAGGATCAGATTCTCTTGAAGATGCAATCGATGGTGCGCAAACAACGCAGACGTTCCAGTAGAGGATCGCGAGGTATTAAATAATTCATTTAGTATGGGGGAGTTCATAAAGGCCTTAGGTCTTTTGTGGGCACCAAAGGAGGATCGGTTTTTTTTAATGTCCAAGAATTAGTGGAGTCACAGGTGTTGACAAAGAGAAAAGTGTTGTCAGAGATCTCAAAGTTATTCGATCCATTCGGACTAATAGCACCAGTAGTCATAACAGCAAAATTAATCATGCAGGGCATATGGATTCAGGGTACAGACTGGGATGTAGACGTAGGGGAGGAGATTAGAAAAAAGTGTGTGTTGTTTACATCCCAATTATCAAGTTTCAACAATGTTAGTATACCTCGTCAAGTGCTGATCTCAAATTATCAAATATCACAGTTGCACGGACTCGCGGATGCCTCTAGTAGTGCGTATGGAGCATGTGTTTATATAAGAAGCAAGAATTATGAAAATGTCATGGTGAGATTATTGTGTACAAAAAGTCGGGTGGCCCCGCTATCTGGTGTAACCAGATCGTGGATTAATACAAGTACGCACAAGTTGAGTCAATTTGTTGCGAGTCGTGTAGATCAAATTCAAAAGTTGACATCATCGTACGTGTGGTGCCATGTGGCTGGGGAACAAAATCCTGCTGATCAGGTTTCTCGGGGAGTGTAACAAAAGGAATTAGAATCCTCTTCAATGTGGTGGGAAGGCCCATCATTTTTGAAGGTTGCATATTGCGAATTTCGCCCCTATAGCGAAAAGAGTGATCATGAGCATTATTCGATGGAATTGAAATCAGAGTCAAAGGTGATGTTATCACGTGAAGTGTCATGGTTACCCTTGTATAAGTTCAGTATAGCTTTCTCAAGACTGTTAGAGTAATTGCGTGGTGTATTAGATTTATAAAAAAATATCAGCATCCTTTAGATAAACGAGAAGATGAGTTGTCGGTTGAGGAGATTGAGTATGCCACATAAGTAATTATTAGAATCATACAAAATAAAGAATTTTTCAGTGATTATAGTCCGTTACAATCAAAATTACCGGTTTTTGATTTTTAGACATTTTCATGAAAAGAACATGCATGCAGATATTCATTTGTTAGTGAGTCTTGTTCGTCAGAAGTATTGGGTACCTAGTTCAAAAAATATAGCAAAAAAAACAGTTCATGAATGCATAACCTGTTTCAAGGTGCGCCCGCCTATTCGTTATTAGATGATGGCAAATCTACCCGATGCACGTGTCACTCCATCATCACCATTTGTTGTTACAGGGGTAGGCTTATGTGGACCATATTTAATCAAACATTTTCACCCCACTTTATGTGATGTGACAACTATCACATCACTTCAAGTATAAATTGGTATTCTGTTAGTCGATTCATATGATGTGATACGACAAATGACAGAAACAACCTATTTTCAATATTAATGCAACTGAAAATTAAAAACTTACGTTTTTTTTCCATTTTGATCTGTCATTTACAATTTTCAGGTGATGAATGTATCATTTCAAGTGATGTTTAACTTTTTATACGACTAAGAGAATATGGCTTCAAGTGATAGTTATCACACCAACGACAAACGTCACTTCAATCGACTAAGAGAATACAAAAATTGAAGTGATGTGATAGTTATCACATCACATGAAGTGATGCGACTATGGGAATAGGGGTGTTTGTTCACCAAAAAACAAGTGAAAAGGTGTATGTATTGTCATTTGTTTATTTCGCGACCAAGGCGGTCCACCTTGAAGTGGTAACGAGTATGTCGGCAGATGGTTTCGTATCTGCGTTTAAAAGATTTGTGTCGCTTAGAGGTAATGTCATTTGAAATATTAAGAATAAAAAAATTAAAACAAATTTAAAAAGAGTAAGAGTTTATTTTTATTTTGATAAAACGAGGATTTGGTCGAGAGGTAAGGAGTTGAGAGCAGCAGCATTCATAGGTTAGAGGAGTTTAGAGCAAAATTATACATTTATACATACTTACAAGCAGGGTTGTGGAGTCGGAGTCGGAGTCGGGAGTCGGAGTCGGGAGTTTGTCAAGTTTTAATCGATTTTTGCAGGAGTCGGAGTCGGAGTCGGATCGGACAAAATTGAGCCGACTCCGACTCCAAAAAACAAAAATAAACACTAATTCGTTTTATAACTTCATGCATGGATGTGTGTAGGAATTATTTTGTTGTATATGAATGTATATAAAAACTATAACAGAAATGAGAAAACGTTACAATAAAATAGAAAGAAATAGAAAACTATTGCGCAGGGAATTAACATTTTTATATATAATAGATGATGTTCTACTGAAATATGTATTAACGTTAATACATAGTTTGCAATCCTCTGACACTTTGTTCCTTTCTCTCTATATTGTTTTAAATATTATTTTGCGATAGAGCGAAATGAGAAAGAACACTTCAGATGTAATTATATTTCTGTTGAATTTGAATAGTGATGAAATTTTTAATCTAACCTGAGCAAGAAACAACAAATTTTCGCTATTAATTGCAGCTATTCTAACAAATTTTCGTTACTTCTGTAGGAGTCGGAGTCGGAGTCGGAGTCGACTTGTAAATATTTACCGGAGTCGGAGTCGGAGTCGGAGTCGGGTATTTTTTCCCCGACTCCACAACCCTGCTTACAAGTAACAATTGGTTCATAAATAAGGTAGGTCAACAAAAATATTTTTTTTTTATTTCGAATTTTCATTTCATTTCATTTTATTGTAATTAATTAATAAATAAATTATATAAGACACTATTTATGTATGTAATAAATAATTTGTACTGAACTATCTACTTATTTATATTTTTAGTTTTTCTATATTGATAAATATGGGATAGGATTTTCATTTCTTTCATTATAAATATTCACAATGTTTTGACTGACATCTACAATAAATTTTGTTATCTAATTATTTAGCAGAGATCCATTCATTATAGTTTTATACTTTTTATAGTAGATGTCGTTTTTGGTTTTTATTTGTCTCATAAATAATGGAAGCCATTCAATGTTGTGATTATGTTAGTTGATTATTCAATTGAACAATATACAAAAAAAAAATTAAATTAATTATGGAAATTTAATGAAACCCTAGAAAAATACTGATATACCCCTACTTTTATATTTTATGTGAAGTATGTATGTATGTCGTTATTAAAGTTTATATAAATAGTTAATAGATGTCGTTACGTATAAGTAAAGGGAACTTTTTTTGTTATTTTATCGTTTATAAAAAAAAATAATAATTTTTAATCGTATTGTCTTTAATATTATTTATATAGAAATAATTAAATATTTGAAATTAAACTTAAATGTTAAGTATACAAAATTATAATATTAATAGGATGAGACAGAAGTTTGGCGTCAAAATTCCGCGGGAAACGTTGTTTCAAACGAGTGGCAGTGTTTACGATATTTCATCTTTTTTCGATTTTTTTTAGTTAGATAGAAAAAAAATTAAAGAAAACTATAAATGGATATCACAATTAAATTGTTATCTTATCGTAAAAAATATAGATATATATATATATATATAATATACTTATATAACTTTTTATGTTCTTAAAAATAAATTAAAAAATATTTTTATTATTTGTTATTTGTGTGTGCGACGACGACACATTATTTTGTTTTGTTTTCTTTTTTTTACGAAATTTTCGGTTAGCTGGCGTACGAGCGTCTTATTGGTACCGGCGGAGGTTTTGTTGGCGATTTAATATTCATATTATTTAACATAATATTGTGCGTTGGCATTGTTGTAGTCTGTATTGTTGCTTCCTGTTCATGAAGATTTCCCCCAATCGAATGGGTTGATACGCGTCGCCAACCATTACTACGACGCCAAGATGTACAATTCATTGTTTCTACATTTGATTTGCCTATTAACATATCATTATTGAAATTACATGCATTTAATACATCTTCTAAAAAACTATCACGTCTTCTAATATTACTACACTGAATATCGTTATTACTAATAATATTGCCACCGACACAGGTATTACCACCATCATTAACATTACTATCATGATGATAGTTACGTAATGTTGGAATATTACCGTCAATTGATTTTAGGATTTCGCCTGAATCGCTTGACGAACAGCTCGTTATTTGTTCTCGTCCCGCTTCACTTGGTGTCGGGCTGGACAGTCTTTCTGTGTGATCACCATCCGACGATGATGAATCTAATTGAGTTTCAATCGGTGATTTCATACTTCTTGCCACCTCCGGTATATTAACTAGACGATAAAAATCTCGAGTGAAATCTTTACACGTCAAATCTTCGTCATCCGAGTAGACGATCTACACAATTGTAAATAGACAAAAAAAAAACATTAGAAATTTTGCAAAAACCTAGATAAAACAAATGGTCGGTTAGGTTATTTACTTGATCTTGGAGTAAGGCTGCAATTTCCTCTGATTTACTATCACACGCTGAATTTAAAAAATGTGTCGAATTAAATATCCAATTATCTTCGATATTATCATCGGTCGTATCCTCTTCAAGTGTCGTTTCAAGTTCATCTTGTGACATGCTCCAATCCTCCATTTCAGCTGAACATGGCCCAGCCGAGGCTAACCACTGTTCCGGTTCTTCAGGTAAATCTGCTAAGTGATTTAAAAGTGGTTGTGGTTGCCCAGAACTCATTGTACAATAACCCTCATCACGCCCCTTTGCTGGACTCGCCAACAACGCGGCATTTTGAGCTTCTAGATCACGAACACGATTTTTTAACATTAATACCTCATCACGTAAACTATCTTCTGCCACCAATGCATTAACCACTTTACGCATTACATCGTCTAAACAATGTTCATATTGCAGTATACGATGGTGTAGGGTTTTATTTTCATTCTGTAGCACTTGCATTGAGTTCTCCTGTTTGGTAAAACGAGCCTGCACCAACAAAGGTTCAAAAAAATGAATGAATAAATAGGGTGTCTTATATTGCAATATATTCGACATTAATGTATCTATATAAAACTTACCTGGAGCGTTTTGTGATCACGGCATGTTTGCATGGCTCGTCGGTCTTTTGATTTTAAAGCACGATTCATACTTTCTAATTGCTCCCGTAGATCTCGCTCAAGTGTTGGGCTGCCACATTGACTCTGTAAATAAAAAAAAAAAAAAATTATTTGTAGTACAAGGAGTTTTAAACAAATATACCTGGCAAATAAAGATTTCAAATAAACAATAATAATTTTATTGGTATAATTAAAACCAACCAATAAAGAAGGGTTTATAAAATTAACATACAAATTGACGACGGACATATAACAAAATAAATCCTTACGACAAAGAGGAGTTGAATGTCTTTAAAAATTAAATCGAAAAATAAAAAGTAATAAAACATCTCTGTAACATCTTCCCCATTTTAAAATCTTTGGATTTGCATAAATTTTATATTTTATTTGCAATGAACATATATCAATATCCTGCATACATGTTAGTCAAATCGTTACATTTAGCTACTCAACAATTCTTATTATTTTAGAAATCGGTAATTTGTTCTAAGTAAGGTTGAAGCTTAACTAAATTTTTGAGTTAACATTAGATACAACATACAACAATATTTATGTTCTTAATTTCAACTTAATTTGGATTTAGCTTCGAAGTGGGATAATTTTTCCAATTTCGTTGTAATTTAGTGCGAATTCTTCATAATAATAAAACCAGTAGTAGAGTAAAATGAGAACTAACTAACAAATTAGGTACTTATATCTACGAGCCTGTGAAGTTTCTAACACAGAAGGAAAACGTGTACGTATACTTTTCCAATAAGAACATATAGGATAAGGATTCCAATTAAAATGTAACTGGATTTGTAATTTCCACTAGTTTTGTGTATTTTGTCTTGATGGCCGAATAATAACCACTCTTAGATTTGGGTAAGGTTCGGTTATATAAGTCAAATTTTGCTATGCATGGGGCACGTTACCCAAAAGTAGTTTTTTACAAACGTATTAGAACTCAAACAGTTCTTGCAAATTGGCTACACAAATATTTAGTCGCACAGTAACAGCGGGCGGGTGTAAGAACTGTCTGATTTTAACAAATTTTCGAAAGAAACAAAACCTTTTGCTTCTTCAACGGCAAATTTTATTGAAAAAGTCGACAGACTGTTTGATATTCTAAATAGCAAAGTTCTGTTTGATCCTAACCCACAAAAATGCGGCTTAAAAACGGACAATCAAGTTTTTAAAAACTTTTGTCGTATTTCCATGAGAAAAATGAATTCAAATTATTTTTGAATTATTTTTTCTCACGGAAACAAGTCACGAATTATTTTTTCGAATTGAAATAAAACAAAAAGTAGAAAGACCAAGTTGGCGTCTGGTGTCGGGTGGTATAACTAAAATTAGGAATGAATTAAATAATTCAAACTTTTGGTTTGAATTATTTAATTCGTATCGCGAGCAATTGTTGTTGTAAAATTCTCATGGAAATACGACTTTTAACTCCATGCTAAGTTATTTCGATCAGTTTAACCCACATCCAAAGTGACTGTTTTATTGTTTAAATGGAATAATTCAAACCATAAAAGGTGTTTTATCAATCCTTGACCATTTAAAACAAAATAATTCTGAGATCGTTTTAACTTCTCGTTTAAATCAAGAACCTATAGAAAATTTTTTAGGCTTATTAGACAACGCGGTGGTAACAGTACAAATCTATCCGTTTTTGAATTTAATCACTCATTAGCCAAAATTATTTCGATGAAATTTTTGGAAAACTCATCTTTGACCAATTGTGAAAACGATGTGGATGAAATTTTGATACCAGATATTTTGACAGACGCTGTTACTCAGCCTGCAGATGTCATATCTGAATCTCCCGATAAAAGTGAAAATAACAATTTAGATTTAGTTATCGTAGAAACCGATGTTGATTGTGGAGACAATTTTGATGGCTCTTCTTTAAGATATTTTATCGGTTTTGTTGAAAAAAAAAGTTTTTTCACTTATGATTATTCGGTTGAGACGTTTTTTCTTGTTTTTTATGTTCAGAGAGAAACTTTTGTTTGTCTATTGTGTTTAATTTTAGCAATTAATTTACTAATACTTGGCAAAAGAGCCGCCTGCATCGGAACTAATTGAAATAATATTTTGACATTGAAGTTTCTAAATAAACTATTCTTACAGTTAAGCTATAAGTTCTTTGGACATTTTTTTTCTTCTAAAAATGATAACCAAAATCCCAGTTTTTCTTTTGTTTGTTTTTATCAATTATTATCGCACAAAATTTGCATTTATTTTGCGAGGGAAATATTAGTTTTTCTATTTGGAATCACTTTACAGTTTCATGGACCGATTAAAATTTTTTGCATAGATTTGCATTTTTAGTGGAGACACATTCTTAATGTTTTAGAAAAAAATGGGTTCTGAAAAAGATTTATCCGTAGTTGATAAAGCTAAAATTGCCGCATATAAGTATGAAGGTCAGTAGGCACCTAGCTGTAAAATAAAGAGAATTATGGGAAAAATCGAAAAAGGGCGAGAGCTTTAGCTACTAGGTACATCCCAATCCCAAGGCAGACGCACGATTCTTTGTGAAACATCTAATTCGACCCTATCAGTATCTAAAATTAAAGCTAAAACTGGGGTCGGCGCATGCAAAAGTACCATACATCGCGTGATACAGAGTTTCGATTATCTCGTATGTCGAAAATTACAAAAAAAAACATTAAACGCGCTCGTAATTAAAAACGGCTTCACAATTCGCAAGATACCAACCATATGACAACTGATTGGCAAAGGGTTGTGTTTTCTGATGAAAAAAAATTAATTTTGTTGAACAGGATGGGTGCAACTACTATTTTCATGATGTACGAAAGGAAGAAGTTTTTCTCAGTAAGCTTGGGTAAAGATCTGGGGAGCTATTTAGTATTACGGCTCGTTTGATTTGGCTTTTCCAAGTACATACTAACAATTACCTATCAAAGTATTTTAAATTTTCCGGGTTTTCCGGCAATTCAGGAGTTATTTGGTGAAATGCGTTGGATTTTCAAAAGATAATTATCCAATACACAAAGGTTGGGGCACCAAAGCCTGAATTGCTAGGCAGAATGTAGGTTTGTTGTTGTGTCCACCATATTCATCAGATTTAAACATCATAGAGAATGTTTTGGTGGTGTTAGTTCATAATATCTATGAAGGCGGCAGACAATTTGAGACAAAGAGGGATCTTATTGAAGCCATCAAAGATGCTTGGATATGGAATCAAATTTCTCTAAGACTTTTAGAGTCTCTCTCTCTCTCTATAAATCGATGGAAACTCGAATATTCCATTTAATTTTAGGAAATGGAGGACACACGGATTATTAAAAGAGTTAATATCAGTAAATGATACTAAAAATTGAAGAAATTCCATGTTTTTAAATCGGGTATCGGGTAAATTTTCAGTTGTCCGCAATTAAATGAAACAAAAAACATTGTCAATAAGATTTTTTCGGCTTTTTATAGACACAATATATTAATAAAAATGGAGGTGTGGCCAACACACGACTTTCTTTTACGAACAGCGAATTTTGAAAAACTTTTATAATTCAAATTTCCCGCAAACTTAATTAAGATTGTTTTTATTATTTCATGTTTTCTGTAAATTGTATATTTTTGAAATATTTGCAAAATAAATTTTCTGTTTTACGGAATCTGGGAGCTGGGAACTGGGACCCCAAAATTTATGTAAAAAGTTTAAACATGAAGTTGCAGTTTGATTGCTTAAACCATTTGGACTACAAATTGACAGTCATATGTATATACCAACAGACACCACTTCAAAACTCAATTTTTTGAACTCATTAGTACACACGTAAAAGAAATAAAAGGTGATATTTATGAATTTAAATTTTTTCTTTTAATTTTTTGGAATTTGTATTAGTGATTTTTTGTAAATCTTATACTTTTTAAAATATGTGCAAAACACATTTTCGGGCCGAGAGTGGCCACTTCCGGTTGACCGATTTGGCAATTTAACATACATGTAGGCTAAATATTTTTATAACATACAGTACGTCACTGAAGTGTGCAAATTAATTATAATTAGCATAATTGGGCTAATACACACAATAATTAAAATGACAAATGCAAGAACTGCTGTAACTCCCTGTAAAAAAGTGTGGGGGGGGGGGGGCAGGAGTTGCGAAATATTTTTGCAATTATAAAACGATATATATACTTAAGTATTACAAACCCTAATAAGTCGTTAAAAAAGTTAAGAAACATGAAAAAATGATCCACATTCAATTATGTAATATTTGCATTAAAAACCGGAAGTATGTCACTGTAGTGCGTGCAAATTAATTATAATTAGCATAATTAGGCTATATATACACATATATTTATGTGTTGGCAAAACAATATTTAATATTTTTTTTATAAAATTTTTAAATTTTTTTTAAATTTTTTTTTTTAATTTTTAATTTGTTTATTTTTATTTTTTTTTTGATTTTTGGAAACATTTTGTATTAGTAATTTTTTGTAAACCTTATACTTTTTAAGATATTTGCAAAACAAATTTTCTGGCCCAAGGGAGTGGCCACTTCCGGTGGACCGATTTGAAGTAAAATTCACTGGGACCTCCCAATTTATCCAAAAAGCTTAAATCTGAAGTTTCAGTTCGATTGGTTAAGCCATCTGGGCTGTAGAGAGGACACAGACTGACAGACAGACAGACAGACAGACGGACTGACAGACAGACATCATTTCGAAACCCACTTTTTCGGACTCAGGGGACCTCAAAACAGATAAATCTTCAATAATCTCAAGGTCGAAAATTTTCATGATTACTATACTTTATTTTACTTACGTAAAAGAAAGTAATAATGGCATTCACAATATTTTCGACTTGTTAATCAGAAAAATGAAGAGGCCAGTCATTTATAATATATCTACCAAAAAAAGTAGAAATATCAAAATCCCCCCCCCCCCCCCCCGTACTTTAACCCGAGAGTCAATATAAAATGTATTGACTCTAAAAAATGAAAACTTTCCTTGAGCTTTCTGCGGCAGTTTGGTTTCGTACTGATAATCTCAAAACAAAAAGTTCGATCTACTCATCTACTCAAACTTCTCTTTCTATTATTCGTGTGGGCATGAAACACACAAGACACAACAATGAAAGTTTTCCTTGTGTTTTTTGATTGAGTGAATTTATAATTCGCTAAGCACTACATTCTTGCCTCATACTTAATGTATTTGGTTGGAATTTTTGCAGTTTGGTCGTAGACTCGTAGCTACCTGATGAGTAGACCGAACTTTTCTTTCAGTACGAAACCAAACTACCACATAGAGAACTCAAGGAGGGTTCTTATTTTTGAGAGTCGATACATTTGTATTGAACCTGGGGTAAAGGAGGGGAAATGATATTTCTACTTCTTTCCAGTAGATATATTATGAGTGATTGCCCTCTGTATTTTTTCTGATTGCAAAATCGAAAATACTGTGAATGTACTAATATATTGTCTATAATAAAGCCGAAAAATCAATTGAATCGGTCTGTGCGAAAAGGTCACATCTACTATCTTTTCAGAAATACCGCTTTTCTTTCTACTACACTCTAAATGAATAAACTGACATTTCTAGTGCAAACGGGAATACCCACAACAGTTCTTGCGCAGGGATAAAATTGACATAAATTCTAAAGTACTAAAATGTTGAGCACTGGGGACTAAATTGAGCCTCAAAGGACTTTTTATAATTTTTTTGATGAACTTACACTACTTACATATGTCACCGATAGATGTCACTAAAAGTAACAAAAGAAATTTTTCTTTTTCTTCGTTTTCTTGAAAGGTACAGGCATATATTATACGGTAAAGGTTGGTAATATATGGTAAAGGTTTCAGTTAAAAGTTTGAATGCTGATTTTGTGAATAAAGACTGATTTTAACATTCAAAGATTTTCACAGATGCACAATATGTCAAATATTTGTATTCTTTAAACATAAAAAATAAATTTAAACAAAAAATGTCTTAAATCAAAACAAATGATTGGTTTTCTTGTTTATGTAACCTTATTTTAGCTATTTATTCACGCATCGCCGATTTTACAGAAAAAAGATGAAACTCGACATCTGCAAAAAAAAGGCAGACAACGATTTTTGGGTTTGTTTCTCGGGGTTCAATTGACTTCAAGCAGATGATTATTTTTTCTCGTTTGGTCTCTGTAGTTTCTCCTATATTGTGTTTCAAATTTTTTGCAGAAGTCGAATGTCGTTGAATGTAAATCAGCTACAGGTATTCTGTTGATAAATTGACCACAATTTAGAAGTTGGCACTCACTCAGAAAATGGTTTGTTTAGAATTATAGGAGATATCCACAATATTTCACATCAAGCACGTCTTCATAAAATGATTTTTATATACAATTTTTACCTATTTATGATATTTTCATTTAATTAAATCCGAAAATTATTTCAAAGTTAGGTAAAAGATAAAAACGAAATTCCTATGTAAAATTTGTATTACGAGCGATTTTTTTTTTTTTTTTTAATTACTGGATTTAATTTAAGAAATGATTTAATCATTGATGAAGTGTCAATTTTGGTTTAGTGTTCTAACATTTTTCAATACTTTACAAAATACAAATATTAAATTTCCTTTCAATTATACCCGGAAACCCAATTTTCCCCTCCAACATCAAATAAAATCAAAAATACACGGGACACTTTAGCATTCGCACGACGACATATGTATTAGTATAATTCAAATTTACTATTTTTCAAATATAAACTAAATCTAATTTAATAGTATCGAATATCAAAGAACCCCGCACGGTGATAACTCTGGCACTAAGATTACTATGGTATCTAGTAGGACTTTTCCTTGGAAATTAAATGCTACATCAGATTTGGGGCCCGATGCTTAGTAGAAAAATTTGTTAATCCTTTTTGTTGACTATCAACTGAAAACTTCTTTTCGATTATTCATGAAGAGTGTCTTTTCGATCATCGAATAATTGGTCCTTATCTCATAAATATTTGGGCAGTATTTGAGTTCAAAGGAATTGTCTAGCTAATATCACTTCCACTGATAGTTCTACCATAAATGTTTCAGGTTGTGTTGTGGTTGACTTAATTCGTTGGGTTAGTATGGTATCGATGAATGTATTGGAGCGTATACGGAATTGTGTTAAATTGGTTAATGCTTCATCAGCCTTGCAGAAACAGATCAAATGAATTGTATCGCTTCTATTGATAGACCAAATGTTCCAAGTGGTGATAAAGGTATAAAATGCCTATAAAATTCAAATTTTTCATTTATTTTATTCAAAATAATTTTTCTGGATTTATTTTGGTAATTTCTAGATTTTTTTTTCTGAATTTTGACTTTTCAATTATTCTGGATTTTAAAATTTCTGTATCCCCTTTTATTTAAATTGGAACTATTTAGTCTTGATAAAACTATAAGGTAGTTCGAAATTTCGGAAAGATATTAATGATAATGATAAAACAAAATGAAAATCAACTCAAAATCAACAAAATCAATTTTTTTTCAAGATTTCATAGAGATTTCTGTTACAAATTATTGAATTGCTTGTGGTACAGTGTTATGCCAGTGTCTTGGATTTTTAACCTTTTTGTTTACTTTGGAACCATAAAATCTATTTTCTAACTGATTGATTATCATCTCGCAATTTATCCATTATGCTAAATATGCCAATAGCTATCTTTGGTTAAACTTATTGTGGGATGCGTAATATATTTTGAAGATACAACTTTATTACATATTTCGCATGGCAAATTTAAAAAAATGACAAACAAAACTTAAGGCGAGCTTATCTCGTTTCTGTGTCGGAAAACTCCGCAGTATTACTACTGAGAATATCAAAGAGAGTAAAAACTTTATATAAAAAAAAATTCATTTGGTAAACAAACTTCCCCTGCGGATTGAAAAATTTTCATTTCGCGTCGTAATACTCTCCAAGATTGCAACCTCAAAACAATAAATTTACAAATTATTTGTGCTCATTATGTATGTTTCCCCAAGTATTTTTACTTAAGACTTTTTTGTCAAAAAACCTAGAATAAGTCTTAACTTAGTTAAGACTTTTTCTAGGTTTGAGTTAGGACTTATTCTAAAAAGTCGTATGAAACTTGTCGCGAAAAGTCTTAACTGGACTAAACTCAATATTATAAAAATGTATAAATGTGTGCGTGTGTAAATGTCAAAAATAAAATGGGCGCGAAAATGTTTGTGTATGTATGCGTGTGTCAACGTCAGCAAAATTTCGTGGGTGAATTAAAAGTTAAAAATGAAACAAAATTAAAAATTATTATCCGAATTATTTTTATTATTAATTATTATCCGAAATAACTTAAAAATATTCACAAATCACAGTAAATTTTGTGTATGCCAATGTATTGGCTTCGGAATCAAGTTAAAATTTAACTTAATTTGGCTACAAGAAACCAAAACTTATGCCTCAATTCCATTGTGAAAAATTGACTGAGCTGACTTCAGTTGGAAAAAGACAAAAAAAAAATAATCCAGCAGAGTGACAAAGACAAAGTATGTTGTTATTGTTTTTTTTATAGCAAAATTTGATTGACACATTTTGACAGCAAACAAAAACATAACCAAAAATTATTAAACAAAATTAGGTATTAGTGTAAATTCTATTATTTTCACGTTTCAAAATAATCTAAAAAATTAATTATCATTATTACCCACATCAGAATTATTTTTTTCGAAGATTATCCATCATAAAATACAAAATTAAAAAAATCATTCCCGTAACAATGCCACACTATTGTTTATTAGTATTTTGACAGCAAACAAACACATAACCTACAATTAATTAACAAATTAAGTATTATGTGTTAATTCAATTATTTCAAGTTTCAAAATTATCTAAAAAATTAATTATTATTATTACTCATATCAGAATTATTTTTTTCGAACATTATCCATCATAAAATACAAAATTAAAAAAATCGTTCCCATAACAATGCCACACTATTATTTTATATGTTTTGACAGCAAACAACAACATAACCTAGAATTAATTAACAAATTAAGTATTATGTGTTAATTCAATTATTTCAAGTTTCAAAATTATCTAAAAAATTAATTATTATTATTACTCATATCAGAATTTTTTTTTTTCGAATAGTTTCGTCTTAAAACACAAAATTAAAAAAAATCTTTCCCATAAAAGTGCCATACTATTAAAATTAATAATGTGTGCGAGAAATATTTTTCATCGCTACACAATATTTATGTCCTTGTATTAGTTGGACTGCCATAAAATATTCTCGATTTGAACTTTTTTTAAATTTTGATATCAGTCCACTAACACAGACACACCTTTTTTGTAAGTAAAATTTTGACTGACTCCGTTGGGCATCTCGTTCACGCAATCACCGATTTTATATTTTTATCTCAAGTTATTTTGACTGACAAACTTTGTTTCACAATGGAATTGAGGCTTTATAATTGAGTGATAATAGAAAAAATAATAGATTTTGATTGCACTGGTCCTGTTTAATGCTGCATTGAGTTTAGTTAAGTTCATCAAATACTGAAATAAAAAATTATAATAATTTATTATAATTTATATCCGAAATAGCATTATTTTTTAATTAAGTAACTTTTACCTTCAAGTTTACAAAAATATACAACATAAAAATACAAAAATACACTCGAGCGTTCACAAAAAAATTATTATTAAAACACAATATGGCGTCTAGCGTCCAATTCACAAATAAAATATCAAAATCGTTTATCTTAAAAAAATCACTATCACATAGCATATGCTGATATGCACACAACAATTTAAAAAGTAGATTTTCTATTATACATATATGTATATACACACCAGTATACATAATATCAAGAACATGAAGTTAGCTTCGAATTTTTTCATCAAAAAACTTAGGAAAACTTATTGCTCAATTTGAGTTAGGTTTTGTCATACTTGGGTCGTTCAATTGCGTTTTGCTAATTATGATTGTCCGCCATTTTACAACACCAACAAAATGTTGTAATAATTTTTATTAATAATTTTTTTTTTTTTTCGTAAATTATTTAAAATAAAAGTAAGATACAAATAAATTTTGGCAGGATTTAAGAAACAATTTATTTGGAAATAAATACATAATATATTTCGAATTATGATCGAAATGTAATGGAGAATTTTTTTTTTGCAAGCATCACATGAGAAACATCGAACATTAATCAAATTGATACAAAAACATTTCTGCTAAAACAATAATAAAAATGATGCACAATAACAAAAAAAAATGGCGTAATATTGTATTTCACCTAAAAACCTAAAATCTATAAATAAATAAACTAAAAAAATCCATACTCAATCATCAAAGCGCGAAGGGAAACTAAAATGTTACTGAAATGAATTTATTTGTGTCGCTTTGACATAAATTTATTGAGCGAACGTTTATTTGAAGATGGTTGCTCAGTTTATACCAATTTAAAGTGTGTTCGTTTGTGGTGAATTAACTGAATTATCTGAATTTACTGAATTAACTGAAGTGATTTACCCGTTCGTTTGGTATGCTTCACTTCACTTAAAAATATTGAGCTACTGATTTATCTGAATAATAATTTTTCTTGTGTAGATAATTCAGATAATTGTTTTTGTTGTTTTTTGACATTATTTTGTTTTACGCATCGAAGAAGCCAGGATATTTTAGAGAATTTTAAATTATTTTCCTGTTATAATGGATGACGATTTGATCGAATATGTCAGTTTCGCAAATTACGAAGATTTTGCAAATGAGAATTCAATAGATGAAGAATCACAATGTAAGTATTTGTAATTATATATATATATATATATATATATATATATATATATATATATATATATATATATATATATATATATATATATATATATATATATATATATATATATATATATATATATATATATATATATATATATATATATATAACATTATACATACTTATTACTTTTACAAATATACGCACGCCAATTACTTTTTAACAATTTGACATTTGTCTGAATTGTAACAAACGAACGACCAATTCACTTCAGTAGCTTAATTATCTAAATAATTATTCAATTATCGGAATAGTAACTCAATATCAGTTCAGTTAATTCACCACAAACGAACATGCTTTTAATAAAGAAAAAATCAACGATATTCTGCTAACTTCATTTCAAACTGCGGAGTAATACTCCGGAGTTTTACGACACAGAAACGAGATAAACTCGCCTTCACAACACAGAAACTAGATAAACTCACCTTTAGGGAAATATCCTCCAACAGGTTGCAAATAAACAATTTGCGCCTCAAAATCTGACTACTCGATTGATTTTAACATGAGTTTTTCAATTGAAATTTCTTTTTTTTTTGTGTTTCATTTGCTTTTGCGACTTAGGCTGTTTTCCAAACGATACTTATTTGATACTTATTGACTTATTTGGCCGCCATTTTAAATAAGTAAGTAAAGTCATTCCAATTGATTTAGCTTACTTATTTTGACAGCTGCATCAAAAGAATAAAAATGCGCAAAATTTACTGCACAGCGATTTTTTTTTTTTAAATTTATTATTATTAAATTTATTATTCTTGGGATAATTTTATTTTAATTATCTGTATTTTAAATTTATGTTATTTGTGTTTGTGGTTTTTATATATACATTATATTTGTATTAATTAAAATATAAACATAAACCAACACCTTAACCCTTTCACTCGTACTGTACACAATTGCGTACATCACTTTAAACCTAATTTTTGGGATTCAATGCACTGATAATGGATTTTAAGTGTTATTATGTTGGCTCTTAGTCTTAAGCTACCTAAAAAGGATATTTAGCGCGAAAAATATTATAAAATTTCAGAAATACTCATTTAAGCAAAATAACAGGCGCTTTAAAATAAATGATGAATCAAAGGGTTAAAGTATTTTTTTGACATTACAAATTAGATTTTTTGGTAAGAAAGAGATAGAAAATAAGTTACCTCGTCAAGTTACTTATTTGAATTAGACAGGTTCCACAAATAAGTATCCGTTTGGAATACAGCCTAATGTCTAATTCAAATAAGTAACTTGACGAGGTAACTTATTTTCTATCTCTTTCTTACCAAAAAATCTAATTTGTAATGTCAAAAAAATACTTTAACCCTTTGATTCATCATTTATTTTAAAGCGCCTGTTATTTTGCTTAACTGAGTAATTCTGAAATTTTATAATATTTTTCGCGCTAAATATCCGTTTTAGGTAGCTTAAGACTAAGAGCCAACATAATAACACTTAAAAATCCATTATCAGTGCATTGAATCCCAAAAATTAGGTTTAAAGTGATGTACGCAATTGTGTACAGTACGAGTGAAAGGGTTAAGGTGTTGGTTTATGTTTATATTTTAATTAATACAAATATAATGTATATATAAAAACCACAAACACAAATAACATAAATTTAAAATACAGATAATTAAAATAAAATTATCCCAAGAATAATGAATTTAATAATAATAAATTAAAAAAAAAAATCGCTGTGCAGTAAATATTGCGCATTTTTGTTCTTTTGATGCAGCTGTCAAAATAAGTAAGCTAAATCAATTGGAACGACTTTACTTACTTATTTAAAATGGCGGCCAAATAAGTCAATAAGTATCAAATAAGTATCGTTTGGAAAACAGCCTTAGTAGTATTAATTTTCTTGACTTAAGGCCGGTATTCACGTACAATTAAATTGCGCAATATAATTGTGTGCCGTCAGAACATTGCACACTATTCTCAAATTTTATTCAAGATTTTGGAAGTTTATTGTGGAATATTGACGTCACACACTTATATTGCGCAATTTAAGTGTACGTGAATACCGGCCTTTACTTGATTTTATTTGCATCGTCAAAAAGTCGGTGGTAACTTTTATATAATGTTTTCACTACTCAGTCGCAAAAGAAAAAAAAAAGAGAAATTTCAATTGAAAACTCATGTTAAAATCAATCGAGTAGTCAGATTTTGAGGCGCAAATAGTTTATTTGCGACCTGTTGGAGGATATATCCCTAAATAACAAAAAATATAATTATATATAAAAAGGAGATTTTCATAAAATAAAGGACATATTAGCTCAGAGAAAGCGGAAAGGAAAAATTTCACAAAATAAAGATTGTAATTCGCACGCCACCAACCTTACAATGAAAATGAACAATCAATCAACAAAGAACAAAGAATAAAGAAAAAGCGGTGTTGTTACGTTCGTTTGCCGTCGGTCGGTATTCGGTCGTCTCATCTTTTAAAATTTTGTCAAAATTCGAAGAGTTGGCCAACGAAAAGTCATTCGATCTTCGAAAAGTACTGCCTGACGTTTACAGAAAAAATTCAAATATAAATATTTTTTCGAAAGGACTGAAATTTTGATCAAAAGTATCGAAGGACTTTTTATTTTCTAAAGGACCGAAAAAAGTCCTATAGGACCAACTTTTTCATCCGTGGTTCTTGGTATTTCCATTTGCACTAGAAATGCCAGTTTATTCATTTAGAGTGTAGTAGAAAGAAAAGCGGTATTTCTGAAAAGATAGTAGATGTGATCTTTTCGCACAGACCGATTCAATTTGATTAACAGATAATTTTTTTAACTTCTTACTTATTATTTTTTTTGTTTGGCTTTATATTTTTCTGTACGGTAATGGCTCGTTTTCCGGACTGAAATCAATCACGTAAACATTGATTTTCTGTATAGTAATGAAATAAATACTTTTTGCCAACTTATAAACGCATACATACATAACAGGCAATTAAAAAAACGAGAAAAAAGGAAACAGTTATTATTTTAATTTGGTTTTCTCAGTCTGAATAAAATGATTATGTAAGTTTCACTGTAGATCGTTATTTTGCACAATAAAATCGAACTGGAAGGGAGTAAACGTACGTACAAATTTTATGTTTTTCAATACGAACGAAAAAAATTGGACTTACCTCTTTCTCTGTTTATTGGATTGGATGGAGATGGACCATGAAAAAATGAATTGGTATTTACTCACACTTAGTAATTATAAAATGGAAAAAGCGAATGATTGGTAATTCGACCTACTGCCCTAGCAGTTGAAAAATGAAAATATATCGAATAGTTTAATGATCCTCCGACTGATTTGGGTTGAAGACCACTGATCTAGGAGGCATTGAGAGAAATATGTGGGGCGAAACTACAGCCGAAATTTAGGCTTAGCTCATCTGTAACCCAGTCATGTCATTCAATTGTAAAGCGGAATCACCATCAGTCTTGCTGCCAACTAACATCGCCAACATGTGTTATTACGGACAAGTCATATTTATTTATTATTCATCAAAATATTAGAAGTTTACGTAAAAATGTTGATTCATTTTTAGCTAATATTGCTGCACTCGAGCTGTTGCCACAAATCATTCTACTCTCTGAAGTATGGATTGAACATCATGAACTAGAGAGCTATAAGATACCGGGTTTTGCAATTTTTGGTAATTGCAATTCTATGTTTAGAGCCGGAGGTGTTGCTGTTTATCTGAGGGATTATATTAATGAAAAAAAAAATGTGGTTTGTATTGATGCTAGTAGTGCTGACCTTTTACAGGTGAATTTTGAATATAAGTCTGTTCTGTTTTCAGTTATATGTATTTATAGGTTACATTCTGTCCGCACATCTGTTTTCATTGAGGAACTTAATAATATTTTACAAGAGATCAAATCGAAAAATTTAATGGTTATTGGTGATATGATAAGCCAACCCGTATACAAGCAGTTCCTCCACCTGCATTGATCACTTGTTTTTCAGACATTCGCCGAAGTTTGAGTTTAGTTACGAAGCTAACATTCGAAATTTAAATATCACTGACCATTGTAGGCCCAGTATTGAATTTATACATATTTATGGGTCTATTAGGGAGTAACAACTCACCCAAATTGAAACGCAATATCAAAATTATTAATTATTAGAATTTATTTAAAGTTTTAAATGAAGAAAGTTGATCTTCTGTTTACTGTCAAACTGATGTGACGAGGGCTTATAGCTATTTCATAAATCTTTTAAAATTTTATGTTGAGGGAAATATTCGTTGGTTGAGATTAAAGCGAAAGGTAAAATTATTAAGCCTTAGATAAAGCCTGGGCCCCTATTCCTGAATACGAATACGAACAAAAATGGTACGAATTCGTGTCATTGGTATTTTTGAATACGAATACGTGTAATTTGTATACGAATTCGAGTAAGACTGCTACGTTACAAAATTTTTCCTATTAGGCATTACGAATGCGAATACGAACAAAAATTGTACGAATTCGTGCCATTGGTATTTTTGAATTCGAATACGTTTATTTCTTGTACGAATTCGTGTAAGCATGATTCGTGACAAAATTTCCCTTAGTTCGCAATTCGAATTCGTGCAGTTTTTGTACGTTCACGAACGGATTTTGGTTCGATCACATAATAGTTAACGACACCAAAAATAAACAAGCAATAAATGCAAGATGTACATAAGAAATTTATATTTTTAATTTTAAAAGAAATACATATTGTTAAAAACTAAAAACCAATTTTTTTTAACTGAAAATATTTTTTAATTTGCAAAATTTCACATAATTTATGTATATAGCCCAATTTGTTGCATTAAATACCGGCCCTCAACGCCACAATCACAATAAACTAAATAAAACTAAAATTTTACGAAATATGTATTTTTCTAGGTACAGATTTGTATTTGGTTTTATTTAATAAAATTATTTTAGTTTGATGTAAAATAATATTTATCAAACATGGCGCGGTGGATTCCATTTTATTCACGTAGCCAATTAAATACTAAATTGATTTCAAAATTTTGACATATTTACGTTTATTTTCCGTTTTACACTGTCAGCAAAATTTCCCTTTGCCTACACTACAAAAATTAAAATATACTGTACGTTCGTATTCAGGAATACCAAAGCATTTACGGATCGAATTGCACTTTCGTTTCGTACACAGATTCGTATAGTATTTAATAGAAACCAATAGAATATTTTGCATGTTAGTGGAAAGTAATTTAAAACGCTACCAACAAAAAAAAAAATAGGTTTTTAATGATTTAAGCGGCAAAATTATATTAATTATTAAATATTAAATGTGATTATGAATTTATCTGGGATAATAAAAAAAACTTTTTTTTAAGAATTTATGAATATGGACAAATAATGATAATGAATTTTTATATGTACATATGTAGCTATTAGAATAAAATGAAATACAAACAATTACTTTACATATGAAATTAACTATGAAAAAAAATTTACGTTATGGAATTTAAAATATTTAGTCTAATCCTTCTTGCTGCCGTATTTTCTTGTTCATGTGATACATTTTCTTCGCCATCTTGATGTTCAGTTATAGCCTCATTTTCTAAATCGAACGAGACATTGTAGTGGAGGCAAATGTTGTGAAGTGCGGAGCAGGCGTTAATTATCTGCGAAGCTTTCTTTGGCATATAATGAAGCTCGCGGGCTCCCAGAAGACATCTGAACCTCGTCTTGAGCAACCCAATGGTTCGCTCAACAACGTTCCTTGTTCGGGAATGAATAGAATTAAATATAGCTTCTCTGCTGGCTTCGGAAGCCGCTCGAAAAGGCGTTATAAGCCACGGTTCCCGAGGATAACTAGAATCACCTATTAACCAAAATAAAGGTAGACAATTATTTTAACATATGGTATATGTACACAAACATGTTCTAACATTATGTATTGTATATAAACATAATGATTCATGCAACAATGTTATATTTACCAAGTAGCCAATAATTAGAATTCTCAGAATTAAAATTGGATTGCAAATATTGACGAATGTACTCAAACTCCATACAAAAGAGTCATGGGATGAACCGCCATATCTTGAGTCAACAGCCATAATCCTCATGTTATGATCGCATGCCTAGGTGGGAATAACACAAATATTAAATACTTGACATAGGTAATATGAGTACCAATTAGTGACAATTATAAGCTTACTATCATTATATTAATGCTGTGTTTGCCCTTCCGGTTGAAATAAATGTGCTCATTTTCTATTGGGCGTACTATGTTCACGTGGGTTCCGTCTACGCAGCCTATAACGCCGGGAAATCCACTTTTATTAAAAAAAACACTTGCTGTCAAATTTTTATCTGTGTTGGATTGACGAAACGATATCCACTTTGAGCACAATTTGGATTCAAAAACATTTAGCACTTCGCTGATTACACTGGATACCGTTGATTGTGCCATTCCAACAAAAAAGTCCTGCCCTACGCTTTGTTGGTAACTTCCTTGAGTGCGAAATCTAAGCATTGCGGCTAATTTTAAAATATTTGGGATAGATGTTGCTCTTCTCCAGTTTGGTAAATCGGCATTTAGCTCAGCTCATCAAATATATATTTCACTGCACTTTTTGAGAGTCTAAATAATCTCAGAAACCTATATAGAATACTAAACAATAATTTGAAACATTCAGAAGCTACAGATGATATAAGTATGTATATCAATTTGCTTGAACTAAATAAATTGAAATACTCACATTGTATCTGAGAGTTTAAAAATGTTCGAATTATCCCGCATTTGCCTGTATCTAATAGGGTGAGAAAGGGTTGCCTCATCATCGCTCTCTTCACTGGAAAAATAAATCGCTATGGATTCCATTTATAAAATGCTATTTTATTTATTAATTTATAGCGTATAATATTTTTTTTTCAAATTGGACGTCAAAAATTTGACAAATATTTCGCTTACTCTGTGATTAGGGCTATTCTACGAAACAAAATTTCCCTGTAATACACTGCAAAAATTAAACTACTTGATACGTTCGTATTCAAAAATACCAATTCATATTCGTATCGTATATCATTTTCGTATCGTACAACGATACGAATCGTATTCAGAAATAGGGGCCCAGCCCTTCTTAGGAAAATTAGGTGCATAAATAAACTTTTGAAAAATCTGAAAAATAATTTAAATGATCCGGACTTCACAAACCGAGTTAAGGCATTAATTAAAACTGTTAAGCAGGAAAGAAGCTTGTCCAAATCCAATTATTTTAATAATAAGTTTCAAGCTGCCAATGGTAATATTAAACAAAGTTGAAAATTAATCGATGAAGTTTTAAACAAAGACAGGTCAAACACTCAAATTGAAAAAATATCTGTTGATGAAAATGGTTCAGTAACCGATCCATGCGAGTTGACTGATTTATGTAAAAATCACTTCGTAAATTTTGTCGCAAATTTGAAACAATCCATTAACTGTGATGATGAATCCTGCGCCAATCTAATAAACAGTAATCTCAATTAAATTCGTGTGTGTTCTTAGAAACTTTCCCGCTTGAAATTCTAAATGTAATATCGGAGCTTAAATTATCGCATTCGTCTGGAAATGATCTATGTATAGCAAGTTCCTCGTCAAAAAAATCTTCTTTACATTGCTGATGTTTTTTCACACATAGTAAATTTAAGTTTTTCTACCGGTGTTTTCCCTTCTAGATTAAAAGAAGCTATTGTTATTCCAATTTTTAAAAAAGGCGATAGAAAAGATATTTCAAACTACAGACCAATCTCATTGCTCTCTGTGTTTGGTAAAATCATTGAGAAGCTCGTCCATTTGAGGGTTACTAGTTTTTTGGACAGTACCAATTTTTGAAGTTATACTTCTTTAGGCGCGTTATGAAAAACTGATGAGAGTGAATTTTTACGATGCAACAAAATTTAACAGGATGAAGTTGCTCGCTAAACAATTCACAAGTAATGTATCGATCAACATGTCGTTGAAATTTCAATCATTAAAATGTCAATAAAAAACGTCACAGAAATGTCAATGTCATAGAAACGGGAATATTATTGCTATATTTAAAAGGTCACTTGATATAATTATTTTTAAATGTTGACGATATTATTTGCGACCAGCAAAAGTATTGTATTTTAGGTAAATCTAGAAATTTAAATTCCATATTACACGGCAATCTATTCATTTTATCTTAAAGACACCTAGGGAACAATTGTTGAAATTTGCAAGGTGTATTAACTGTAGAAAAACATTTCTTCGGAAAGTTTGGCATTACCTCGGTAAACAGATCAACAAATTTATATTACTCCTTTTGTCAAAATGACCCTCACGCAATGCTTCAATCGACTTCAAATTTTGTGAACAAGCAGTTGATGAAATGTCAAATTTATCATCAACATAACAAAAAAAATCGTCGGTCTCATTTTTGAGAAAATCAGTTTGGCAGTTTTCTCTTTCACTGCAACCCCCTTTATTCTACACTAGAATGGATCTAAAAATTAACACAAATTGCTTATTACTAAAATCTATCTTTGTACAAAATTTCGACTAAAACTAGCAATATTTATGAGAATGGGAGGCAAAACAAAAATAATAAAAATGTGTGACTGGAAGGACGGACACGACAATTTTCTGATCGGTGTTTCGGGTTCCTGGTAACCTAATTCGTCGAGAAATATGAAAATCAGGAACAATATTTTTCGCGATTACAATACTTACCCAACATAAGTGGGAAAAGTAAAAATAAAATAAAAGTGCAATAAAACCAAAATAAATAAAAATGGTAGGTGGAAAAATAAAATAAAATATATAATTTGGAAAATTAGGGAGCGTTCAAAATTTCGGTTTAAATCTCGGTTTTTATTTATTTTTATTTTAAAATTAAATTTCCTATTTCCCAGAATTTATAAATTTTGGTTATTTTCGTTTTAAAATTAAAATCCCCATTTTACAAAATTTATAATTTTTGGTTATTTTCAGTTTAAAGTGAAAATCCCCATTTTCCAGAATTTATAAAAACCGAGATTTTGTAGCACCGAGATTTTGAAAGCGAGATTTTGTAGCCAACCCGGAAAATTATATAATATACAACAAAATTGATTCGGATAAAAAGTTTTCAAAATCAAACTGTTGACAACCGCCATATTAAAAAAATTAAAAAAACGTATGATTCCAACAGGAATCTCAACATAACAATTATTGACAACATATAAGTGATCAGTGAATACAAATAAAATAATCTGAAAGTTTTCCATTTTTAGATATACAAAAATCATATTGAGCGTAATGATGAAGGAGAAGTGAACGTTGTATGACTTGATTTTCTAACCTCTCCAAAGATTGGCTAAAAAAGTAAAAAATAAAGAAAAAAGTTGCTCGACATGTAGCTGCTAATCAAATTAGTAACACTGCTGTACCGATAGGAAGAAGATCAGCAACTATTCCACTTAATAACAACAAAACGATAAATGTTAAGCGATCGTATCTACCTTTAGTTTGTGCTTGTGCAACTACGATTCATAAACCTCAGAGAAGCACATAACCTAAAATCGTTTATGAATATGACAAGAAACATCAATTGCCAATAGTGTATGTTGCTTTGACGTGGGTGACTAGTCTTCAAGGTTTATATATTACAACAATGACAAAACTTTCTATCATGGTCGAAGAGTGTACACAGCTATAACTAGTCTTCAAGATGAATGTCGTAGACTTTCGCTTAACCGCTTACAGACTATCAGCAAAGATCTGTTAGATTTTATTCGCCACAGAAAAGGATTGATGTATATAGTTTTAATTGTCAAAGTCTTTGTGCTCACTACATTGATTTCACTGATTCCATTATCCAACAATCGAATGTTTTACTGTTAAATGAAACTTGATTACCTAATGAAGAGTCAATATCCCTAATTTCAATTGTATAATTCAGTATAAGCGATCATACGTTCGAGCTGGAGGCGTTGCCATATATTAAAATGCAAACGACACAACCAACAATATTACTC
Organism: Tipula helvola; assembly: GCA_963556165.1. NCBI lineage: Eukaryota > Metazoa > Arthropoda > Insecta > Diptera > Tipulidae > Tipula > Tipula helvola. Next base: position 193,757,232 of record OY744483.1, on the reverse strand, counting down.
CAAATATCGATATGACTGTGAGACAGTCTGAATTTACAAGATCCTCAGTGTCATCAGTTGGTGAGTTTTGTATTGCGGATTGCAAAATGGAAGACGACAAAAAAGTATTTTAATAGTATAATTTACATAACTCCAAATCAAGCAATGGACGATATTATTTATTTTTTGAAAAGGGGTTAGTATGGCCATACACAACAGCCGGAGGAGAATTTCTTGACAGAGCAGAAGATAAATTACCAATGGTTCTAAATGGAGACTTCAACGTCAATTTTTCCCGAGAAGATGCTGGTATTGACTTTCTCCAAAACATATATATTTAACTATCACTAATGATCCTAAGATTTCAACAACATGACATGGCACCAGTACTGTGCTGTATTTACGCGATATCTTGACGCCGTCAGAACAAAACTCTCTACATCTTATTTTAGTTACCGTAAACCATTCGTAAAAGAGGTCCCAGTCAATCAACACCGGAGAAAGGTATGGCGGTAGCGGTAATTTAGGAATTAAATGTATTTGTTTCTATTTTTTTAAATTAATAATTGATCAATATTAATATAAAATACAGGGTTTTCCAATAAGAGCTGGTTTCATTTTGAATAGCCTGCTATTTGGGCAGCTGTCAATTTTGAAGCCGTCATCTTTTAACATTTGACAAGTAAAAACTACACCATTACTAAAAATGGTACGATACATGCTTCAACAACGCATTGAAATTATTAAAATTCACTACAAAAATGGTGAAATTTTCCAGTCACAGTTCGCAAAGCTAAAGAACTTTTTGGTCGTCCTGAAGCACCTTCTCGGCCGGCAATAGTGACTGGTGGAAAAAATTGAGCTGTTGGGACAAGTTAGTGATGTGAATAATCGAAACCGTGTGCGTCGCTCAAGAACAACTGAGAATGTTGCTGCTGTAGCCCGTAGTGTTGAAGAAAACCCAGGTTTGTCGATTCCTCGCCGATCTTTGGAATTAGACATTCCACAAACGACATTACACCGTATTTTGCATAAAGGCTTAGGTCTTAAGGCTTTTAAAGTTCAGTTAACACAAGAACTCATGCCGGTCGACCGCCATAAACGTCGTATCTTCGCTGATTGGGTCCTTCAAATACATCAAAATGACCCGGATTTTCATCGAAAAATCATCTTCAGTGATGAGGCCCATTTTCACCTCGGAGGCGACGTTAATAAGCAGAATTGTCGCATTTGGGGCTCAGAAAATCCAAGAATGATTGTTGAAAAGCCTCTCCATCCTCAACGTGTCACTGTTTGGTGCGGTTTTTAGGCGGTGTGATTGGACCTTACTTTTTCGAAAATGAGGCTGGTGCAACTGTTACGGTGAATGCATTGCGCTACCGAGCTATGATTAATGATATTTTATGGCCGGAATTGGAAATATTGATGTGGACGACGTTTATTTTCAGCAAGACGGCTCTACGTGCCACACAAGCAACGAAACAATCGCAATTTTGCAAGAAAAGTTTCCTGACCGTGTTATTTCTCGAAGAGGTGATCACAATTGGCCACCGAGATCTTGTGATTTAACACCTTTAGACTTTTTTCTTTGGGGCCACGTGAAAGTTAAGGTCTATAACAATGCTCCACAATCGATTCAATACCTTATAGATGGAATTCGTGAAGTTATTGAGGACATACAGCTGCAAATGTGCGAATTGTTAATGGAAAATTTCATGAAAAGGATATGGTGCTGCAGGCGTAGCCGTGGCGGCCATTTGGCAGATATCGTTTTCAAATGATGCCACATTGCATTCTTCTATTTCATTCGAGGCGGAGCCTAGCATTACAAATCTAAATAATAAACGGTCAGAAGTCGTAACTTCTCTTAATTCCGATTTAAGTACAATATTTGAGTGGGGTAACAACAACTTAGTACAATTTAACGAAAAAAAGACACAAATATGCACATTCTCACGTAAAAAAAGTCGCAACGACTACCCATTTGTGGTAAAAAACCATATCCTTATGGGTTGCGACTCAATTCGACTGCTTGGTGTTCAAATAAGTAACAAACTCAAATGGAATGAACACATTGTTGCATTGGCTAAATCAGCTTCAAAAAAACTCGGGTTCTTGAATCGATGCAGAAGGTTTTTCAAATCGCATCAAGTTCTCCAGATATATAAAACCTTCATCCGACCATGTATAGAGTATTGCTGTCAAGTTTGGGGAGGTGCGTCTGGTACCACCCTCCACTTATTGGACAGGGTTCAACGCCGCGCTATCAGAATAATACGGAATCCCAGACTTACTCAAGAACTAGACAGCTTACAGCATCGCAGAGATGTTGCAGAACTCTGCGTCTTCTACAGATGCTTACATGGTAAATGTTCTGCAGAACTATCGGAGAAAATACCACCATTCGTTACAACAACAAGAGTAACAAGAGGAACAACCAATGCACATAGGTTTACGGTGAAGCTCCCGAAACCTCGAACTGAAGAAATCAAGCGCGAATTTATATACCGAACATCAAAAAAGTGGAATTCGCTAATACATTTCAAATTTCCGAAGGAATATAAAATGAATAAATTTAAGGTAGCTATTAATCTTTACTTGCAGGATCGCGCATTGGGTGCAGAAGCTCTGACAGTTACAAGGAGCTAGGACCGTTAATAAGTCCGCTCTGCACCCAATTAAAAAAATTGATAAAAAAAAAAAAAAAAAAAAAAAAAAAAAAAATGAATGGCGTACCTTCCTCTTTACAATGAAATAAACATATATTGATTTCTCTTAAAAAATACTCGTTTTTTTTTTAAATATCAAAATGAAACCTCTTGTTGGAAAACCCTGTATATTTTATAGAAATATTTATTAGATGTTTATGTATATAAATTTTTTAATTATTAATTTATTGTAGTGTTAGATAATAAAATAAAATTTATTTAATCGTCTGTATGAGAAAATAAATATTAATTTTTGAAATTTAAATTATTTGATTGAACTTAGACTTTACCAACCGTATCTATAAGCATACTCTAAACTTTTAATTATCGCCAAAGAATATAAGTTCTAACGCGCGTACATAAGTACACACACAATTTTTTGCATGACAGCCAGTTTGGCTTTAGAAAATCCAGAGGCATTCAAAATGCTCTATTAGAATTCACTAACTTTTTGTATTAAGGATTTGATCAGAGAAATGCGGTTGCCTCTATTTTTATTGATCTTACGAAGGCATTCGATATGGTTAACCACAAAGTTCTTTGAAAAAGCGTTTTGTGCTGGGTTTCGTGGGATCACTTTGCTTTGGTTTTGCTCACACTTGTCCGATAGATCCCAGGTTGTTAAGATTAAAGGTATTGTGAGTCAGCCTAAAATCTTAAACGATGGTGTTCCGCAAGGTTCAGTATTTGGTCCATTGCAGTTTTTGATATATTTGAACTCTATTTTTTATATTAACTTTAATTCTCAATTGATCGCTTTCGCGAATTATCATGTACAATCATATTCATGTACTACATCAACCTGATCGTAACATTGTTTCTCAACATATGCAAACCGACCTAATCCTCCTGAGGAACTGGTGCTCTGCGCATACAATGCTCTTAAGTACAAAAACTAAAGGGATGTTCTTTAAGATTAGCGATGCTCTTTTAGTAGACCCTTATGTTCTTTATCACGCTCGTAATTACGGCTAAATTGCTTGTAACGATGGCTGTGTTAAAATTGAATTCGTTGAATCTTTAAAGTACTTAGGACTAACTGTGGATAACACTATGCTTTAGAGACACCATATCGATTACCTTCGTAAGTACCTCATAATAATGATTAGAAAACTTTACCTACTAATTAGAGCATGTCCGACTGCAGTTTTAAGAAATATATACTTTGCATTAGTTGACTCGAAATTGTCTTATGGCTTAGTTTGTTGGGGTGGCACTTACTACTCCAGAATTCAACCACTCATTATTGCGCAGCAGCATATTTTTAGGATTATTCTTAATGCGAAGAGGACTTCTGCTTCAAGGCCTCTATTTCAATCCCTGGAGATATTTCCACTTATACATCTGTTTATGCTTAAATTACTGAAAGCTTTTTTTGTTGTCATTATGCACCAGTCGAAGGTCAGCACTAGATACAACTTGAGGAACCCTTAGTATATTCGCCTTCAAACATTCAACACAACAAACTTTCAAAACTCATTTTTAATTTTGGCTCCCAAAATGTTCAATAGCCTTCCAGATGAATTGAAAATTTGTTGGAATTTGAAATATTTTCAATCCGGTCTAAAATCATTTTTATTCGAATGTGATAGTGTGAGTGATTTGGTGTAATTTCAAGTGTAGCTAATTGCAATTTTAAATTTTTATTTATTGTTTTGTATAATTTTGTTTTTAAACTTTTTATTGTATTAAAATGAAAACTTTTAATCTTATGTTTAATGTCACTTTTTTAAAATTGTAAGCAGCAGTCAACACTGGATTTAAGCATCCACAGATTGTTTGATGAATAAATAAATAAATATATACATAAAATAAATATGTTTTGGTAACATTGATTTCGTACTTCCGTACCATGTTTCCTATACAATTTTTTTACAGAAATTTTGGAAAAGAAGATCTAATTTTGAATTATTCTCTTAAAATTAGTATGGAAAAAATTTACAGTTTTTAAAAATTTAAAATAAGTCTTCAAAATTATTTTTCAATATTTGGTAAATATTTTAATAACAAAATAAATCCGAAACTCAGCATAAGAACAAAATCCCCAAATGTAACGAAATATTTGTAATTCCACAAATTTGGGAATTAATTTCATTTTAGTATGCTACTAATTGTAAGTTATTAAGTTACAACCTTCGTTGTAAAATCAGTCCTCGGAATATATAGGTACGAGTAGAACAAAATTATTATTGAAAATCAGTATTTAGCGAATCTGAACCAAACGAACTCTACAAATAAAATAAAAAGCCTACAGCACTTAAAAATAGCAAATCCCAAGTCACGACTATCCTTCTGCGGGTAACAAACTAAATCATATCTGTATGCATATCTCAAATTTACAACATTATTCATTTTATAGTTCGATCGATCGTTTCAATACAATTTTTCAATAAAAATTATAAACAATAATCGCATGTTACCAAAAGAGATTTCAAATAATGATAATTTTGTCAATGGGCACTATATTTGTTTGCTGTTCCCTATATATTGTTGATGCTGCTGCCGCTCTTGCCGTTTTTGTTTTCGTTTCAATTGAGAATAGTGGAGCATTAAAAAAAACGCAAAAAAAAAATTTCAAACAGATCTATGAACCAGATAAATTCGATTTTAATGATGAAACAACAAAAGAAAATAAAACGAAAAATACGAATTTTTTTTTCACTTTGTCGATTGTTATAATAAAGATAATAGTGATTACAATGGGTAGGTGGATTTGTTGTAAAAATAAATTTGAAACAAAAATACTATTTTCGACATTCATATCAAAGTGCATCCTTTTAATTTACCGAAACAATTTAAATTTCCTTTTTAATATGTTGACTGCCATTTACATTTTGAGCCTTGTCTCATTGCCTCCCTTTTATATTTGTTTCAGCATGTAAATTGAAATAAAAAGGAAGCCACTAACATTTGACAAAACAAAAAATGCAAAGTTATATTTATTCAGCAGAAATAAGAGGGGGGATGGGTGCTTACATTATACATATACAAAACAAATATAGAGAGGGGGGATAAATCATCAGCATTTTCATGATCATTATTATTATCTTCATCATTTCCATCACTCCGTACAACAACATCGCTCTGTTCTTCTTTCTACACAGAGTAATATGATGGAAAATAAAAAGTTACAGTTTGCTTTATTTAAATGTTTATCTTTTCGTTTATTTTCCCAAACTATATGAATTTCCCGGAAAATGATGAAGGGTGAACAAAAATATTTAATATTTGAGCATTTAAATTTGTATCTTTGTGTTTGCCTTCGTCTCTCCCAATAAAAGGCAGCCACCCGCGTGCTACCCAACGACAAAATAAAATTAAAATAAAATATAAAATCGACGAGCAGAATAAAATAAGGAAATTCTATTGTTCGCACATACAGGAAGTATTCGAGTGAATTTAATGTTGTAATACGATTGCGAGCAATTTTTTCAGAGTTGAGACACAAATCCCGAACTAAACAAACAAAAAGGTGCTCAAGTGGAAATTACAACCATAAAATAATAAAATATGTAGCGTTAATTCAAATCAAATATAATATGTATGTATGTACGTGCTAAACACCTTTCCTTTTTCTGGATATGACGTGATATTTTCGTCTACATATCCTTTTAATAATTTTTAATCCCAAAAACGGATAAGTTAACCGATTACTTATCATTAACATCTCATAATAAAGTAAAAATAAACAAAAATTTAATTAATAAATTCCGTTTTTATTCATTTTGGGATTTTCCATTTTCCCAGAAGTAGCAGTTAATACTAAATGTATATACACAATACATATAGATATACCTACATGTGTATATATTGTAGTAAAGTAATGTATTATAGAATGTGAAACGGAGCGGAACGAGGTAGGTACATAAATATTTCTTCGGGGGGAACTAAACTATTTCTCTCTGTATTCGTACATATCCATTCAATTCGACAATTCTCTTAAAAATACATTAACCTATTTTTTTTTGTTTATGGCATACCGCGCCAGAAAAACCGAGCAATCAAAATTTGAGTATATTGTATGGTGAAGTAACAAAAACCGCTGCCTCTATGTGTATGGAAAAAAAAATTCCATTCATTTCCATTTGGTTTCCGTTAAAATAAAACCAAAATCTCATAATCGGATATTCTGCTTTTTTGTTATTATTGTTGTTAGTGCAATTCGTTCATTTCGTTTTCCATTTTATTTTGAAATTTTTTGTGTTCTTCTCGTTCTTATACAAAATAATTTCGTATCATTATCAGATCAGTCCAAACTATTGGATGCGCATTCCAATTTACGATTTAGCTAAATTTAAAAATTATGAAAATTTTACAAAATTTAGAAAACTTCAGAATTAAGTTAAGGAACGTAGTAAAATACTAATGCTTTTGTTAAAATGGATTAAATTTAGGTTTGAATTTCAAATTTCAAAAATCAACACGCAAAAATGTATTTTTATTACCGAAATGTTTTTTGAATTTTTCCAATGTAATTGTTGTTGTAAATTTACCAAAGCAATAGACTTAATTTGACTGAATTTTAATAAATTCGAGTAGTTGTCCAAAAAATACAAAAAAGTGATTTTAATCAAGGAGCACATTTCGGAACTCGGCAAACATTTGAAATTCGAAAAACGAAACATTTGAATTTCACGAAATTCTAGATTTATACTAGAGGTGGTATTCCACTTGACTGAATTGACTGATAGTAAAATTAAAGGAAGATAAAAATATACATTTGCTAGATGGGCGAATGAAACAAAAACCCTTCTCAGTCAAGAAATATTTGTGTCTGTAATAGTGTGACTGCAATAAAAAGTATCAAATTGAGAACATTTTATAGCAGTCACACTAACACACATGCATAAAATTTGTATATGATGAGTAATATTTCCCGCACACTAATAATTTTATGGTTAAAATATTTTTGATAGTTTCTCCTTAAAATTTTGCTATAAAAAAGTAAAAATAAAAAAACCCATGACGTTTTTTTGGTCAACATTTTTTTAATTTTTACGGAAAATATACTAAAAAATATAATTCTGATGTGACTATTAATAATATTTAATTTTTTAGATAATTTTGAGATACAAAATTAACTGAATTAATAGGAATATTTATTTTTTTTAATAATTATTGGTTATGTTTTTGTGTGCTGTCAAAATTTCTCCTCAAAATTTTGCTATAAAATAAAAAATAAAAAAAAACGTTGCCTTTGTCTATTACATAAAATTTCGAACTTTTTTCTCTTTCCCTCTTTTTTTACTATCAGTCAATTCAGTCAAGTGGAATAGCGCCTTAACTCAGTCCATATGATAACGACACTTTATAAAAAACACAAAATTTTCAAAAATTGTATTGCTTACGATTGTATTCAGCTGTTAAGCGATAGTTTATAACCAAACACACCGACCTTTTAAAATTATTACCCTATTTCAATTATTTCACGCCGGTTTTTCCCCATGAGAACACAATTTTTTACCCTACTCAATTTTGACAGTCAAGAGTTTAAAACGTCAAATAGTCAGCAAAAGAAAAAAAACACCTGACTTAATAATTTATAGGCACTTTAATCACAGTAATCATGAATATACATTACTGAAAAAACCAATGATTGCAGGGTAAGTTCTCACGAGGCCCGTTAAAAACGGAGCCATTTAAGCTGATGGAATTAGCTCGGAGACAGTCAACTCTATAACTAAACTTTTATTTAAGTTATACACAATTTTAAGGAAACTATAAGAATTTTGACATTAGCATTTGGTTTGATGTGATCAAGCGATAAGATTTGGAAAGTTTAAGTCTAAAAATTTGTCTCATATTAACATGAGAAAATTTTAAAATTACTCACTAAATTCGAGGATGTCACTTTTTTCAGGAAAATCTTTAAATTTTTCTGCAAACGATATAGAATTCTAACATAATTTGTACAAACTTTCGGTGGGATATTGACGGTTAAAGCTTTCCATTGATTTAGCACACATTAGTAATAAATGAGATGTACATGCTTCACATGTCAAAAATGTAATCTAAAAAAATATTTACCACAGGTTTTGGTCACATTCTTTGACTGTGTCCGAACCCCTTATAATAACTTTTTGACATAATTTTTGATCTTTATGCTGAAAAAAGAAACTTCAATCACTAGAAAAATTGTTCCCACATCGAGAATGGAGTCATCAGCCTCGATGCTTTCTTCAAAGCTATAAATAACTCTATTATTTATTGTACAGCAAAGATTAACAGTTCGAAAATAATTTGTCTAACTAAATTTGAGTCGCAAAAAATGTTATTAAAAAAAGAGGGATACAAAAACAAATAGTTTAAGTGTCGCTGCACTACACATTTATTTTCCTCTTTTTTAGGGAGAATTGTTATGTTTGAATGATGCGGAAGTTGAAAATATATTGTGGTTGTGTGGGTGGTTGCAGTTTTCACTTTCATTGCTATTTTGTGCTTTTATAATTTGAAATATATTTTTACTCGTAAAGGAGTGTAGTACTACAATACACTTAAAGTTGAATAAATATGGTGTCATTTCATTTTGCAGTTTTAAACCTTAAAATTTATAATTATGAAGTGAAAGTTTTATTTTTAATGCCTTTATAATTTTTAATTTAAAGAATAAAACTTATTTGACTATTCGTACAAACACAACTCAAACCATTTTTGTTGCAATGAGGATGGACTAAAATTTGTTTATATCGCCAATTGAACTATTGGGTCACACAAATTTTTTCTTTATTTCGGATTTCTGTATAACATCACTAACTAATAAAATTGCTCTCCATTTACCGATGTGAAGTTAGCCCAGAGCCAGACTTTCATCCCAGAAAAAAATTATCATCGTGCAACACTACAATTTCGACGTTATCTCAGCCCAACATTATTTCATACGAAACGTTTTACTCTAGAAAAATAAAATCACATAAATTTAAATCATGTATTATTCGGGAAATTATAGAAGAAAATACTAAATTTTAAAGAAAATGGCCTTAAGGTTAGAATAGTACGATGATTTGACCCTGGGGTGTTTACAAATGGAAGTGATTTGGCCCTAGGATGATCGGGATGTTTCTTATCCGGAAACCATTCGACAGGCCATTCGATTTGGCATTGCATTATCTAACTCCATAAATAATATCAAGATGATTTGCATTTTGAGATTGGCGCTACAATTATTTAAATTAGCATAATACTGAAATTTCATACAAATTAAAGTGATTGGGCCCTGGGATGACCGGGATGTTTCTTATTCAAAAACCATCGATAAGCTTATTTGTATTTCTAAATTATCTTAGTGTTTATAACGGGATATCTAATTAAATTCAAAAATATTCTGTCTGGATGTTAAGTGTATTATTTGTTATTAAATTACAAAAAAAATATTTTTACAATGTCGTTTTCTAAATTCAAATTGGATAAATCGAATTATTCGACAATCCAAGACGTAGTAATTCAACTTAATCGAGATTTAGACAATATCAATTAATACCTGGTTTAAAACCCTCAGATCCTTCAACTTATTTTTCAAAATACTGATTTTAAAATTGGATTGAGTGAAAAACTTCGTAGAATTAATCAGGAAACCAGAGATAAAGTTATATCTGATTTGGAATTTAATAGTACACCAGAAACACATCATCTCGAAAAAACTCAGGAAGACAATAGTCGAACAATTTTAAAAGAATATGAAATTATAAAAAATACTGATTTGCTTGGTGAAGAAAGTATCAAGAGCGATGATTTTCAATCTAACCGTACGTGTAATACTGTTGTTCGAAAGAAGTCTTCCAAGAATAAATCTTAATTAAATATTTATTCTGAAGTAAATGGTGAAATCGAACTTCCTCTAGGAACCTGGAATAATATTTTTAATTCTCAGACAAACTCATAATCTGAGGCATATCCAAAGATAGTTACCAACCTCTTAATACAGAAAACCGGCTGCCTAATCAACAAAAAATCTTTAAACTTAGGAAGGAAATCGGCCAACATTCGCACTTATTGTGGCCATAAAAATTGTAAGAGATACAATCTTTCTAATAAAAATGAAACATTGGGTGTATTTGACATCAAAAGTACAATTGGCCTAATAAGTCATGATTTTATTAAAACACGTCAATTAAGAGGTTTGGAAAGAAAACAATACAAGGACAATTTGAAAAACACAATGGCAACGGAAGTATTTGAAGATTTGGTTAAAAATGAAGATCCTTTATTCCTAGAAACATCCAAGACCACTAATGTGAAGTCATTAGATGTTTTGCGTAAAGTGCGTTCTGAAAAACTTGAAGAACAAGATAATGATTCTGATGACCTGATTGATTTAATTAAAGAAACCATGTCTAGTGATATTATGTATTATGCGTTAATTGTTCCAGTGTCAGTTAGGGTAAATGAACAGAGCGACCCGTTTCCAATTACGGATATGATTAGCTCTAGCTATAACATTGATACAATAGGACGTGGGCTTAGGTCATATCGCATAGAGGTGGAAAAAAGATTTAAGTCGTGGCCAATATTCAAAACGATTGTCACGGATTTCAATTTTGCGGGGATCAATGCAATTTTAGATATAGTTTCAATAAAATGGACATAGTGCAATACTTAAATGTAAGCTATGATGCAATTACAACAAAATCCAATAAATTAGGTTTGGTTAGGGTGCATCTTTGTGTTTCTCACTTAATGCACACTATGACAGCCGACATAAATAAATATTTCACCAAATCATCAAAAAACAACAAACTCATGAAAGAAATAGGTACAGGATATTTGGTATAATTTATCTGTAATTCTAAAAAGTAAGTATCTAACAACATTAGTTTTAAGTTGTTTGGAAAAAATTATACAAAATACTACTGCTTTTAAGGTATACAAATTCCAGAAAACGATGATGCGTATAATACGGGCCAAGAACAGATTTCCACTAGACAACTGAACGAGAGCATTTACAGTCAAAGTAAATTTTATATCTGCTTTAAATCAATTTCGGATTCAACAACTATCGAAACTGCTTCAGCTAAAAGCTGCCCAATCAATTTATACTATAATCCCCCATTTTTGGAGATATTTTAAAAAAACTATGCAACATATTTGCCACTTTGGCGTTCACAAAACAACTACACGATATATGTAAATATTTAATAATTTAATTTTATAATTTATTGCTGTTGATAACCATAATTTATTATGTTAGTTTATAATTTTGTTTTAATTAATATATTAGAGTTTATTTTATTTTATTGTAATTTTTATGTATTAACAAAATGTATTTTATTATTTTTTTAATTCCCCACCATTTTGTGTCGAGCGATGTGTTGTCGCAGTATAGAGATCGAGAGCAAACTAATTATATTATTTGTATTTTGTGTTGTGTATCGTGTGTTGTTTTGGTCTTGTTATTTTGGACAAGCCGGTCAGCGATTTCGTTGTTCTATGTCATGTGACATAATGCCCAATGTGTTGGACAGGTGGCACCCAATGTGTGGCGAGCTTGTGGTTGAACCGGAATAATTGTAGTGGTGCATTGGGTGAACCGCTACACCACTTTGATCCAATATTTTCCATGAAAATACTCTTAGTAATAATCACGTGGAAAATTACTTCGCTACCATTAAGAGAAGGACTCGACGAACATTAATGATTGACCCTTACGATTTTTAAAAGAAATTAATAAAAGAAAGAAATATATTTTAAATAGGAAATTATTAAACATTCCTAAAAAATTTACCAACCCAAATTTAGAAAAGGGTAAACTAAACAATCGCTCACGCGATTTGCATTATAATTACTGAGTTTGTTGTAATTCATAGAAGTGTTTTAGTTACTCAGCGTAATGTAATTTACCTTGGGCTATAAACGCTAATACTCCTGAATAAGGTAAATCTGGTTTAGAGTAACTATTATACATTTGCTTTTTTGCAATTATGTATTTGTTCTTCTTGAGCTAACCGAACCCCTTCCCTTCTTTGGACTAACTCCTGATATTTGGGATATTGATTATAGTTAGCGCCTAGCGGGATGACCGGCAGATTTGCAGTTGATGCAGGTAAGGTTCCACTGATTAGTGTTGCTTTTCACAGCTTCCTCGTGCATTTTACGCATCTATATGTCATGTTGCAATTCACTGCCGCGTGTCCCTATCGCTGGCAATTTCTGTCTTGATTAATTTTTGGAATGTCACCGATTGGTGCAACATGAATGACGCTAAGTTAGTGTCAGGTGATACCTGGAGTATCCAGAAGTTAAGTTCTCGATTGTCCCTAATTGATTTTATAGTTTGATATTGGGAGATTTTGCCTATATGCTGACTTACCTTTAATTCCATTTGCCATTAGGTAAAAATTATTTGTTTTTGGCCAGCTACTTGACGATTTAACTTCTGTGCTAAGAACATCGGAGCTATAATTTATTTGCCTTTGGATTTTTAATCTCTTTATCGGATTGGGAGCATTGTATCGATGCCAACATGGTTTAAAATAAAATATTGGCTTTCCTTTTTGGCTGCGAAACGTGAACAAAATTCTAAATTCCGAAAAATGCAGATTTAAGTTTTTAAAATATTTTGTTTTATTTTGAAAGAATTTACGACGTTTGATGAAAAAAAAATATCCGCGTTTTTTCAATCGATATAAAATGTTTCCGATCCCTAAACGTACCGATCCCTTATTGATCACGTTTTCTAGAAAGAATAAAATTTGGATCTCGAAAATAAAAATCTCATCACACATCCATCTGCGCGGATTATAACCTTTGTCTTTGTCCCAAAACTCTTAGTAATTTTTGGTTAATCTAAGCCTTTATTTGCACTGATCGAATTGTGATACCAATAATTTTATGGGTAAGAAGCGATAAAGTGATGATAGATGATTTACAGTTGGCTTCAATCAATCACAGTTGTGCTTGTGATAGATGATTTACAGTTGTCTTCAATTGCTTCAACAAAACTTATTGCGCGGAACTCATAGTTCACCATAAAATAAATTCAATTAATTATAAATAGTTTCGTGTTAGCTTTAGTTTCATTCTAATGTGTCACGTTTAATCATGATTTTGAAATATTTTTTTTTATTTCTCTGACTCTTAAGCCCAGTTTACATCTTTCGTGAACATGAACGTCGGCAAAACATTTTTTGTTGATAATTATTCGAAACGTAATTTTATTTCAAGTTTATTCCAATTAGTTTTAATCAAAAAAAAAATCAAGTACATAATTTCAGATTCATCAACCAAAAATGTTTTGTTCACGTTCATGTTCACGAGAGGTGTAAACTGGGCTTAAGAGTCAAAGAAATAAAAAAAATATTTTAAAATCATGATTAAACGTGACACATTAGTTTGAAACTAAAGTTAACACGAAACTATTTATAATTAATACGAGAGGTGTAAACTGGGCTTTACTGCGGACAGCACTATTCAAATATGCTATTACTTTGATTAGAATTTTAATCTTGGTCCATTTTTAAACAAATTCCATCGAGAAATATTACGCTAAATATTCTTTGAGCAAAATTGTAATTAAAACCAAACTAACAATACAGCTATACCTTATATTTCATTGCAAAATTGATAGTAATGGTGATCACCACCGTTGTAATACAACTTTTGTAGAATGTCAGCCCCTTCAAATTTGATTTAATATAACAACATTTTTCAAACATACATACCTAAATCAATCAAATTATTGAGTTACCTTGCTTATTATTGATGTTGTGTTGTTATCTACAAAACTACCGGCACAATAATAATGTGTTGATAAGAAGATAAGTTCACAAACATAATTTATTTTGAAACTTCTGATTTCATCAAAAATAACAATGTCTAACAAATAATTGATAAATCCCTTAAGAGATTAGGCAAAACAAACACACATAATTTTGATCTAATTAGAAAACAATCAAAACACGAAACTACAATAGATATTCGCATGATGATGCCGATTCCCCCTTTTGTTTTTGTTTTATTATGTTTATATGCGTTTGACACATTAGAAGGCGCCTCCTGTATTTTCACTTAAACCAAAAACAACGAAGAAATTAAAAGTTTCCAATTAAGCTAATCATATTTTCGCTATTAATTACTTAACTTTTATTTTTTCTACTTAATGCAACAACCATACCGTAAAGATTGAAGGGAGGACGCAGACGAGAGTTATCTCTCCCCTTGTTTTCCAATTTTCTCGTCACACCAACAAAAGAAAAACACAAAGTTTCAACCCTACGTACATACTTTTCATTTTGTTTTAGGAAAAACAAAAATATGCATTGCGGTGATACATCTTTTGTTTACATTTTTTTTCACATTTAAATTGTGAAAATTTTTGTGAGCTCACCAAGCATCATGTGCTTACAGAGAAGAAGGGGATATGATCAGCAAATGAACAATATGAGTGTATTTCCCGCGAATTTTGTAAACACGTGGTCACCATGGTAAATAAAATAAAAAAATGCAGCAGGTTGAATTTTACAGTGGGGGCAGTTATACAGGGTGTTTACAATATTTTTATTCGCAGCAACATTTGCTACTAATCTGTATCGCTTAAATAAAATAAAGTTCATTCCACTCTGGTCCCTTCCCCATGGCTGGGTTCAATTCTTAAGTCTTATTTAATAAATTTATACAAGTTCAAAGTTTTAATCATATAATTTATATTATTACATCCTTAATATTTTTGAAAAATTGAAAATCCTTTCTTTATATTCTTGAGAATATTTTTAAGATGTTTTTATCCGATTTCATCCCCGTACCATCCAATGATTTCGTATTCGACTCCCCAATATAAGTTCAAATTTTATTCATTTATTAACACGAATATTTAATTTTCAACCCAAAATCATAAAAATGGAAAATCCTATTAGTTTTGTTTTGCAACATACAAATGTATAATAAAATGGAAAAGGGGGAACCTCCACAAAATATCACCATTTCCATTCTTGACGCCATTATGATAACTAATTCATATTGCATGTTTTTCATTTATTTTTATTTTTTTTTTCATTAATAAATAAAAAATTATTGCCATTCTAGGATTTTCGACTAACTTCATTGTCATTGTCAATGGTAATTTAAATAAAATGTCGACTTGAGGTTCCCCGATTATTTAGTGTGTTTACATTTTTTGTTATATAGAAGGTGGAATAAATTATGTATAGTTGTGAGTACATTATGTATTTATTAAATCGAAAGGGTTAATGTAATGAAGTTATATTTTATAAATATGTATGTGAGACGAATCTGTATACATGATATTTATTAATTTGTCGAACATAAAAGGATTAGATCCGCTGTATGTAGAGTACTTCAATATAACCTGACATCTATGAGCAAACATGCAAAGTGCATTGTTTACACATATTGTGCAAAACAATGATGTTAAAATAGAGATTTAATTTCCGTACCTATATTTAGAGAACCCCTATTTGTATATCAATTACCCAGAACCGAAACAATTTTCTTCCAAATGAATTCATTTATTTTTGTACTTCCGGCTTTTTTTTTTAGTTCGTTGTTTTTCTGGTTTTGAGAGTTCAATTTAATTTTTTGATATGAATCGATGGAATGAGATAGCAAGCAGGTGGTGGTGGTGTAGTACACATGTAGGATTTATTGCTTTATCCTCATTAGTGAAACGTCCTAATTGTGTTTATTTATTTTTATATAATAAAACCATATGTATGTATGTATATTTAAAATAGAATTGCATTGCATTCAATGTTTATGCTAATGAACCGTCGCCATCGTTGCGTATTTTTTTTTTGTTTAATATATTTAAATTGGGGGTGGATCATTTTATCTATGTGAGTTAAATATAAAATATGTATAAGAAGAGGAGAAAATATGTAGGAAAAAATCACATTTATTTGTTTAGAGAATCAATGTCAGTCCCAGAGGATGTAATATATTTGTAATCCCTGAAATATTTGAATATACCCAATTAATAAAACATTTTGTTGACTTAAAATTGTATTTCGATATATTTTCGGGAACGATCCCGTTCGTCTAGTAGATACAAAAAAATATATTTTGTATAATGATCCAAAGTTTTGTGACTCGTACCCCCTGCATAGATTTCTGGCCTTTAAAATTTGTTTAGGGTTGTGGCTTTAATGTATTTATTTGATGATACACATATTAAATCATATAATAATATAAAAACAAACAAGTCATGCCTGCAGGATGATAAAGAATCATTAAAATAATAAAACATGGAAATGATTGTAATAACTCCAGCTGACTAAATGATAGACACAAATGTATCTTCGTTACAAATATTTGCCCCGTACAGAATATGGCTCCCCCCGTCATGTTCGTTAACCCATAAAACAAAACGAATTTCTCGGTTTGGCTTGTGTTTTTGTTGTTTTATCGTTTCGATTGTCTCCAGTGTGTCGTCGTCGAAATTTGGTTGCGAATTATGCTGTATTTCATATATGTATACTGAAAATATGTTTTATTTGGTTAAAACGAATTTAGGGAGTACTGTAATACGTATGATGTGTGTACGCTAGAATGCATATATGTTTGGGATTATTAGACATATGTTTATTGGGTTTTTTGTTGTTGTTAGATGCTAAAATAATTGGGATATTATGGTGGTTTTACAGTTGAAATGTAATTTGCTTTATATGGACGGACTTTATTGCTTTTACTCTTCCAAATCCATTACGATCCGGTCAAATTATATTAATAAAGAAGTATCTTGTTTTAGAGTTGGAGATTTCATCCATGAATTAGGATACTTAAAATGTAAAGGCAACATCAAAACTTCGGTTTTAAATGGGCAGCTTTAAAATTATTTCAGTACCCTAAAATCCTTTGTTTAGTATTGTTTGTATGCTTATGCTGAATTATTATTATTATTATTATTATTATCAGGGTTTTATATTTTTAACATTGATCTGTTCACTCCTAGGTTACACAGGTGTATGGTGACTACAGTCCCTGAGCAAATTATTAGACGCACATCAATTCTGTTGGGAAATGTTGACTTCTGGCGATTTATATATTTTACTAAACATTTTTATAGCCTAGACACTATAGCATTCAAAACACAATGTTTTACTTTGTACTAAATAATATTTATACTAAAAGCACAAATAATTACTTAACCAGATGAACAAGTTTTTTTTTTTTTTTTTTTTTCGCTGGCGCTACATCCCATAGAGGGACTTGGCCGCTTCATTTGAAGTTTCGTAATCATTTTTTTAACGGATAATGAGTGATTAATTCATTGATCCAACATTAACCAGCCGTGATTTTTTCATCACCCGCCGGGAATCGAACCCGGGACCTCCGGGGCTTAAGGCAAGCATGCTAACAACTGTGCCACCGGGGCGATGAACAAGTTGCCTTGGAAAAAAATGTAGCTGAAGTAAAATACACAAATTTTATAGGGGAAATGTTTGTATCTCGAACGAAAGGCTATATACAATCGAACGAAAATTAATTATCTCTTTTCTTCCTTCGGCATTTAAATTACGAAATAAAATATTTCATGAATCTATAGAAATGAATCCAAGCAATCAAACAAATACAAAGTAATTTACTTTGCCTGTATCAAAACCAACACAAATGTCTTATACAAGCCATATTATTGCCATACAAACACAAAATAAAACCTACTATATCTGTAAGTATTAGCGTCATAATACAGTATAATCTTTACATACTTTGATTTTAAATTGTAGTTTGTATCAAAACCAGTATAAAATATCACTAACACTAAACGAAAATAGTAGGTTTTGGATTTAATAATATGCGTGCGTCACGGAAATAATATGGCTTGTATAAGACATTTGTGTTGGTTTTGCCTGTATGCTAAATTTTTATATTCGTATTTATCAAGCTTTGCTATTGGCTTTGCTGATGTATGAAAAAAATCAAAACCTAAACAATTTACAAGGCAAAAATAAAAATAAAATCTAGTTGTGCCTTCTGCGTTAGTATTTGTAATCTTTATGAATGAAAAAGGCGTAAGCTATTGGCGAATTGTTGTTGTTTATGTAGATTTATGCGAATGTAAGTATAATAAAATCACTGAAATAATACGTTGTTCATTTTCTTCTTTTACAAGAATATAATTGAAATTTGTAGAACGGCCTGCCTAAATGAAATGAAATCTTACACAAATGCAATATACATAAGTAAAATTGTGTGTATGTGAAAATACATTAGCGAATTTAATAAAAATTCGGTTTTAAAAATTTTGATTCTACAAAATTTCGTTTTTCAAAAATCATAAATTTACAAATCTCGGTGTACAAAATCTCGGTTTTTTAAAGCTCGATTTTCATAATCTCGGTTCTAATCGCGGTTTCTATTTAGTTTTTCAAATTAAATTCCCCATTTTCCAGAATTTAATATTTTTGATTATTTTCGTTTTAAAGTGAAAATCCCCATTTTCCAGAATTTATAAAAACCGAGATTTTGTAGCACCGAGATTTTGAAAACCGAGATATTATAGCCAACCGCAACAAGATGCATAATCGCAAACCTGATCTCAAAAGCTCGGTTTTAAAAAATTCATTTTTATTAATTCGGGGGGCTCAAATTAATAAAATTTTTTTTTTCAAAACCGAGCTTTTGAGAACGGAGATTTTCAAAATCGAGATTTTAAAAACCTAGATTTAGAAAACCGGTGTTTTGAAAACTGAAATTTAAAAACCTAGATTATGTAGTCGTGTGCTAGATAAACAAAATAATAGAAAGAGATAATTATTTTATTGCTCATAAGGAAATGATAACGAAATTGAACGAGTATGATTGAATAGATTTAATTTAGGATTTGCATCCTAAATGAATTTTGGAAAATTACCTAAGTAAATAGCAAAGAAAATAATAAGATATCGTATGTACATATTGTAAACATCTATTTTGTACATAAAGCAAAAACGAGAGCGTCTCGAAATCTTAGTTGACAAAATCTTTACGTAGCCAAAATCTTGTTTTTTGAAAACTTTAATATTAAAATATCCATTTTCCCGAATTTATAAAAAACAAGATTTTGAAAACCAAGATTTTATAAACCAAGATTTCGTACCCAACCAAGAAAAAATAGTAAAATATTCTAAATAAATTTAGAAGTAAAGAGTGTAAATAGGATAAAGCTATGTACTTATATCATAGTTCGAATATCTCATTGAAAAATATGGATTCTAATTTATTTTACTATTTCTGAAATAATGGGATCTATCTCTTTCTATATTTTACCACATTTCCATTTGTAAATGGAACAGATATAAGAGTAGGTCTAAGCCTACTATGATCCTTTTCGATGATGATAATTCATTTCGAGGGAACCAAAAACGCGTCAAAACTTACAAACACTATAATAAAATGATTTATAAAAAAGGTACCTACATCAGCTGACTTTCTTTAAAAAATATCATTGTGTCGAGAATGTTTTTATTAGGGGTTTTCAGTTATTACACACATGAACAGAATTACACATACTACGATCCTTTTTGAAAATAAACAATAACAATTACATAGTTTCAAGAGAAAAAAAACTCAAAATGTACTTTTGAATTTTTTATATCAATGACGCGATATTTTTCCTATTGTAGTCATTGTATAATTCTGTGGAATTTAACAATAACAGGATATCTGCAAACAACAGCCAGATAAGCCATATTTTGAAATTAATGAAAGGAACATTTTTGCTCAATATGATAAACACTTTCTATAGTGAGTCTTACTATTATTTCAATAGCTGGATCAATTTTTACCTGCACCTATTAACCGCAAAAATTGGTTTATTAAATTCATCCACAAGCTGGTGTGGATTCAGGATTAATAAAATTTAATATTTTCGATTTTATTCCAAAAAAAGTGTAACGCTTAATTCATTCAATATCAATACAACCAACCAATTATTTTCTTCAGTATAGATAGGTAGATACAGAAATTTTATTTAAGCAAATATGAATTAACTTTTTCCAAACAGACAATTTTACTTTCTGATGTTCGATATTTTAAACAATCTGTTATTAACAACAACAATTAATTACACAAAATTGCGCATTTATAATTAATGAAACCAAAATAGGATAATATCATATACAGCCCAAGACAATAAGCCCCTATGCAAACACCTCTATGATTACATGTTAATGGATAACACAACAACAGAATTAAATGTACGAGTATTATTTAGGTATTTCAGGTTTGTAAATCGGCAGCTCATTGCCAGAGGATCGCGTGACAAATTTGTTTTGCTTAAGAAATAAGAGTAGACTATGCTTCTGAATTAGTTTTCATTTGCGTGTTGTTATATAAATAATTATAATGAACAAATGTACAATCCGAGAACATACAGTAAAAATCTAAGGTAAGAACTCGGATATTTCTTAACCGATTATGATGAAATATGTGGGATCGCTACTAATGCCCGTATTACAAAATCCAGAATGAACAAAATCCCGTAGGTCACAAAAAATCCTTATTACAAAATCCCGTAATATGAATTATTTACGGGATTACGGGATTAATCAAATTAAAAAGCAATTCTGGCTCTCAGTAACTATTTTTTGTGAATTTTTTTATTATTATTTAATTCTAAACTAAATTATTCGTAATCTATGTATATTAATAAAAATGAAAATCTGTGTATGTATGTGTTTTATACATTTCCACATGGATCATCTAATCAAATTGAGTTTTTGCATAAGGGTGTAATACTAAAATGACCAGGTTTTCGTAGTATTTTCGAGGGGGACCAGCCCCTGGGTCTAGGTGCACCCAAACAAATTGTTCGTAAAATTTCGAGGGTGTTAAAGTTTTTTGACATTTTATTACCATCTTTTACTTAAGAGCAGATTTTCGTGGTATTTTCGAAAGATCGGGCCCCTGGCCGCACACTCCAATTAAGTTCAAACGGCTACATCCCGCTCGAATTGCGCTTGCTATCACCATCAATAAGGCACAAGGACAATCGCTGCAGACAGCTGGAATAAATTTAGAATCTAAATGCTTCTCTTATAGTTAATTATGTGTGGCTTGGTCCCAAGCTAGCAATCCATTAGGTACCATCATTAAATCTTATTTATTTAAATATATTTTATTACTAAAATGTTGTCATCGTTTATTTACATCAAGGACTTCGATTTCTTTATACTTCGAAACTATCATTATTTAATTTTATTTGCTTTAATAAGTACAGATGAAAAATTTGAAGTTTATTACTTTGCTAAAATAAAACAAACAATATTTTTTTATTCCCGGGAATAGCCGAGTACTCCAGCTAGTTCTTTTATAAACATAAGTTTTATTTTTTATTGGAGTAAACTTTATGTTTTTTTCTGATCCAAGCCCCTGCCTGCCCCTTGTAATTTTTTGTTTTTTATGACCCATACACAAATACACACACACATACACGACCACATATCTCGTATTCTATCATGATGAAATCGCGCGATTTTTAACCTAACCTAAGCCGATGTATCATAATAGAATACGGGATTTTGGCATACGGGATTTTGGGATACGGGATTTTGGAATACGGGATTTTGTAATGCGGTATTATTTATACGGGATTTTACAAACGGTATTTTGTCATACGGGCAACTGTACCCAACTCGAAATATTTTCCTTGAAATTGGCCATATTCCAGAACTTCTTCTAAATATAATTTTAGAATCCCATTTCTACAATTCTAATTTCACCATAATCAGATAAGGAATTCTAAATTGGTCATATTTGGTCATTGCTCATATATGATTAACGATATAAGCAGCACCAAAACGCCAGTGGAAAGATATATTAAAACAAAATACAAAACTTTCCCGTGAGCATATTATGCACACTATAAGAAAATAGATACATTAAGAACCGCATCCTAATGTCATTCTCAATTACTATTTAGCAGTTTATTTAAATGAATTCTTTAAACACCAAAATTGAAAAAGTCAACAAATTGAAATAGGGTTACAACGAAATTACGTAACATTACGGTAAGTGTGATTTGGAAATTCAGAGAATTATTTTCCTGATTTGAAAATGTTTTATTATAGGTAGGTCAATAACCCACATAAATAAATGAAACAACAACAATAAGAAAATCCTGTGATTGATCAATGATTATGATTTTCCCTTAAATCAAAAAATTAAAGTCATTCAAGCAAAGATGATAATGAAAAACAAATATAATTATTATCAAAAATAAAATGAAACTAAACTTTTGTACTTAGTCCCTCGATTTACGGACGCTCGATTTACAGATATTCGAAGTTGCGGACATGACAAATGTATGATCAACGTTCCGGTATACAGATGAAATATTCGCAATTTCGGACAGAATATTTTTTTCTCATTTTCTTTGTGCATGACTTTCAGGGACTCTCGAAAATAGATTATACGAGGGATAAATTAAACTTGTACTGAACTTATATGAAAATGTCTGAAAAGCGAACAGCGAGTTGTGATGGAAAGTGCGTGAAAAATGCACGCAAAGCAATAACTTTAGAATTAAAACTTGGTATTTTAAAGCGGTTTGATGCGGGCGATAGAGGTACAATTTGTCAACAAAGAGATACCTTTAACCGCAATAATATTTTAAAGTAAACAACTAAGGTTATGGAAGAGATGGATCAGTTACTTAGTGCGTGGATAGACCTACTGGAACATACCATTAAGCACCATGATAATTCAGGAAAAAGCAGAGCGCTATCCAGAGGAGTTTTCAAAAATTGTACAAGCCGGTGGATGGATACATATTACAGCAGGTGTATAATGTCAATGAAACGAGTAATGTTCAAGACGAAAAAGCAACTCAGGATTCAAGGCAGCTAAAGATCGAATTACAATTTTGATTGGAGGAAATGATGCCGGTTACCAGAATTTAAAACCGATTCTAATCTGTCATTCAGAAACTCCCCAGGATTTCAAAAATATTAATAAGTCCCAACTTGGAATTATTTGGCACTCAAATAAAAACGACTGGATAACTACACGAATTTTTGAGGAATGGTTAAATAATGATTTTACAAATTCAGTTAAAAAATCCAACACTGATCAAAATATTTCAAATAGGGTTCTGCTAATCGTTGACAATGCCCGTAAATACCATAGATATTTTTGAACTCTTGGAATATGATAATGAGGATATTTCCACTGAAGAGTTGTTCACGCTAGTTAAAGAAACCACCGATGCACTTCAGACGGTAAACTCAACTTCAACTTAATTTGTGCAAGTAAAATGTCAAAAGCTTTCCATTTGTTTCTAAAACTAATGAAGCAAATGCTATTGAAAAATGTGTCGGTGCAAATTTTAGTGACAGTTCTGATGAACAGTTCAGCAGTACAGACGATTAATTGTAAACTTCGTTAGATTTATAATTTAGATTTAATAAAAGTACAAATAAATTACGATTTGTATGAATTTATTTGATTATTTTAAATGAAAAAATGGTTTGTATTTCGTTGCAGTTTACTGTTACTTTTGTATTTTTTACGGTTCCCTTTCCCTTTATAAAAGTAAGTTCAGTGAAACGCAGATGAAAAACACCTATTTTTTTCATTATTTATGGTATGCTAATTTATGGTAAAATTGGTTTCGTTTTTCGGATTTTATTCACTAGTTAGAACGCACCTATAAGTTTTCAATAAGATCCCATAGTAATAAACGTTACATTTTACGGATTTTCGGTTTACGGACAGTTTTTGGGGAAATCATCCCGTCTTTAAACCAGGGGATTTGTTTATGCATTTCCTTAAAACCAAATAAAAGTCGTGACATTCTTTGAAA
This sequence comes from Tipula helvola, assembly GCA_963556165.1. Lineage (NCBI taxonomy): Eukaryota > Metazoa > Arthropoda > Insecta > Diptera > Tipulidae > Tipula > Tipula helvola. Next base: position 193,732,815 of record OY744483.1, on the reverse strand, counting down.
AAATCTTAATTGTTTTTATTAATTAAAAATTTATTTGTCTATTCCCCGAAATTCAAAATGAAAAATTTAGCAAAATAATAAAGTTTATGTCGAATTTGTAAGCACACTGGGAAAGTACCAAAAAATGCATTCATCTAGTTAGTTATTTTCCATACCAAACATTAGCAAGGATAAATTCTGTGAAATTAACCAAATCTGGATACCTGCAAAAAACATTTTTTTAATTTTTTGATGCAATTCGTTTTAAAATTTGAAGCTGTATTCAATAACCTAAGTCATTTTACATAATTTTTTATATTTCCCGAGAAAACATTCAACAAAACTAGTTATCTGAAATCTAAAAAAAAAAATTAATCAGAAAACACTGCGTTTCTAAATCAGAACGATGTGAGTTTGGAAAAAAACTAACTTTTTTAACTTATTCAGTTTTTCGCAATAATAAAGTTGCAAATAAAATATCAAAAATGCGGTATCTAGATAGGTCCCATTATTTCAGAAATAGTAAAATAAATTAGCATCCATATATGTTGAAATGAGATATCCGAAATATGATATAGGTACATAGGTTTATCCTATTTACACTCTTCACTTCTTTCTAAATTTATTTAGAATATTTTACTATTTTTGCTTTGTGTAAAAAAAAGATGATTACAATATGTACATATATATGTACATATATGTATCTTATTAATTTCTGTGTTATTTACTTAGGTAATTTTGCAAAAGTTGTATTAAATGGGTTGGCTACATAATCTCGGTGTTTAAATCTCAGTTTTCAAAACACCGGTTTTCTAAATCTAGGTTTTTAAAATCTCGATTTTGAAAATCTCCGTTCTCAAAAGCTCGGTTTTGAAAAATGAATTTTTATTAATTTGAGCCGCCCGAATTAATAAAAATTTATTTTTCAAAACCGAGCTTTTGAGATCAGGTTTGCGAATATGTATCTTGTTGCGGTTGGTTATAATATCTCGGTTTTGAAAATTTCGGTGCTACACAATCTCGGTTTTTATAAATTCTGGAAAATGGGGATTTTCACTTTAAAACGAAAATAATCAAAAATATTAAATTCTGGAAAATGGAGAATTTAATTTTAAAATAAACAGATTCAAAAACCGAGATTAGATATTTTAAAATCGAGATTTTGAAAACCGAGATTTTGAGATGCTCCCTAATTTCAAAACGAAAATACCAAAAATTATAAATTCTGGAAAATGGGGAATTTAATTTGAAAAACTAAATAGAAACCGCGATTAGAACCGAGATTTTGAAAATCGAGCTTTAAAAACCGACTTTGTAAACCGAGATTGTAAATTTATGATTTTTGAAAAAACGAAATTTTGTAGAACCAAAATTTTTAAAACCGAATTTTTATTAAATTCGCTAATGAATTTTCACACACACACAATTTTACTTATGTATATTGCATTTGTGTAAGATTTCATTTCATTTAGGCAGGCCGTTCTAAAAATTTCAATTATTAGCGTATTTTGTTGACCAAAAATGTAATTTGAATTATTTTGGTTTTATTTTGTTCGTAAGAAAATAGCCAATTTGATTTAATTTTCAAAAGCCAACCTTTCGAAATAAAATATAAATTTAACATGTATTATAACATCTGGCGGCTTCTATCGCTAAGAACGAAAACTAAAAAATGGGATAAGATTTAAATAATCCCAAACAAAATTTGGGATTATTTAATCCCTCTCAGGGATTATATAGTGCAATTGTTGTTGTAAATGTCTCAAGTAAATACGCTATATATTCTTGTAAACGAAGAAAATGAACAACGTATTCTTTCAGTGATTTTATTATACATTCGCATAAATCTACATAAACAACAACAATTCGCCAATAGCTTACGCCTTTTTCATTCATAAAGATTACAAATACTAACGCAGAAGGCACAACTAGATTTTATTTTTATTTTTGCCTTGTAAATTGTTTAGGTTTTGATTTTTTTCATACATCAGCAAAGCCAATAGCAAAGCTTGATAAATACGAATATAAAAATTTAGCATACAGGCAAAGTAAATTACTTTGTATTTGTTTGATTGCTTGGATTCATTTCTATAGATTCATGAAATATTTTTTTTCGTAATTTAAATGCCGAAGGAAGAAAAGAGATAATTAATTTTCGTTCGATTGTATATAGCCTTTCGTTCGAGATACAAACATTTCCCCTATAAAATTTGTGTATTTTACTTCAGCTACATTTTTTTCCAAGGCAACTTGTTCATCTGGTTAAGTAATTATTTGTGCTAAAAGTAGAAATACATTTTTCATCTAAATTAGAAGAAAATTTAAAAAAAATATTTTTAGCTGAGCTAGCTCAAAATATTGAGTGGATGCATGTTCAGCATTATTTACTCTACATTTCTTTCATTTGGAGTTTTGTGCTATCTAGGCTAGAAATAGCTCTCAGTGTATTATAAATTTAGATAAAAATTAGTACTTATTGGTATATGTACTAATTAGAACTTATCGTTATTTTTTTAAGTGGAAAATTCATCAACTGTACTTAAAATGTAATTTTTAATTGTGTATGAAAAATTATAAGGGCTAAAATTACTTATATAATTATTACGTACTAATTTTATTCATATTAATCTACATTTAAATGGCTAGGCATTTAAAAAAATTTAGGAATTGTCTACGCATTTCGAAAACTTTAAAATATTTTGGATGCAATTTGCAATTCGATTAACTTACAATAAACTAAATTCTTAAATTCAGACAACTTGAAATCATAACAAAATATTACGGCCTCTTTTACTGAAAAACAGAGGCTAATTAAGTCTGCAATTTCTTTCTTTCAAGGTTGCTGTTTACGAAGATGAATAGATACATTAAAACGGGTTAAAACAAATCAATCGAATTTTGAATAGAATGTTGAACAATGAATTATTGAAGTTAGGTTTACTCAAACCCGAGGTCAACCCGAACTTTTAGTAAAATTGTGGATTGAGAGTACCATAAAATTTTTCGGTACAAAATTTTGATTGCAGATCAAACAAATTTGAGTTTACTATTAAACGTCAAAGTGAGTTATATAAATACAAAACCCGATGCCAGTATCTGCAAAAAAATGTTTTTTTTTTTTGGAAAGCCGATAAAAGATGAAACATTAAACTTTTGTTTTTAAGAAAATCGATCTTATTATTGAAAAACCAGGTACAACTTTTTCTTGACACCTTCATTTATATTATTGTACTGTTATGTTAATTTGTTGAGCATCAAACTAGAGTCAAATTAAAATGCGTTGAATTCGAAAAAATGTCTTCCTATAGAAATAAAGGGCTCTTTTCCAAACATCTTTAAAAACTTGCTTAAACAATAAGTCGATAAGGTTGGCCAAACTTCTATGCCCCTTTTAACCTTAAAAATTAAACCAAAATGTTTGTCCCCACAACAAATGAAACTAGAATATCGTAGGATAAAATTTACATTAAACCGGGGCAATGTATTTGGTATTTGGGGATTATAAGGCCCCCTCTTTCAAGAAATTTATTTCGCAACCTGTGGAGCACAACAACGAATCATCGCTAGCCTAATTAATTGGTTTTTTTTTTCGAAAGTACATATTTATATTTCGAAATGACCATTGACAAAGTTAAGCTGATCATGAAATTTGAACATTTGAACTTTCGTACTTACGGAAACATATTAAAAATATTGTTTTGTGATTATGGTTAAGCGCATAGATTTAAAGACCATGCGACATTGATTTATTTAAGACATTTAAATTTTAAAAATATCACCAAATATTTTAAAAACATTTTTATGTCACTAAACAAATTTATCGTTTTTGTTATGTGACTTAGAAAAATGGCAAGTTTGCCTTTGTTTCCGAACAGTCAAAGAGACCTTCATTTTATAAATTACTACACAAAACGACAAAATTAAAAATGACGTTTAGCTCCACACTTAAATTGTTTAGTTTATGAGTGTTACTTGAACTTCGAAGTTGTACGAGTGTATATGAAATATTAACAGAAAATGTATGTGCGAACATAACATAATTGGGTAAACCGCCCTACCTTCAATAAAGACAAGTTCATCATTTAATAAGGAATTTGTTCAGTAATTTAAAATATTTTCAATCACCTTTTAGTTTTGTTTAACACGTTAATCGCCATATCAGTTGTATGTGTCTGACAATAAGAATTTCTCCATGGGCCATGTCAGTCATATATGTCTGACATACGGGATTTAGTACATAAGAAGGCCACGTCAGTAACTGATATCCGACGCAAACGATAAATTTGCCTTATCTTTCAAAAGCTTAGCCTTCTTTGAGCAACACCTGAAAATTGCTTGGCTTACTACAGAAAAATAAATAAAATAGACTTAGTTATATAATGCTATATTGTTACACTTGAAAACTTACATTTCAATAACTTTTATTTTGATAAAAAAAATTACATTGACTTATTATGTTGCCCAAAACATTCTAAGCAATAAAAGGGGTTTTGTTTGCAGTCTGAGCAACAAGTTGAAACTTTTCCCCCTCTTTTTTTGCTGCTTCTCGACCTTCTGCTTGGTTTATTTGGGCATAACATCCAACGCACATTCTTCTGTTTTCTTCTTTTCAGAACTAAACATTGTCTTTAGCATATGAGTTGAAGTTTTTCGTTTTTCAGTTATGTCCGAACTTAATCTAAGCATATCAGTAACCAAATTTTCACGAAATTGTCATATTGCTTTTCGTAATTATGTAGTATCTAAATTATGTAATAAAATTACCATGGCGCAGAGGAAAACTTTGTTGAAATCATTGTGGCGATTAACGTGTTAAAATTGAGAGATTCTACACGGAAAAAAATAAACTGATCCTCAGCTAAGAAAACGGACTTTTAATTCAAGAAAATGTACTTTTTTTTGATTTAAAAACTAATTTTCTTATTTCTATCGGGCTTTTCTTCATTTCAAGAAACACAATTCTTACATGAAGAAAAACTCGAAAGAAATAAGAAAATTAGCTTTTAAATCAAAAAAAAGTACATTTTCTTGAATTAAAAGTCCGTTTTCTTAGCTGAGGACCAGTTTATTTTTTTCCGTGTAATTCGCAATTTTTAAAAGTTGAAGAATTCAGCCTGATTTGTAGAGTAAATCGATATTTTCTAACTGGGACTCACTCCAAAGAAAAATCTGAGTCTTTCGAATTTTAAGCTTTCGATAAAAGAGAATTTCAAATTTGAATCAATTAATCAAAAAATAAATTGTTATCCAATGTTTTACCGAATATTTCATTACTTAATTGAAAATTTTATAAATCTTGGGTGTTTCTGAAAATTTTATTTGAATTTCGTTCGTTCTCTTGAAATTAAAAATTTGGATAAAATCCTGAAGTTTACAAATTTCATCAAAATTAAACATTTTTAATTTTGAATAATTCCTGGGATAAATAAATGTAATTTAATTGAAAAAACTTTTTCTTATAAAGGATGATCCAATAAGAGCTTCCGGAAGTTTTTGTGAAATAAAACGCATTGAAATCAATTTAATAATCAAAAATTGTATTTGTGACGTAAGTTCGGTTTATGACATTTAATATTTGAAAATAATTTGTTTTAAATGTTGTGATCCATTCTATGGGTCCAATTTTGGAGCATTTCGGTCGATATTCCGTTAATTACGCGTGTTATGTTCGCTTCTAATGCAAGAATCGATTGTGGTTTATCGATATAACCAAGTGATTTCAGATACCCCCATAAAAAGTAATCTAACGGCGTCGGATCACAAAATCTTGGAGGCCAATTCACGGGCCCCTTTCTTGATATGATGTTCTCATTAAAATTTTCTTTCAATAAATCGATGGTCTGGCCTACTGTGTGGCACGTTGCACCATCCTGTTGAAACCACAAGTTGGGTACACCAATATCTTGAATTTTTGGCAATAAAAATTCATTGATCATTGCTCTGTATAGTTTGCGCCATTGACGTTTAGACGTTAAAAAACGGTATAATTTGGAGTTGTTCCAACGCCCATAAACCAAATCGATGACGCAAAGGAAGGTCAATCGAACAAGCTGTATTTTGTTTGCCTTCAAACCAAGATCTCTCTTCAAAATACGCCACAATGTGCCATATGAGAGACCAAGAGCTTGAGAACGGCGACGAATTGATTGATTGCGGTCTTCACGTACACTCTCAGCTATACAGCAGCAATATTCACATTAGATCGACTTGTACGTTGTACGCACTTTAGTCGGGTGATGAATATCCAATAATGAAAAAGTGGTTCGAAATTTATTGATTGTTTTGCGAATAGTGCGTTCAATTGGACGATTATGAACACCATAAAATGGTCGAAGAGCACGAACACAATTTTCACTGAACACTGATTTTTGAAATAAATTTTCACAATTTTCAAACGTTGTTCTCGCGTAAGTCTATTCATGCTGGAATGTCAATGAATACTGGACACAAATGTCATATGAACATGACAGTTGTCACGCATGAATCCCAATGAGAATCCCAATTGGGAAAAGTACCTCCTATTGTATCACGCTTTATAAGGAAAAGTTTTTCAATTAGCTAAATTATTTTATTATAAAATATTTAACTGACCAAAAATAAATGCAAGAAAGCAAAATTAACATAAAACTGTGATCAAAAAGTAGTAAGACTTTTTAAGTATGTAAAACACAAACGGCTACGAGAGTGAAGTACATATATATAGCAAATAACAAAAAATATAAATGTATTAGTAAATACACTGTAAAATTACATTCTTATTAGAAAGAAACGTAACAACAGCCATATGTATATAAAATATAATTATTATAACACATATCATAAAAATAAATTACATATTATACTCGAAATTAACATATTGTATTTTTATAATAAATTATACAAATGAAACCAAGTCCAATAAAAACAACAAAAAATATATTTAACACGTTAATCGCCATGTCAGTCATATGTGTCTGACACTAAGAAGTTCTAAATGAGCCGTGTCAGACATATATATTAACATACGGGATTTAGTAGACGAAAACGATAAATTTGCTGTATCTTTCAAAAGCTTAGCCTACCAGGAGGAAAACTTGAAAATTGCTTGAGTAAGTTCGATTATGGTGGCGATTAACGTGTTAAAGAACTTAGACTAAGCTAACCTACACTAAAACAAAGTATGTATACGTAAATATTCGATGATGGATTGTGTAATTGGCTAAGTGAATCGAAATATGCCAACACATTTGGCTGTATTTTGTAAATACTTCGTAGTGGACATCATGTTAGCGCGACCCTCAGTTGACCATTGATCGATTTTATGCGTATCATATCCATTTTGATTTCATTGGGCAATATTCGATAGCCTTTAACAAGCAATCGTAGAGATGTCTAAGTGAATCGGAATATGCCAACACATTTGTTTGTTTTTAGACATCTTTACGATCGCTTGTTAATGGCCATCGAATATTTCCCAATGAAATAAAAATTTATATGGTACGCCTAAAATCGATCAATGGTCAACTGAGCGTCGCGCTAACATGATGTCCACTACGAAGTATTTACAAAATACAGCCAAATGTGTTGGCATATTTCGATTCACTTAGACATCTCTACGATTCCTTGTTAATGGCCATCGAATATTTTCTATTGAAATAAAAATTTATATGGTACGACCTTTTATTTATAAAATGTTTTTGGGTTCCAATAAGAATAAAATCTTAGAGGAGAAACATTTTTGGATTTTTCTATAGAGTTGTTATTGTTTCTTAAAATCCTTGACAATGGTGCGGAACACTGAAAATTCGGCCAATACATATATTAAAATAAATGAGAATTTTATAAATAATAAAAATTAAACCAAGAAAAATTAGTCTATAATTCAGCCAATAACATTTAAAAATAATAAAAGACTACATAGTGATAAAAATAATCTAAGAATAAAATCAAAATTCGTTTCCTTCCTTTCGTATTGTAGGACTTTCCTTAAGAAATATGTTTAACAGTGTAGTTACTATCAAATACAAAATAATTTTAAATTCTTATTGGATTTGTATGTTTTTTTTTTTTTGTTTTGTTATAAACTTCACTCTCATAAACGGCTTATTATTCTTTCAAATTTATTTCATTGTCTCCAAAGTAATCCCCTTCGGATAGAATACGCTTATGCCAACTTTTTTTTCCAGTCTTCGCAACAGTTGTTAAAGTCAGTTTCCAGACTGGCCTTCAAAACCTATTTCGATTTGGCTTGTATCTCTTCAATCCAGTCAAAACGATGTCGAAAGAACGGTTTTTGGGTTTTGGGAGTAGCCAGAAGTCAGATGGAGATAAGGTTCGAATTTTTGTACAAATAGTCACGTACAACCATTGCCGTGCGAGACGGCACATTATCGTGAGGGTGAAAAACCAAGAGATGCCTGCCCAAAATATTGATCGAAACGATATTTTCGTGATATCAACAATATCTCTAATTGTCAAGCAACGATTTTTGAGCACCAAATCCATGAATTTCTCCAAGGACGTTCATATTCTTCAACGCCTTCTTTGAACAACGTATACCGATCAAAAACTCTCGTTCTGGACAATGCATTGTCACCAAAAGCCTTTTCCAGCGTTTTCGACTCATTTTAAAAATCGAAAAATTACTTTTTAGATGAAATTAAGCGTATCTCACTAACAACTAAAGATATTGACACGAAATTTGACACAGATGCTGTTAAGGTGCTATCAACCTAAGAAAAAAACGACTCATTTGGATAAGCCCGCGATTTAAATGGAAAAGTCTTACTATTTTTTGATCACAATAGTACACCATTGCAACTTATAAAACTAAAATAAAATTTTTATTGAATTTTCAAGCTTATTGAAAATTTTCGAATCGAACTCAGATGTTAACTATGACCCTCTGTTGAGAGTGCAGAATCCATGGGCCGACCCACCTTTCATGTCAGCACTATAGGTTGGCATGAAGCCATGCAATGTGCAGGTGGTTTATACAAAATGGGTCTATAGCCGGACGTCCTCGATTTGGCTACTACTGCGTAAAGTAGGATGGTAAAAGTTAACTGCGAAAGAGTTGGGAGTGCCTTGAGCCCCAGAAAAGATTGCATAGAATAAAACGAAAAAAAAAGAACTCACTCACGAACATGTTTCGTCAAGTTCAAATTTTGGAAAATCAAGGTGTAAGAAAAAGTTAAAAAATTACACCGTATGAATTCAATTCAATTTATGCTGTACACAGCATTATATCAGAAGGATCTGGTGAAATGGTTACAATAATTACAAGAAACTAACTTTATCTTCCAAATAGGTCAACAATTTTCTAGAATTTCAAAATTTTCTGCCCGGCTTAGAGTATTTGATATTAAGGTTGGAGTCCAATTCTCGGCTTATTTTGTGGATACTGACTTATTTCAAAGTCTACAATAAGTCACCTCGCGAGAAGACTTATTGTAGACTTTCCTGACTTATTTGGGAGAGTTTCCACATAATTGACAGCGGTACGTTGCTGCTGTGATTTTAATAAATTTCACAACCAATAAATCGATAATAGGTTGCGGTATTTATAGAGCGGCGACGTTATTTAAACAAGAAAATAAAATACAAATGATTGACTTAGAGTCAAGATTGATTGACAAGAGCCCTTTTCTAGACGACTTTGCAGTTTTAACATAAGTGTCAAAATTGGATAAATCATATTAATATTTTTTGCGGTGAATAAATAAAAATAAGTTTAATATTTACCTATTATACGGTTTTTAACCGCGTCACATACGATGGAAGAAAAATTAAAATAACAAATGATATGCACTGTAATCAAAACGAGATATAAGTAAACACTAAACAACTGCATAAACAATACGAGGAGGTAAGTGGAATAGGGAACACAGTTTTACCGATTTTTATACTTATAGGTTTTAATGGCGTTTTTATCACATCGGTAATTTATCGGGAGTTCAAATCACAATTTTAACGGCATTACAGATAACACTGCGGTCGACTTATAAAAAGTATCAAAAGCAAGGATAGTCAATTCCAACGTATTTGTTGATGCTGAATCCGAATCTGGTCGCAAAATTGGCCTTTCAGTTCAGGATTTTGAGATATCCTAACCAAAAAGTGCAGAAAAGGCTGTTTTTATAGGTTTTCAATATTTTACTGTATTGTTAGGGTATTTCAGCAGTAAAAACTAATGGTGCCATGGTAAACTACCATCCATATCTATTACTGAGATATCGCAAATCAAAGTATTAAGACTTTTGTATGAGCTTACATATCACACACCTTAACCACGACATGCGAATTTATTAGTGCGTGCTTTCGGTAATAGATAAAGATATTTAAACGTTTAAAATTGGACATGTTAAAAGACATGTTAAAAACGATATAATTGAAGATTCATTTTCACCGTACCATTCACCACTATTGTTAGTGCCGAAGAATAATTGTAAAGACATAAAGAATTGGCGTGTGGTTGTAGATTTTAGGCGAATCAACAAAAATTTTTGTAGATTTTAGGCGAATCAATGAAATAATGTTGGGCTGGAATAACGTTGAAATTGTAGTTTTGCCTGATGATAATTTTTTTCTTGCCGTCCCGGTGGCACAGTGGTTAGCATGCTTGCTAAGCCCCAGAGGTCCCGGGTTCGATTCCCGGCGGGTGATGAAAAAATCACGGCTGGTTAATGTTGGATCAATGAATGAATCACTCATTATCCGTTAAAAAAATGATTACGAAACTTCAAATGAAGCGGCCAAATCCCTCTATGAGATGTAGCGCCAGCGAAAGAAAAAACAAAAAAATGATTTCAGACACATTTCCACTTCGGATTGACGAAATCTTAGACTAGTGCTAAATTCGTGCTAAATTTTATGTCATTTTAATTCTCGTGATTTGACAGCTGTTAGCACAATATCCGGGCATTACCAATTTAAAAGATTGTCGCAAATTTTCTGTTATTCAGAATTATCCGACTTCTACAAATTCAGATGAAGTTCGAAGATTTGTTGCATTCTACAATTATTACCGACGCTTCATAAATAATTCTACTGAAATTGCTAATCCACTTAAACGCATTGCTAAAGAAAAAAGCAAAATTCGTTTGGGATGAAAATTGCCAAAATTACAATATCCAGACTTTTCCGTACCGTTCAATTAAACAACGGACACTTCAGATGTGGCTTGTTGTGCCATTTTATCTCAAGTTAAAAATGTAAAGGATTTACCAGTTGCATTTGCTTCTCAAACTTTTACAAAATGTGAAAAACACAAGGAGACTTCACTTAAAGAATGTACAGCTATTCATTGGGCAGTAACATACTTTAAAGCTATATTTACTAGGACGTAAATTCCAGATTTTCACGGATCATCGGCCGTTAGTTTATCTATTTGGTATGAAACATCCTTCTTCTAAACTTACAATAATGCATCTAGATTTGGAAAAATTTGATTTTGAAATTAAATATATTAAAGGAAAGTGTAATGTCGGAGCAGATGCCCTCTCTCGAATTATATAGATAGCAATGATTTGAAGGGAATTGCGGTTCGTGCAGTAACTACTAGAAGTATGTCTAAACATGGTACTTTACGATGGAACCATTTGTTTTTACTGCTGAAATTCCCTAACACTACAGTAGGTACAGTAAAATATTGTAAACTCATAAAAACAGCCTTTTTTGCACTTTTAGGTTAGGATATCTCTAAATTCTGAACTGATAGGCCAATTCTGCCATATTCGGATTCAGCATCGAAAAATACGTCGGAAATGACCTATGCTTCCTTCTGATACTTTTTTTTGTCGACCAATGTAATTATCGTCTAAATATGCAGCATGTATCAGAATAAGGTTTTACATAAATCGCAAAGATGATATGCCATTAAATTAATTGCAAAAATTATTCAACGCCTAAAGGCGTTACATTAAAATTGCCGATTTACTGATTTAAGGTCCCAAAAGAAATAAAAAAAAATCCGATCCGCTCAAGTGATACTAAATCATTTATAGGACAAAGGATAATGACGGTTGAAAACTTAAATGAACCGCTAGTGAGGTTTCAGGATTTCATGTAGTTTTACAATGTTAAATCATGTAAAAATTATCACGATACAGCTTGCCACCAAAGAATGATAAATCCGAAATACTCGTATATGTCAGACAAATCAACCCTAACTATAGCACTGAGCAGGCATATGGTCTGTTATTTTGTTTTCTCGCAAGAATAAAATAAAATATTGAAGCAATAAAATTCTAAGAATAGATTGCAAATTCAATCGCCCCACCTTTGCCGTCACTCTAATTCCGATCAAAAGTTCACTCCACTTTGCTCTTCACTCCACTTTTACTATAAAGTGTAATCAGGTAACTGTCAAGTGTATTATAACTGAAATTATCTCTCCCATTGTGAAAAAGGAGCATAAGTAATTAATAACTGGCATATCTGACAGCATATTTTTTGGAATTTACTGAACATGTCGATACATTTTTATAATTAATATTACCGGAAATTCGGTAATAAATTTTATTCGTTAAATCCGAAAAACCGATAATGCATTCCTTAAATGAAAATTTCTAGGATTCAAAGGTTTAGTTTTATTGCCTTTTGCAGACGGTGATATTATTCGAGTGTAGCATTTAGATTGGCGGGATTTTGTATTCTTTAAGCAAACTGACCAGCTCCAAAAATAAATTTAAATCTTATTTTGTATGGTTATATTTGTTCGTGAAATTGTAACATTCAACGGCGAAAGTGATACTTCAAAATTTACTGTATTTATTATGAAATTTTTAATTCCGATGGCTTCATGTAACACGTACGATTAAAATAAAAAAACGAAAATAAAAAAAACCTATAAAAAAATCGTAATAAAAAAATACGATTGTTATGTAAAAAATAAATAATTAAATAATTTTTATGATAGTCCTACTTTTTGCCTTCACTTTCCCTCTTTTTTAGTTTCTTTAGCATTCTTAGGTAGGTATATTGTAAATGAATCAACTTTTATTTTAATACAAAAATTTACTATTTTTAATTAATAACGACTATATTGATCGTGTTGCCCAATTTTTTTTTTCTCTTAGCTTGATTTAATTTAATATACCTTCCACCTTTTATATTTGAAGCATTTAATATATGTACCTTCCGGTAAGTCCGCATGATTAAAATATAAAAACTTTAAAACAAATTTAACACCGTTTTACTATACTTCAGTAAGAAGATTTTTTTGAACTGCAATGAACAAAATTTGGGACCATGTGTGACCTTTGTCTAAAGGAGGGGTAAATGGTTTAACTTTGTGACATTAAGACACTCAAGAGGTTTTTTTTCTGGTATCTTATTGAAGATAATCCCTGATCGTCAAAGGATCGCATTTCAATTCTATTCTCTATCTATATAGTTGTTGAAGCTTGATACAGCGTAACAAACGAAACAAGCAGATTGGCTGTAACAGTACATGCTAATATTTACATAAATGCTGTTTAATTGTGCGAATATTATTGCTGTATTTCTACAGATCTAAGCCAAATAATTACCATGTTAGATTCTGGAATAAAGTGACATGCCCAGTTACTACACCTATAATAATCCTGCCATAGTCCGTAGTTTCTTTCTTTCAAGGTTTCTATTATTACGGAGGTGAATTTTTGGAAACTCACAACGGTTTGTGCAAACTACAAACAAAATAGTACAGTTACATTTCTCACCTTTCCATCAGACTAATCATCTCCCTAAATTTACGCCTGAAGAATTACGCCATATTTTTTTGTTTTAGAATGTTTAGCAGAAATTTAGTAGCCTTTAAAATAGTTAGAAAAGTTAGAATTATGAAATTAAGCCAGAATGACTCGGGGTAAAATTACCAGCAAATTATATTGTGATAAATGAATTTATAAAATACTTGGTTAAAACAATAACAAAATCAAAGGATGCCAATATTTGAGATTTGACGATTTAGAAGACTGATCAGTTAGAGGTAATTAAGAAATTCGCACTCTATTCATGATGTGCGTATGTAACAATTTCGTGAAAAATTTCTTTCCAACACTACATTTCATCTAAACTTAACGAAATAGAATGAAAATTTAGTAGATTTGCGATAGCTCAACAATCAAAGTTAGTTTTCAACAACCTGAGGAATTTCTTATTTTGGAAATAATCGGCCGAATAGCACTGCATAAAGAATGCCACATATTTTAGAAGATTTCGACAAACTGAAAGGTCTAGAGCAGTGATTTTCAAAATGTGGGCCGCAACCCCCTAGGGAGCCGTGGATCTGTTTCCAGGGGAGACTTAAAACTTCGCCTTAATATCTATCACTAATAAACCGCACAATTTCCTCGCACACAAATTTCTGAATCTGGCTATTATTATGACCGCTCCGCCTTTCTGTGCTGCCTTTCTGTGATGGTTTTTGCAAAATATGTGATGTGTAAGTTCTTATTCTACAATGAACATGAACAGGAATTTCAGAACGCAAACCTTGGTCCGCGGGACTAGAAAAAACATGGTTAAAATTGGGGCCTTTTAAGAAGTAACAACATTTTTAAATCAGAGGTAATCTGAAAGGTATCCGAAGTAAATTCTCGGAAATTAGGAGCTAAATTTAAAGTAAAAATTAAATTAGGCTGTTTTCCAAACGCCGACTTATCTCAGACTTATTGACTTATTTTACGCCATCTTGAATAAGTCAATGAAGTCATTCCAATTTCTTTTATCGACTTATTTTGAAAATTTTTGACAATACACAATAATTAGGCAGAATGTTTCCATGACACCAAAAATAAATAAGTTTTCTATAGGAAAAATTACTAAAGAATAAGTCACCTTTTCAGCAGATTTATTTGAATAAGTTCGAATAAGTCAATAAGTCGGTGTTTGGAAAACAGCCTCTCGTACTTTAATTTAATTTGAAATTTCAAAAATTATATGGTGAAATTGTATATTAGGTTAGGGTTGAGAACTTCAACTAGAAAATTCCATGGTTGTAATGTGTTTTTTTGTAGGGAATCCAATACCGATATACCGGTTGATTACCGAAATATTGGTAAATTTTTCGAATACTTACCGACGTTTTATATACATAACTATTTTCAGACAAAATGCCTATAGAACAGAAATTATTAATAAGTTTTATAAATTGGTCGAAACCTGTACCTTGGTTTTCCAGATCAAAATAGCATATTAGTCATTGGTGTCATTCTAATTTTCAGACTAAAAATCTTTTGCTTAATTTGCAAATCTACCAAATCTGATAAAAATTCAATTAACCCGATTAATTTATCATGGAATTTGGTAATTAAGGAAAAGGTATGTGTGCGTGGCACCAGATTTGGAGAATAAAACCCTTTACTATTCAACACAACACACTTGACTAGAATTATAAAACGAGTAGCAGATTTGTTTAAAGCAAACAATTACTAGGGATTTTTTTAGTCAGCCTGACAATACTTTTTAGTGTTTTGTAAACCTTATACTTTTTCAGATATGTGCAAAACAAATTTTCTGGCCCAATGGAGTTGACCGATTTGGAGTAAAATTCACTCGGACCTCCCAATTTATCAAACCAGCTTAAATCTGAAGTTTCAGTTCGATTGGTTAAGCCATTTGGGCTGTAGAGTGGACACAGACTGACAGACGGATCGACTGACAGACATACATCATTTCGAAACCCACTTTTTCGGACTCAAGGGACCTCAAAACAGATAAATCTTCAATAATCTCAAGGTCGAAAATTACCTATACTTTATTTTACTTACATAAAAGAAAGTAATACTCGTGCGAATGTTCGGCAATGTTGGTTCGAGCCGCCTTTCATGCCTATTGATAAAATTGCTATTCTCGTACCACTAAGATGGAAAATCCAAAGTTGGAAACACTCAAATCCCGATACTCAAACCCCTATTGCGTGAACCCATGTTTTAGGTGTCGGTTACTGTTGCTTATATACCTACTTAGTGGCCACAACAGCGAGAACGAATCAGAAAAACTTTAAAAGAACTGGCACAACTTGATGATGATGATACTCACATATGGAAGGAGGATTGGTTCGACAAGTATGAAAAAAGACCCGTTTAACTTGACGACGTCACTATAGTCCCAGTTTGTTTCTCGATATAATATCACTGCTAAAGGGGGGCGAGGGGGGGGGGATGAAATAATGGAAAAATTCAAAAATTGTAAGATATAGAAATTATGATGTGGGACCCTTTTACGATTGAAGAAACTGAAATTTCTGCATAATTTCAATGTTTAATGAAGGCCTTCGATGTTTAATGAAGCGGAAAAAAGAATTCGAATCCAATTTAGATATCGCTAAAACGATGGAAATCTGCGCGCGGTTATGTCGGGAAGAGATGGAGATCAATAATTCACAGGCACATAATAATGACCAGAATCTGGTTAATGTTCAGGAAATTCCTGATCCGTATCAACTGCTCCTTCAAGATACGAATTAAGGAATCAACGGTGACGTAGTAGCAACGACGATGAATAAGCTCGGGGCAATATGGAAGAAGAAAGACACCTTGATGGAGACTCCAAAGTTCCTCGAGCTCATGAGAAAGGCAAACGCAAAGCAATTTGAGATGGTAAAATATATTATATGGTTGTTAACCTCAAAAAACCCAATCCCGTTACAACTGTTCTTGACTGGTCCTGCAGGAGGTGGGAAACCTTTCTGATCAAGCTCACCATGGAAATTTGTAATCGATTCGGATGGTTATTGTAATGCCCATCTTGCATGTACATCCACAGGGAAAGCCGCAGTTGCTATAGGAAGCACAACAGTTCATGCTGCGTTTAAAATCAGCCTTTCGAGTTTCCAAACGCCATTATCGAACGAAATCAAGGGTTTATATAGAACTTTATTCAAGTATGTCAAGATGATGAAGTCAGCATGATTGTGGCGGAAATGTTAGAACGCGTAGATTTAAGACTGAAAGAAATAACGGAAAATTATGATGCCACTTTTGGTGGATTGCACATCATTTTTATTGGTGATTTGAAGCAGTTGCCACCGGTTAGAGCCACTCCCATTTGGAAGCAAAAAATACAGCGGATCGATAGTCAGCAGTTATGGAAAGAAATTGTTTTTTATGAATTGATCGAAATTATGCGGCAGAGGAATGCTGAATTCTCATCATTATTAACAAAGTTTGGCAATGGAGATCGATTGGATGAACAAGAGTTACAACCAATTGAATCAAGATTCTGCTCAAAGACGCAAGCTGAGGAACGCTGTCCAAATGGAATACGATTATTCAATGATAACAATTCAGTCGATGCGTATAATATGAGAATATTGAGTTCATCTGATGAAACATCGAATTCAGTTGCCGATGACGAAATACTCGGGTGTGGAACTAATCGCGAAAAAGAAAGGGTCGCTAGAGAGAAGCTTCACAAACTCGGCCCGATTGACACAGGAGGGTTACCATATGAAATTATTTTCGTGGTAGATAAACCCTACATCGTAACCACAAACATCGACGTTGCTGATTACTCAATGGGGCAATTTGATGAAATTGTTTACAAATACAGCAAGACACATTCACAACCTTTGGTATACGTAGCCTTATCCAGGGTCACGGCTCAAGAAGGACTTCATATTGTACCAACAGATGAGCGTAAACGTTTCTACCATGGTATAGACGAGAAATGAAACGATGCTTCCATTACGAAACGAGTTTACCCGGCTTTCTACTGTGCATCTTCATAGAATTGATCAGATTATACTCGGAAAAATCAGTAGAGGGGATATAATAATCTTTTCTCTCAATTGCCAAAGTCTCCGGGCACATGCGCGTGACCTCCGTGGCAATATAATACACAAATCAAATATATTAATGTTACTTCTTACACTTTCTGCCGTAGGCACTTGGCGAAACACACTTAATACACACATTTTTAAAATTTTTTAAAAACACATGTTAAATATTTCGCAAAATTACAAAAGGTTTAAAAAATCCCTCGATCGATTTCGGCTTATTAGGCCATCATCAGGAGTATCTACTAAACTGTTCATCAGTTTAGTATATACTCCTGATGATGGCCTAATAAGCCGAAGTCGATCGAGTGATTTTTTAAACCTTTTGTAATTTTGCGAAATATTTAACAAGTGTTTTTAAAAAATTTTAAAAATGTGTGTATATTAATGTTATCAGAAACTTGGATTCATAACGAGGAGCGGGTCGAAATTGAAAATTTTAATCGCATAATGCAATACAGACAACCCAGCATTAAGCGTGGGGATGGTTGCCATCTATCAAAATGTTGGCGATTCGCAACAGGAGTTTACTGTCTGTGATGATGTCTACTTGAGAAGAAATTCCCAGCACGTTAGTCAAACCAAATATGCTTTTGGCTTTATACTTTGCCTAACGGAAAACAAATTGTTATGGTCACAGTTTATACTTATGTCAATCAGAATGTTGAAGGCATAATAGATTATTTTCACGAGGCATTGTTTGCGATACATAAGAGGGTTCAAAACTGTTGAGGAAACGTTATCATGAACTTCTACTCTTACTTGGCGGTGATTTCAATATTCATTTCAATAAAGATGACGGATTGCGCTTAGAACAATTTAAAAAAAAAAGAACTTAAGTTAGATTTAGTTTCTGGTAGAACACTGGGGACAACTAGATATGGTACAACCAATTATGCGATGTCTTCACGATACGTAACTCATGTAACTTCCGACGTTCACGTATCATATTTTAGTTACCAGAAACCTATTGTTACAGTATTTAATAATGACGTTACTATTTACGGAATTAATAATGTTCAAGATGTTTATGTACATGCTTTCACTATTTTAAGACGTGCGTTTATTTATTCCCTTTGCATATTTTACATATTCCAAGAAAATCGTTCTCAAGGAGTAAACTGCAGTCGCGCGTCGGAGCTGACACGCACAATTTTGTTTTGACACCTTTTTGATCTCCTGCAATATTTCAAATTTTGAGTTGTGTCACTATTCTTTGTCACGTGCGACATGTCCATTTAAAATATTTAGTTTAGGAGGTTTTACTGCTACATCTAATTTTTAATAGTTCCTTATATAGAATCCTCTCAAGTTTAACAATTTTCTGGGATTCTACAATTTTTGCGAATAGGAACTTTTTTACCTGTAAATCAGATGAAGCTGAAAAAATATTTTGGGTTGATAGAACATTTTTTTAAATTGGCGGCATACCACTGATATGATATAAGTGAGATCCTTGAACAAGAATGCCCAAAATGCTTAGCTGTAAGTTCATTATTATTGAATAACATTTTTGGGGTCCCTGGATTATATTTTTTCGATTTCGGGGAAGTTTGAGAAGCACTGGTTTAGAGAATTCAGGGAGTTGAAAGGATGATTTTATGACACCGGCTTTTTTCCAACTTTTTCAGCAGATTTAATTGAAGCGACAGAAAAAATGTGTGCCACAAAATATTCGTAAAAGTGAGTAGACATTTAAAAGTCAAGCTTTAGAAAAAAAAAAATTTCTAGTAGCAATTGTAGCAGAAAAGACTTAAGTTATAATCTTTTTTTGACGATTCCAGTTTTTTTGGGCCGAAAGGCTAGTTTAGATTTTTCATTTAGGAAATGCGTCAAAGAAAACGTCGAATTGGACGTAATTATTACTGCAAATAAATAGCAAAATTTTAATGTTGGCATATTTGTTTAAAAAAAAAGGTAGCCGATTTGCAGCTGATGTTAAATTATTTGACGTTTAAAAGACGTTCGTCACTGTTTCTCCTCGCATTACTTTTTTAATGCGGCTTTTTCTAGCCAGTGTCATAGCACCACGTTACTCTCGTAAAATCTATGACACGTATTTTCTTAAAAAAACGAAACTAAACCAATAAGACTGAATTGTAATGCTGCAGCAAGCCAATTAGCAAAACGTTAAATAGCGATTAGCAAAATATTTCTCGTAAATGTAGAAAAGGACTTGGTTGTGCCAAACAGAAATAGAAGAAGGTCTCTCAATGCTGTATGTTTACCTCACTAACAAAGGGATTAATGCAACAAGATAAAGAACGCGCCTTTCTGGGATTTTTAAATATTTTGGCCAACCAATTCAGGTACTAAATTTAGCAAAAATATTATATGACGATTATTTGAACTTTAACATACAAAAGATCGAAGCGGTGAATTTTTTCTTTAGCACGTTGGGTAGCTAACTGCTAAACAGAATTTTATTTTGGTTATTGAAATTTGTAACTAAACTTTTTTTTAAATGTAGTAAATGTTTTCATTTTGCTTTAAGAATTTCTTATGAGTCCGGGAGACACATCGTATGCATCTACGTAAGTAAAGTGACCTATGCTGATTAGGGCTAAAGAATTTGTTTGTATTGGATCCGTGTCAGTAACGTAAATACAGTTCAATGGTTGATATTAGAAACGAGAAAATAATAAAATTCGTCTTAACTAAATACAAAATCTATTGGAATATTTCCACTCTTTTCGAATTCGTTAAAAAACTTGTTTTGTTGTAGATCCTTTTGTTATATTGACATCCTAATTAGGATGTTTTTGGATTTTAGCATAAAGGACAGGTAGTTTGTTTTTTAGTTTTATTAGTATATACGGAATATTATTTTTACTTGTAATTGTTAATGGTGGATTCAGCGAGAAAAATTTGCTAACTCGTGATCATGAATTATTGAAATTTCGTCATCTTTTCTACCCCCTCCAATTTATTTTTTTAAAAGAGCAACCATAAGAAAAAGTAAAAAAAAAAATTGGAGGGGTAAAAAAGATGACGAATTTCAATAATTCATGATCACTAGCTACCAAATTTTTCTCGCTGAATCCATCATAACAACGTACATATGTACATGTTTTATTATATATGAATTTCTCTCTTCATCCGCCCACGAAGTAATACAACTTAAAAATTTTACATAATAGGGCATTAATAAAGAAATTCATAATTCAAAATAAAATATTTATTACTACTTTGAAGTATGCTGTACCCAAATCAATTACTTATTCTAGGGGACTAGGGGTAGTTTACAAATTTTATTTAAAGTGCGTTTTTCTATTCCTTTTTTAAGTTTTATATTAAATATATAGGGTTGATACCATCTGATCCTGGGATAACTTTAATAATTTTACTCCTTTAACCATTGTGCTTATAACCAGATGTAGCAGTATTTATAATTCAAGCCGGGGTACTGTAACCTTTTTTAAGGTTGCTAACTAGTAATTTTACAGTACAAACTTCTTGTCAGATTCATACTGCGAATGCAAGAACCGAACGCGTTTTCAGATAAATCGGCGAAACTTCGTAATCAAAGGTACCTTGGATGCGAAGCGACAATTTTCAATTAAACAGATTTGCTGTACATTTAAGGTGACGTAAGATTGGAGAAATAACCTCGTTAGCAGAAATAGGAATAAGAGTCACCAATCATTTTTCATAACCCTTCAATTTTCTCGATAAATATGAAATATCACTCACCTGATTATTACCAAGCACCGCTTCTTTAAACGTCTCCCGAAAACGGCACCATTTATTGAATTCCGTTTTTTGTTTGACAGAACGATTATCCTTCTCAACAATCAATAACCCTTTAACACTTTGAACTAACACATCAAATTTAGCACATTTATCGCATTGACCAAATATTTTGTCTTTACACTTATCAATATAAATTTTTTCCCTAATAAAATGTTTGTATTCCATTTTTTGTTTGATGGAACGATTATCCTTCTGAACATTCAATGATTCTTTAGCACTTTGAACTAGCACCATTGAGCATTATATAAGAGGAGTATTTTCAGTACAACCAAATGGCATACGCAATTTCAAAACGATTTATTTTCTACTGATTTTGTGGGGTCTATCGCTTAAAAGAGACAATACTATATTTTTTCCTTTTTCCGCATTATTGTTAAAAAATAAAACAAAATAACAATACAGTATGTATACACTATACAGTATATTTCTATATGTACATTCATAATAAAAGGAAAAAAAATTATGAATGAATACAAAACCAACATTAATGTATTACAAGCCTGACTATCAACTGATTTTTCGCTTATACATGAAAGTATTCGTGATCGGATACACTATATAAATTGTAGCCAAAACAAAACATACGAAGTTTCCCACCAATACTTCCAAGTATAAGCGATTTAATGTAAGAAGATATCTGTGTACCTCATTACGGAATCAGGTTTGTTGTACATTAGTGTTGGTTTTGATACATAATAAAATAAATAATATTTTTCATGGTCATTATTGTTGTTGTAAAAAGGGGCAGGCTTGCATCTGAAATACACATCCATACATAATACAAATTACAAATTTTATACATACATATTTGAAACCTCCTGAAACAATACGAAAACAAAATTATTTTGCACCAAAAGTTTTTTTGAAATTTGTTGTTGTATTTACTCGAGAATGAAAGAATTAGAATTTTCAGCGAGATATTGTTTTAACTACACATACTCATTTTCTTTTATTTAACGAATTTTTTAACCATGTTGTCATTTTATTAATTTTGGTTATATTGTTTGCATCAGTTGTTTTTTACGGGTGAATTAATTAGGTAAATTACATTGGTAAATAATTTTAATTTTGAAAATGGGTAGTCCTGAAAAAAAAAATTCATCAGGAATAAATTGTACACCAAGTAAGTTTATTTAAGGTTTTTTGCTTCAATTTACGAAGTGGTAGTTTGTGAGTTTATGTCTATTTTGCGATCAAAATCTTTTGATTATTTTTTCTCAATAAGTTACTGTTTTTGTAATAAAAAAGTCAAATGTTTTACGTTTAGATTATTAAGAATTTGTCGACAAATGGTACTCCAAATTCACGAAATTGTCACGTTTTTACTCGACAATTTCTTAGATCAATTTGTCGACTTTTTCAAAATAATTTGTAAAATATTTTGTGAAAAATAATTTTTTTTTTCAACTTTAAATCCACAATTTACTCACAAAAAGACAACATTTATACAACAAACCGGAAAGTTTAGTTGAAAAATTGTCGAATATTGAATAACATTTTTGTGAAAATTAAAAATTGATATTTATATTTGTTTGGTTTTAAACTTATTTTTTTATATTTTAAATCTCCGAAGTTTCGGTGGTATTTTCCACCATTTTCAAAGAGCAATCGAAACCAACAATAAAAATTCTTTTCAAAAATTTTGAAAACTATTTACAAAAAATTCCAGTGTAGCTTGATTTGAAAGCTATTTTTTCAAAAATTATGTATAGCTTGATTCAAAAATATTTTTTATATAAAATAAAGTGAAGAACTTTTTAATAATTATGAAAAATAAAATGAATTTAAAAAAAAAAACGACTTATAATTGACTTTAATTAAATAATATATGATCATAATAATTTAACAAAAATTTGGAAACTTCCTGGACGTTTATTAAATTTTGCGAGTTTTGTTGAATTTGTTTGATGTGTATACTTTCCAAAATTAACCTTTTTGTAAGATTTGGTTCCCTATCTAGTATATCAATATCGTCAGACAATAAATGTTTACTTTCACGTAAGTGATTCGATATTGCACTGTGTGATAATTTAAAAGAACTTGTCGAATCGTAAACATGTTGGTAAACCCTCTTTTTTAAATTTTGTTTGGTTTGCCCAACATATTCCTTTCCACAAGAGCATTTCAATTTATAAACTAAATTGGATTGTAACACTTTTCGAATTTGGTCTTTTAATTTTGTAAACAAATAATTATCTAAACTTCGAAATGCTCTACCTACAACTTGTATATTGTAATTTTTTAACACAAATTTAATTTTTTCGAAAAGAATTTTCACGTAAGGTATGGTTAAAAAAATTTTACGAGTATTTTCAACAATTAAATTTTGAGGTTCACGGAAATTTTCTAAACAATTGTTATTTTTGTCTATAGCCTTTTTTATGTTCTTCATAATAATATTTTTTGGATATCCGTTTTTTACTAATATGTCTGTTAACTTCTTGAAATTAGCAGAATGATAACCATCATCTGATAATTTCAAAATTTTGTCTGCTAACAAGAATACCGTATTATTTTTGTACGAAGATGGAAGCCAAGAATCATAATTTAGATAACGACCTGACCATGAATTTTTACGATACCAATCTGTTTTTAAGGTTCCATCTTCACCTCGCATTACTATGACTTCCAAAAAGGCTAAACGACCTTGGTTTTCAATTTCACAAGTAAAATTTAATCGCGGAGTAAAACTATTAAAAATATTTAGAAAATTATCCACTTCTGAATTTGGAATAGCCGCAATAATATCATCTACATACCTATAAAAGAAAATAGGTTTAATGGAAGATGCTTTCAAAACCTCAGTTTCAACATACTCCATTAATAAATTGGCTATTGTTGGACTAACTGGTGAACCCATTGGGCAACCGAATACTTGTTTAAAACATCTCCCATTAAAACTAAATTCCGTATGATTTAGAACAAATTTTAACGCTTCCAAAAATTCGTTCAAACTCAAATTTGTTTTACTTTTACTTTTTATTTCATTACAAAATTGTCCAATTAAATTTAAAACCAAAGATGAATCCACATTTGTAAACAAAGACACTACATCCAACGATACCAATATACAATTTGAAGGCAGAATAACATTTTTAATTTTGTTTCTAAAATCTTCCGCATTTTTTACAGATGAAAAATTGTTCCCCACAAAACAATTTAAAATATTTGACAAAAATTTTGATAAGTTATATAACGGCGAACCTACATAACTAATTATTGGTCTAACCGGACAACCAACCTTATGAACCTTTGGTAGACCATACATCCGCGGAGTCGTACCATTATAATTTCTAAGTTCTTTAGCTACCGTTCTATTAATTTTGCCTAAACGTTCCCAAGAAGTAATTATTAAATTTAGATTTGTTTGCATTGAAGAAATGCCAACTTTCCGTATTTCAATATACGTATTGTTATCTCATAAGAGTTCATTTAATTTTTCCAAATATGTATTCTGTTTTCGGCATAAGTACCGTTGCATTGCTCTTATCAGCTTTCAAAACGTATACTTCCGGATTTTCGTTTAAAAACGTTTTCGCTTTGTAAGCTTCACGAATTTGTTGCATTTCTTCAATGCGTAAACATTTTTTGTTTCCAAAATTATTTCCTGTTTTAAAATTTGTTATAATGTTAACTAATCTATTCCGAATAATGTTACGGGTCGCTTCGTCTAAATTTGAAATACTACTCTCTAAATTTGCTATAATACTATTGTAAGGAACCAAATCTTTTTTGAAAGGTAGACAAAATTTATTACCTAATTTTAGAATTTTCAAAGTATGGTAACCTAGTTTGTCAAACCAAACAAAATTTAAAAAAGAGGGTTTACCAACATGTTTACGATTCGACAAGTTCTTTTAAATTATCACACAGTGCAATATCGAATCACTTACGTGAAAGTAAACATTTATTGTCTGACGATATTGATATACTAGATAGGGAACCAAATCTTACAAAAAGGTTAATTTTGGAAAGTATACACATCAAACAAATTCAACAAAACTCGCAAAATTTAATAAACGTCCAGGAAGTTTCCAAATTTTTGTTAAATTATTATGATCATATATTATTTAATTAAAGTCAATTATAAGTCGTTTTTTTTTTTTAAATTCATTTTATTTTATATAATTTTTAAAAAGTTCTTCACTTTATTTTATAAAAAAAATATTTTTGAATCAAGCTATACACAATTTTTGAAAAAATAGCTTTCAAATCAAGCTACACTGGAATTTTTTGTAAATAGCCTTCAAAATTTTTGAAAAGAATTTTTATTGTTGGTTCCGATTGCTCCTTGAGAATGGTGGAAAATACCACCGAAACTTCGGAGATTTAAAAAATAAAAAAATAAGTTTAAAACCAAACAAATATAATTTGTATTAAATAATAAAACTTAAAAAGTTAACAAAGTATTGATATTTATTTACTTGATATTAAATTTATGGAAAAATTATCTATTGAAAATGTGAAATATTTGTGATGTTTGAGGAAATGTTTTTTAAAATATTTATTAAACATCAGCAGCATTTAATTTTAGTAAATTATTTTTTAATTTAATTTTTATAAAATTAATTTAAACGTAAGACATTTACAAGTTGCCTTAAATTGATTGATAATATAATTCAAGCTACAATTATTAACAATTTCATTTCATAAAAAAATTTAGATCGAAAACGGCGAGTAGATCAAAGGAAAAAACAGATAACTTGTATAGTGCCAAGTTGCAAAATTACCTCAAGAAAATCAAATTTAAAATTTTTCAAATTTCCGAAAGATGAAATTAAATCCCAGAATTGGGTAACTGCGATAGGCCTTCTACAAAATGAAATTAAAAATAAACATAACTATATATGTCAGCGACACTTCTTAAAGGAAAATATTTCGTGTTCCAACAGATTAACAAAAAACGCAGTACCTTTTCTTAATATAATTAGTAAATCAAACGCCGAGAAAGATACACCTTGCTCCAGTAAATCAACCCATATTGTTAGTTTAGAGACTGAAATGGTTTTAAAATCATCACCAATAACACGAACCACTAGTACTCAAACGGAAAATGACAACAATGAAATTGAATTTTTGAAAATAATTGATAAAATTAACTGTCACAACTGCCAAACATCGGACAATCAAACATATACTTCTCAAAAACATCTAAAAAAGGATAGCATAATTCAACTCTACAGAAAAAAATTGCAGAACACCACCCGAAAATTTAAGTTGCTGCAGGTCAGGTACAATAACATAAGGCGCAGCTTGACCCGACTTCAGATTAAAACCGGTAGTTTGGTGAATATTGATCGTCATATTGAAAAACTAGACATAAACGAAACTACAAAAAGTGTATGTAAGCTGCTTGTAAAGAAAGATTTTTATTATAATGAGAGTGACAAACTATTTGCACAATCCTTATTTTATAAATCAGCTTCCACATATAAATATTTACGAGATCAATTAAAACTAAAACTACCATCAACATCTTCAATTTATAAATGGTCTCCAATAAAATTCATACCACCAGGAATAAACAGAACTTTAATAAGCCAGCTAGCAAAAGTTTTCCAGAATATGTCAACACAATCAAAAATATGTGTTTTATGCTTTGATGAAATAAGCATTAAAAAAGATTTAACATTTAATATTTATTTAGATAGAGTTGAAGGTTTTTGTGATGATGGCCGAGAAAGAAATACAGAGTTAGCAACATCAGCATTATTTTTCATGCTTCGCGGATTGGTGGAAGACTGGAAGTATGTTTTAAACTATATTTTAATCAGTAATGCAACAAAACCTGAATATTTATCTCAGTTAATAAAGGATAATATAAGGGTTGCAAATGATGATCTAAAATTAAATGTGGTTATGGTAACATTCGATCAGGCAGCAACTAACATCTCTACCTTCAAAATACTTGGAGTGACACATGCTACGCCATATTTCTTCGTTGATGATCATAAAATATTGGCCCAATTTAATCCACCACATTTAGTTAAATCGGCGAGAAACGCGTTTTTATCAAATCAAATTCAACATTCTGTTTTTGGAGTAAGCGATATCAATGTTGTTCGGAAGATTTTCGAATACGATTCTGTTCAAAAGATTAAGCTTATGCCAAAACTAAATATCACACATTTTGAACCTAACAGCTTCCAGAAAATGAATGTCAAAAGGGCGGCCCAAATGTTAAGTAACACTGTTGCAAGTGCAATAAGAACAACGCTGCAAACTAAACCTGAGATATTTGGTGATTTTCTCGAAAATGCCATACCGACCATTCATTTCATCCAAAGATTTAATGATCTATTCGATTGCTTGAATTGAAGACATTTTGGTTCTTCTGCACCTTATGAAAAACCTCTAAAAATTGATAACAATGTGTACAAATATTTAGAAAGCAGTTTATTATTTTTAGATCAAATAGAAATAATGTCTAAAAATGCAAATTATTTTAAATTTATCACCGGTCTTAAAACTACCATAAACGCGCAGCTGCTACTAATTAATTATTTACAATCACAATTTAATATTGAGTATGTGCTAACAGGTCGTACCAATCAGGACTGTTTAGAAAAAAAATGTTCGCTTCTACGTGGCAAAGGTGGATATAATTTTATGCCGTCAAGTCATGAAATAGGGGTGCATTTTGCGAATGTAGTTGTGAGAAAGATCACACTTGATTCCCCGTTTCGCAATTGTATTTCGGACGAAGCCACAAATATTGATTTGGATTGGAGCAGTTTTAAAACCGAGTATGAAAATAGTTTAAAACTAGAATACTCAACAATTGGAAATACCACACCTACCGAGTCCGACGAAATCATTGAAAACGCGGAATTACATATTCTAAAAGACAACGCAATAGTTTACTATGCCGGATATTATATTTCTAAGAAAATTAGTTGCCAAGACTGTAAATTAAAATTACTAAAAGAAGGTGACATTTTTATTTCAGACACATTTTTATGTGAAAACAATTTTAAAAGGAACGAGAGTAATTTTGGCTCACTCAAAGACCCTTCAGAAGAGTTTTGTCAGATCGCAAGATCGTTGGTGATCGTTTTTGAAAAATATTATCATTTAAGATGCAATTCACCAAATTTGACAGTATTTTTCTTGGATAAATGCCTCCAAATGATAAAACAAGAGTATATAACCTTTTTACCAGATGACGGGACTGCATGCTTTGAACACATTCGAAGTTTAATTTACTTTTTTGTTCTAGTCTTAATAAGAAAAAACTGTAAGTGGTCTGTTTTAAATAACGAGTTTTCTAAGTCGAAATGTCGGTCAAAAACAAAACAAACATCAATAAAAATAAAAATTTTGAAAAATTAAAAATAAATGTCTTTTAAATGAGAATTTTTTATGTATTTAATTTTTTTAGTTTAATCATATTAAACTAAGTTAACTGATACACAAACGATGAGAAAACAATTAAAAAATACTTAGTTCGACTTAAAAGTTACCAGGACTTAATGAGGACCATTACAATATGTAAGTATTACTCATTCTCCTCAACTCGCTCTTCGAACAATGTTTGACATTTTCGGAAATAGGCTATGGGTAACTTCACAGTAAATTTTGACCATTAAATTAGATCATTATAGAAAAATTGAATGGTGTACGTTTATTGTAAAGTTACCCAAAGTTTTTTCCGAAAACGGCAACTATATGTAGATTTACTTACTTATTACCCGATCTCCTCAAATAGCTCTTAAAACACATTCAAACCGAAATTTCCTATTATTACTTTTATGTTTCTCCAAATAGCACAAACAATTTATTTAAATACATTCTTAGAAATGATAAGTATTTTATTAGTCAAATTATTATCAATCAAAATTGTCATCAAATTTATTGTCCTTTTAAAATTGTATTTGTTTCTTTCATATGGTACCAAGCATGAGACAAATTTAAAAAGCAAGGTAACTAACATGATAATAAAAAAGGTGAATGACCTCAGAAAACAAAACATATTTCCGTAACATCTAATAATTATTTCAAAAAAACTTTTGGTGCAAAATAATTTTGTTTTCGTATTGTTTCAGGTGGTTTCAAATATGTATGTATAAAATTTGTAATTTGTATTATGTATGGATGTGTATTTCAGATGCAAGCCTGCCCCTTTTTACAACAACAATAATGACCATGAAAAATATTATTTATTTTATTATGTATCAAAACCAACACTAATGTACAACAAACCTGATTCCGTAATGAGGTACACAGATATCTTCTTACATTAAATCGCTTATACTTGGAAGTATTGGTGGGAAACTTCGTATGTTTTGTTTTGGCTACAATTTATATAGTGTATCCGATCACGAATACTTTCATGTATAAGCGAAAAATCAGTTGATAGTCAGGCTTGTAATACATTAATGTTGGTTTTGTATTCATTCATAATTTTTTTTCCTTTTATTATGAATGTACATATAGAAATATACTGTATAGTGTATACATACTGTATTGTTATTTTGTTTTATTTTTTAACAATAATGCGGAAAAAGGAAAAAATATAGTATTGTCTCTTTTAAGCGATAGACCCCACAAAATCAGTAGAAAATAAATCGTTTTGAAATTGCGTATGCCATTTGGTTGTACTGAAAATACTCCTCTTATATAATGCTCAATGCTAGCACATCAAATTTAGCACATTTATCACATTGACTAAATATTTCGTCAGTACACTTATGTTTGTATTCTGTTTCATATTCAATTATATAACTTACGTCTTTATGTACACTTTCGGTAATTTTACCACTTTTAGCCACTTTATGTAAATGCACAAATTTTTTATAAAGGGAATTTTTTCTTCTAATTACTCGATTCATTTTGAAGAATTACAAGCAATACTTTGGTTTTAATTTATAGACTGTCTGGATATAAATTTTCAGAATTTAAATTTAACAAGCACTACACAAAAATTATATTGAATTCTATTGGTCTAACTATTCGAAATAAAAGAATTTAAGTAGAACGATTGAACGATCTGTTCTCAACGAAAACTGAAACTATAATAATCTTATGTCGAATTTTTTTCGTTTTTTAAAATCAATGTACATTTTGTGGGGCGGCAAGGACAAACAAAAATTGATGTTATTTTGTGTTTGTATTGGTAAATAATAAACCGGCTGTGTTTTTGCTGCATTGTCGTTTATGGTGGATTCAGCGAGAAAAATTTGCTAGCTCGTGATCACGAATTGTTGAAATTTCATTATCTTTTTTACCCCTCCAATTTTTTGAAAAAAGAAGGAAAAAAGATTAGAGGGGTAAAAACGAAATTTCAACAATTTATGATCACAAGTAATTAAAAGACCATACGAATTATATTAAATCTGAGGAAAAATTGAGTTTCCATAAGAATCCTAAGAAATCCTAAGGACTCAGCTTCTAATACAATGATATTAGTAATATGTTTGCGAATTTACATATACATAATGTTTCGGAGGAAAATATTCATCCAAATAATATCACCACAATACCATCCTTTAATATTTGTGAAAATGCCATTTTAACTGAGCTTCAATCACTTAATTCTAATAAGGGCTGTGGTCCCGATTTGATCCCACCTGTATTTCTAAAAAAAATCTGCTAAACAATTGTGTAAGCCACTTGTAATAATATAAATCACTGATTGGAGGTACTTTTCCTAAAATGTGGAAGAATTCTTATATAACTCCAATACACAAAGGAGGTGACATTACAAATATTAAACATTTTTGAAAGAATTATCCACAACTTACTCTTTGAAAAACTGAGAAGTAAAGTCACTGTCCTTCAACATGGGTTTTTCAAACAAAGATCCACACAGTCTAACCTGCTTAACTTTTCAGTATGTATATAATTCGCTTGACTTGAACAACGGTGTTGATGTTATTCATACAGATTTTCAAAAAGCGTTTGATAAAGTCAATCATAACGTTCTAAATAAAAAATTAAGAAGTTAAATGGATAGGTTCACGTTCTTATTTAGTTAAAAGAACACAATATGTTGTTTTAGAGAATGAGAAGTCTCGTGCACTATCTCCGTCTTCAGGGGTTGTTTAGGGCTCCATTCTTGAGCTTCAACTTTTTATTTTATTCATAAATGAGTTGTTGATAATCTTGAATGTTAATTGTTACCCTTTGCTGACGACCCCAAGTATTTTTATCGATTCAACCAATCAATGACTTTCAGAAACTGAAAAATGGTCTTAATCGCCTACATGATTGGTGTGTAATCAATGACATGAATTTAAACATCGACAATTAGCTACTCTTTAGCAATACTACCCTTATTTCAATAGATCAAGTGAAAGATTTAGGAGTTATTGTCGACAATAAATTCAAATTTAATATCCATATCCAGGGCATCTCCAACAAATCATTAAAAATCCTTGGCTTTATGATGAGGAGTTGTAGTGATTTCAATAATCCTTCATCATTTATTTCAATGTTTAATGGACTGGTTCGTAGCAACCTTGAATATTTAACCACTATATGGAATCCTGTATATACGCATGTCACAAACTCAAGGTTGAAAGAGCACAAAAAAAAATTACGCGTTTCTCGAACTACAAAAGCAAAGTTCCGTACGAACCTTACAATATACGTCTTAAACGTTATGGTTTAGTTTTACTGAAGAGCAGAACAAACTTGACAAATTTTGTAGAGCTCGGACAAACTTATAAAAACAACTTCAGATTTTATTCCCCTCTAGTGAGATTACAAATGAATCATAACGTTCTTAAATTTTGATTTGTCTTTGTTTTCATTCTAGGTTTTTAAAAAACTAATTACTAAATTTTATCATAGTTTAAATATTGTATAACAATTATTATTTTATTTTTGACAAGCATTTATTTTAATTGACTAACTTAAATTAACTTCATATTGTTCCTAACATGTAATTGGATATGTTTATCTGTTTGTTAGCGATAATTGTGATTAAATAAATAAAATAAAATAAAATCACGAGCTAGCAAATTTTTATCGCTGAATCCACCACTAGAAACGTCATTCGCCAATTTATTTTTGCAGTATTTAAGGCGGATTCACGTTGCGTTTATTCATTCGTTCTGAACATTCTTTTAATCCAATCAAAGGAACCGAACGAAAAATAACGTAATCTTTAAGGAATAAGATTGATTCACTGTTGTTTTCACTGTTTGAATACACTATTACTTTACGCAAAAATTGACACCAGAATTGCTCCAACCAGATGAGGCGTTCTCTTGCTACAGTGGTTGAAACATTATAAATCGCTCAAAATCAGAGGTTCATGGCGCCGCTTTGCTCGCCGCCTGATGACATCATTGCGATAATATTATGCGGGAGGCAGGAAGCCAAACGAACTATCTAACAAATCATATCTTTAAATTAAAGGTTATGTTTTTTGTTGGTGACTAATTGCACACGACCAAGGGCAAAATTTCGCATCGCTCACTTTCCGACAATGAGGCTCTGAGGTTTAAGACGTTATTACGTCAAAAACTCCTTCCTCCGAAGGCGCAGATGTACATTTCTAATGTGGAGTTCGATTGGGCAAAATAAATCAATTTACTGTAAAAAAAATGATTTAAAATTTAAATCATAACGCGCGTACGATTGGGCATGAATCTTTTAATTTTTGATTTAAATCAATTTTGACAAATCGTGATTTTTTGCAGGATTTACCAATACCAACAAAAAAGAAATGCCAATCAAAATTGTGACAATTCAAGACGTCAAAAATTTCGTAATTTTTAATCACTCCTACGAGTTTGTTATTTATTAATATGTAGATAGGTTGTGTAATTAAAATAATTTTTGTGACAAAATCTGTGTAATTTTGTGCTTAATCAAACTAAAAATTTACTGACGATTAACTAACCTTAAAAAAATATTCACATATATTCACCAATACAATCATGCTGCTTGTGCGTACGATTGATTGGGCATCAAAAACTTGATTTTTTTGACAATCCCAATCGAACATAAAAAAAACATTGAAATGTTTCTGTAGAAAAGAATCAGTTCTTGATGAAAAAAGGAAAACTACATATTATAAAACAAAAGAAAAAAATTAAATACTCCACTCATTTAGAATTCCTACAAAATATTTTTTTGTTGTTGATCCTGTTGTTATTGGTACAATAAAAAAAGGTTTAGTTTTAGGTTTATTATTTCTTAATTAGGTTTTTTGTATTTTAACATTTAGGAGACAGGTAGCTCGTCTTTTGTAAGACATATGTTTTACTATTTATGGATGGATTTCCCTAACTGCTTTGTGGTAGTCATGTGCTAAATCGATCCTTCTTGATCTGGTTTGTTTATTTTCTCTTATGCTTTTAATTTAAGCAAAAAAGATCGATTTAGCCCGCATCACTACTTTTTTACGCGTATCAGTGTTCGTTTCTTGATGCCTCAAAAATGAAAAATTAATTTTTACAATGCTTTGTGTTTTCTTTGAAAAAACTAATACTGTGCACCAGCATGACCCGAAATATAATTTGTATTTATCGATGATGCAATAATTTTTCCATCTTCATCCAAGACATCTTCTAATTTAGATACACAATAACAAATTTCATCAGATAGAATGAAGGCTAGGGCAACCAGCATTCGAACCTTAATAATAAAATCTACGTCGTTATACCATATCTGGAAGCCAATTTTTCTTTCTGCACTTTTCACCAAATAATTTGGGTAAAATGAAATAAACAACCCTTAAAAATTACATCCGGCAGGAAATTGTTTAGTGCAGAAACTAAAGCTAATCCGAAATCTGAAATAATTCTGAGCTCAGGACACTCCCTTCAATAAGGTTCACTATGATTTTCTTTAGTGACAGAACTTTTCATTAAAATTCGTTTCCAGCACACCGTGTCCCATATTTTAATAATAGATGTATTTTTTGTCATTTAACTTTATACCTAAATTCACAACGTGAAAACTTGTTACATAATTTGCAACATTCACAAATATGTTGTCTCCGGTTCGGGTCACGGACTACCCCACGTTGCGAATCCAGAGTTAATAACAAAGATACAAACTAAAAACGATAAAATACATTGCAACACATCGGAATTTGGATATGGCCAATTATTTTTATATTCACACCCAAAATTTGAACGAAAGAATTTTTATACAGTACACACAAAAAAAAACCACCCTAAAATTTAGAAGCTGAGATTGATGCTATCAACCAAGTGTTGACGCGTTTGACTTCAATAAGCTTTTCACGTTTAGCCGACGAATCGTCGACATAAGATTTCTACGAAACTATCCCTCCGCATAACCATATATCGAAGCTGCCTCTCGTCGCCAAAATGTTATTGGAAATAACTCTTAATGTGAATTAAAATAACCACGGGTTTGTTCAACTGAAGTTGTGAGAAGTAACAACTGCATTCATTGCATTCATGAAAATGCATTGCGATTGCCGATAATACCAATTAAAAATTATAAGCAAATTGATGCCTGGTCATATAACACTAAGTCTTCTTCGTAGTCGACATATAAATCATATCATTGACATGAATCGGCCACACTGCGCATACAATTTATGGAAGCCGACGAATTTCATAATAACCGTGTTCAATTGTTTAGTTTACACAAAACGTACGACCACAAATCAATATTATACAGATCATTCATATTGAACAAAAAAATGAAACCTAATGGGGTGCTGCAACAGAACAGAAACAAACCTTTCAAAAATATAAATATTTTAGAAACAAACCAATTTAAAATCAGAAATACGCGCCTACTTGGATAAATAGCATTAATCCATTGAAGTACATTGAACAATACATTGAATGTATGTATATACATATAAAGAATGTGTGTACAGTTTGTTCTTTCTCTCTCAGCAAGTGTAATTTAAAAAAATTATAAAACTTATGTCGAGTTTTTCAGACTAAAAAAACTGAACTCGAACAAAAAAAAACTGAACTAAATCATTTTCTACTATGGCCAGTTCCATTTTTTTTTGCTCAAGATCAGTTTTTCTTAGTCTGAAAAAATTCGACATTAGTACCTAAGCCACCTTCATCCAACCTGTGCAAAGCAGGATATAATGGAAGACCTTAAACACCAAGGCTTCAAAATAGAGGATGCGGTAAATATCCTAAAGAAAGAAAAAACTGTAACTGATCAAGGGATTAAAATGAATAAAAGGGGGCTCCCATTGTTTATGCTTACTTTTAATAGCACGGAAAAAGTGGAAATTTTTTTCAATATTAGGGCAGTCCTTAACATGAGAGTTCGAATAGAAGCGTTAAGAAAATCCACAGGCTTGATACCTCAGTGTAAGAAATGCCAAGGATATAATCACACGCAGAAATATTGCAAACGAGAGCCTAGATGCGTGAAATGTTCGGGAAAACATCTCGCCCAAGATTGTAGGTTCACAAAAGCTACGCCTCCAAAATGTGTAAACTGTAATGGAGAGCATCCCGCTAATTATAGAGGATGTGAAGTAGCCAGGGAACTTCAAAATCTGAGAAATAAAAAACAACAAGGCCCGCTAAACCGTGGGATGTTCAATAATAAGACAATATCTAAAAATCCAGTGGTAGAACTACCACTAACAAGTGCAATAGCAGGCCGAAAAACATACTCCCAGATTGTACAACAGCGGGAAGTAGTAAGTAACAACGAAGACGGTCAAAGCCTAATTCTTGAAAAAATTTTAAAGAATACAGAAGCATTAAACTTAAGGCTACTAAAACAAGAAAGAAGCCTGGACGCTTTAAATAAGCGGTTAAATAAGCAAGAAACAGTGAATGAAATCACTTCTATGATGTACTAATCTATGAAGATGAATAACACATTCAGAATCGCCAATTGGAATGCAAATGGGCTGTTGCAACAAATTCCAGAGTTAGAAATTGTCCTAAATATAGAAAAGATAGATATATGCCTAATTTCAGAATCTCATTTGACAAAAGATTCATTCGTTAGAATTCGAGGATACCAGTGCTATCACGCCATCCACCCGTCAGGAAAAGCGAGAGGAGGTTCAACCATATTTGTGAAGGAAAACATCAAACATTACGAAGGAGTAAAAATTGAAGAAGAAATTATGCAAGTAGCCACCATTAATGTTCGAATAAATAGTCAAAAGGTAATCAACATATCTTCAATATATTGCCCTCCACGTTATAATCTGACTAAAGAAAACTATGTTACGTTACTCAAATCGCTCGGTTTTAACTTCATAATCGGAGGCGATTTTAATGCTAAAAATACATATTGGGGATCAAGGCTAACAACCCATAAGGGTAAGGAGCTATTTGCAGCTGGTCGGGCACTAAACTGCGAGTTCCTGTCTGGAGGTAAACCAACATATTGGCCAGCGGATACAAATAAGATACCAGATTTGATAGATTTCTTTGTAACAAAAGGGATATCTGTAAACTACGTATTACTCGAAAACAGTGAAGGAATTTCATCTGACCACACACCTGTCATTATGACACTCAGTGATACCATTATCAAAAAAGAAAATTTACCTAGGTTAACAAATAATAAAACAAACTGGGACCTCTTCCGGAAAATAGTCGAAGACAATACGGAACTACAAGTACCAATTAAAACTCCGGCAGAACTTGAGGTTCAATTGGAGTTGCTGAACAACAGTATTCTGCAAGCAGCATGGCAGAGTACTCCTCCTACTTGTAATCAAACGGAAAGTTACATCAACTACCCAGTAGAAGTGAGAGATCTGGTTAGAGAAAAGCGGAAAGCTCGAAAAATCTGGCAGAGGAATCGAGCACCACAAAGCAAATCACGACTTAATTATTTAAGCAACAAATTAAAAATGCTTATCAAAGAAGTCAAGAACAAATCTTTTAATGAATACCTGGCTGGCCTTTCTGGCAACAAAGACACTAATTACTCCCTTTGGAAAGCAACTAAAGGTCTTAAAAGGCCTAAAGTACAAATAGCTCCTATCAAGAATGACGATGGAACTTGGGCTAGAAGTGCCAAAGAAAAAGCTGCATTGTTTGCAGACTATCTTGAAAACACATTTCAACCCCTCCCAAGGCAAACAGCTGAAGAAAATATAATTTCAGTAAATAAAGTGGATAACCTAAACATAAAACCTGTAACACTACAAGAGCTAAAAGATGAAATTAAAAACAACTTAAGTTCAAAAAAATCCCCTGGTTATGATTTAATCACTGGACTTATAGTTAAAACTC
Organism: Tipula helvola; assembly: GCA_963556165.1. Lineage (NCBI taxonomy): Eukaryota > Metazoa > Arthropoda > Insecta > Diptera > Tipulidae > Tipula > Tipula helvola. The sequence continues at coordinate 193,695,171 of OY744483.1, read as the reverse complement.
TCCCAGAAAAAGGAGTACGAAAATTACTGCAAGTAATCAATGCAGCCTTCAGATTAAAATACGTTCCATACCAGTGGAAAGTGGCAGAGGTGATAATGATTATAAAACCTAACAAGCCGCCAAACAAGAAAACATCGTACAGGCCGATTTCCCTACTTCCTATAATTTCAAAATTATTTGAAAAGTTACTACTCAAGAGATTAAAATCAGTAATAGAAGACAGAAAACTCATTCCTCCTCACCAATTTGGATTTATAGAGAGACACTCTACCATAGATCAAGTGCATAGAATCACAGATCTAATTGAAGATGCTCTGGAAAATAAAAAAATATGCTCAAGTGTATTCTTGGACGTATCTCAAGCCTTTGACAAAGTATGGCACCGAGGCCTGGAATATAAACTACACAGAGATCTGCCGAAGCAGTTTTACCTGATTTTAAAGTCATATCTAGCTGATCGACGCTTTCGTGTGAAACATGAAGAGGAATACTCCGAATTAAAGGAAATATCGGCGGGAGTTCCACAAGGGAGTGTTCTGGGGCCGATACTCTATATACTTTATACGCGAGACGTGCCAAGCACAAAAGGAACAAATATTGCAACATTTGCGGATGATACTGCAATCTTGGCAACTGGAAACAACATAGAGGAGTCAACCAGCAAATTACAAAACGCTGCTAATTCATTGAGTAATTGGACGAAGAAATGGCGCCTTCAACTCAACGAAACTAAATCTGTACATATAAACTTTACCAACAAAAATGTTAATTGGTTACCTGTTCGACTGAATTCACAACTTATTCCACATGCAAACACGGCAAAATATTTAGGAATGACCCTTGATGCTAAACTCAAGTGGAAAGAGCATGTTAAAAAGAAAAAAGAAGAGTTAAACATCAAATATAGAAAAATGTATTGGCTCATAGGAAGGAACTCTGAGCTAACATTACATAATAAACTGCTATTATATCGGCAGATATTGAAACCTGTATGGACGTATGGTATACAGCTATGGGGCTGTACCAAGAAAACTAACGTAAAAGTAATTCAAACTTTTCAAAATAAAGTCTTGCGTAGTATGGTCAACGCACCATGGTATATAAGGAATGATAACCTTCATAAGGATCTAAAGATGGAGTACGTCAGTGAAGAAATTAAGAAATATGCTAGGAAACACGTACAGCGCCTCAGTCAACATGAAAATGCGGATTTGCGTCGTATGCTGAACAACCAAAATCCAGTAAGACGGCTTCGAAGAACGAAGCCCTTAGAACTAGGACAGATAAATTAATGAAGTATCCAACCTGGAGCTAACCGATGGGTTATTCTCCTCAAACAGTTAACATCATTTAATATAGATAAATTACTAGATGAAATTGTATTCAGTTGTAATATTAATTAAATAAAAAAAATAAAAAAAAAAAAAAAATTAGTACCTAAGCAGAAAAAGCGATGCAATTCAATTTTGGCTAAAAAATTCAAAGCAATGAATAAAAACTATAGTGTGTGATTGTATGAGTAAACATACTAGGATAATAAAACCAAAATTGTATTATGTATGTATGTAATTTATTTTGGAAATAAAAAAATATGGTTCGTTAACGTGTAGACGTGTTGGCTAGTTGCAATAATTTGATGAACTTAACAATTTTTATATAAAATATAATTATTATACAGGGTGTCTTGTACTTGAATACTAATCCTTGACGGGGTGATTCCGTGATCAATTTTCTATCAATTCGTCTATCTCCAGTATCCACTGAGACACAGAGCTTTAAAGAAAATTTGCTCGAGCCTGTACTAATACTCACAGTTAGGTTAATAGCTTCTATTTGACTCGACTTATATTAGTTCAAGAGCACACGTTTTTGGGGTTGAAATTATCTTTTAATCGGTGTATCAAGCCGCCGCGTAGGTCTTTCCACTTCATAGATATTGATATTCAAACGTGGACATTTTTGCAAGTTTCAAAAATTTTCTGTGTTTGATCAAAATTTTTTCTGAGAAAATGCATTATCAACATGTCACTTTTATAATTTTTATTAATGCTCCATATCAATACCTACCAAAACTAAGAATAAACACTTAGCTTAAGCCTTATGATTTCAGATTTATTCTTTACCGAGTGAAAGTGTTGCATTAAAAAAGAATTGTTTAATGATTATTATAGATTTTATTATTATAGTAGGTGTTCAAAATGTCCTCCTCTTTCTTGGGTGCATTTTAAGGCTCTTTTCTACACTTCACGTGTCACATTAAAATTCCGTAAATGTGCACGTATTTCGGCTGCTGCTTCATTGATTCTGTAATTTAAATCTAGCTCTTTCATTCGACCCCAAATAAAAAGGTCTACCACCGTTAGATCAGGCAATCTGGCGGGATCAGGCAATCTGGCGGTTTCTATAGTGGGAATTTAAGAAATCTTTTATTTGGCGGCTAAAATATCCTAACAGCCCGTAAAATTAATTCGTCGTTATCAGCTGATGCTACTTACACTGAATTTGCGTCTGCTCGCTGGTTACAAAAGCTTTCATTACTCGAAGGCTCTAAATGCAGATGAAAATGTTCGATCATCATGTAAACGATTAGGAAACTGTCGGTACTATAAAAGAGCATTTCTCGAATTTCCTCTGCATAAACCATACACATAAACTACATCTGCGTACTCCTTGCTTGAATAAATCAGCATTGTTCACTAGGTTTAATTTTAATTTTCAAAATTGTGAAAAAACGGTCAAATTGACTATAGGGAAAACTTATTTTATTTATAAACCAAATTAAAAAGAAAAGGCTGCTTCAGATTTACAGGTTTAAACGTTGGAAAGAATTTTTTTAGGAATTAACATAAAATGGCTCTAAAATGCATTCAAAACAGAGGAGAACATTCGATACATGAATTATAATAATAAAATCTACAAAAATAATGAAACAACATTATTGGTCGTATGTAATATTTCTACATTAGTCGCCTTCTCCAGGTTATCTTTGAAACTATAAGACTGAAGCCAAATGTTTTTTCTTATTTTTGGTAGTTATTAATATGGAGCATCAATGAAAATTATAAAAGTGACATATTGTTAATAAATTTTCTCAGAAAAAATTTGATCAAATACAGAAAATTTTTCAAACTCGCAAATATTTCCACGTTTGAATATCAATATCTATGAAGTGGAAAGGCCTATGCGGCGATCTGATACACCGATTAAAAGATAACTATAATTCCAAAAATGGAATCTTGACAGCTAATAGACGTCGAGTAAAATATAAGCTACTAACTTAAATGTGACCCCCTCGCAGAAACATTTTTTGCTCAAAATTGATCACGGAATCACCCCGTAAAGGATTAGTATTCAAGTACAAGACACCCTGTATAATAATTATATTTTATATAAAAATTGTTAAGTTCAAATTATTGCAATTAGCCAACACGTCTACACGTTAACAAACCATGTTTTTTTATTTCCAAAATAAATTACATACATATATACAATTTTGGTTTTATTATCCTTGTATGTTTACTCATACAATCACACACTATAGTTTTTATTCATTGCTTTGAATTTTTTAGCCAAAATTGAATTGCTTCGCATTTTCTGCTTACTAAGTTTTAGGGCCAAATCGACAAACCACAATTAATTCGCAACTGCGACTAAATTGGCTCTTTTGGTATTTTAAAATCGCAATAAAATCACAGATTAAAGTGTAGGTTGAAGTTGTAGTCGTGGATATCGGCGACTATAATCAGTGAATATAATTGACGTTTAAAATCGAATTTATTATTTCTAATTTCGATGTAAATTTATTTATTTTAGGTCATAATAAATAATAATAAACAAAATACCTTTATTTAGCAATAATTAATCAATTAATATTATTTTTATTGTGATTTTGGCGTTGAAAAAGTTAGAATTTATTGGGAAAAATTTATTATTTGAAAATTGTACTAGATTTCTGAATAAATTTGCTGTTTTATTCTGGTTTAAAAATACCGTTTTCGAACATCAATTTCGAAAAAAGAGTGACTGCAACTAAAAGTTGTAGTTGTGTCTATCGATTCGGGCCTTATAATTTTTTTAAATTACACTTGCTGAGAGAGAAAGAACAAACTGTACACACATTCTTTATATGTATATACATTCAATGTATTAATGCTATTTATCCAAGTAGGCGCGTATTTCTGATTTTAAATTGGTTTGTTTCTAAAATATTTATATTTTTGAAAGGTTTGTTTCTGATCTGTTGCAGCACCCCATCAGGTTTCATTTTTTTGTTCAATATGAATGATCTGTATATTATATTGATTTGTGGTACGACCTAGATGTTTTACATTATGGAACACAGCGATTGGAGGGAACTGCGCACACTTGGTATATTAATTCATCAGATTTTCTTAACTTAAAAGATTTAGTTGATCGTCGATCGAATATTGGTTTGTCGTAAACGCCAATTTAAAGATTTTGATATAGTAATGGATCGTTAAGTTTCCAGTTACGCTATTTCTGAATCTGGAACCATTTTTTTCGTATCTTTATCCGTTACGAAGGTAACCAGTATTGTTTTTGTCATAATATGTTTCAAATTTTGATTTATGTCGTATTGGTTTGTCGTAAACGCCAATTTTTGCACGTACGACAATATATCGTATACTAATTGCATTTTGTTATCATTCAATATTGTTTTGTCGTACGTTCATTATTTTTGTGACAGAGGTTATTTTAATTTGTTTGAATTTTTTTTGTTTCTTTCGAAAAATTATTGAGTTTAAATATTTTATTTTTTTAATAAAATGAAACTGAATTGCAACATAAATAATGTTTTATTCTTTTTTAACTTAGATCAGTATTATACTCGTGCAAATTGGTATGTCGTACGTGCGCTTTTTTTTTGTCGTACGTACATACATATATGCGAGAAAAAAATTCTTCGTAATTTGGCGTATGCGACAATCTCATTTTGGGTTAATTTAGATATAGTTTGATAATTTATTTATTCGGAAGCATTGTTCCAATGTAATTAAGTTGAGAATAAATTAAAGAACAGTTTAACATTTAAATGAAAAAAATTGATCGGGTAGTTTTTTTTTTATTAACGTCCAAACTTTAAACATCGATTTGCCACACTTTAGCAAATGGCGTTTACAACAAACCAATATTCGGTCCACGTTTTGTTAAACAGTTTGATGTTTAAACCTAGTACGCTGTTCAAGTGAAATGAAATTTTCACTGGCCTCCAAAAATAGGAAGATACATCTCACGTGAAAATTTAGTTTGACGAGTTTCGCAAATGTTTTAGTGCGTATAACTTCATGTTGTCTCTGACAACATATTTTATATCATAAAATTCACTTCGACAGTTTATTATCCTCAAAACGCAAAAACAAATGCAATTGTCAAAATTTATCTTGACATTTATCGCCCGGGAAGATACAAATGAAATGCAAAATGTGTAGAGATAAAATAGAGACATCTGTATTCTAATACGAAAACTCCCATTTCGCTAGCTAAACTGCGTACCGCAAAGTGAAATTCAGCGGTGAAATTTTCATTTTCGTTTTTGCTTGTGTGAATTTTATATGAAAAATTTCATTTCACTTCAGCAGCGTACCGGCCTTTATACTGACGAGATGGATATTTGACAATATAAGAAATTACAGTCGAAATCCTTTGAAGAATACTTCTACGATATGAATTTGAAGAGTGGATTTAAAGATTCTGCGAAGTAAATAGAATTCCATTTCGTAAATATCCGTAATGCTCGGAACAATTTCAAAATGTAGATGAAATTTTAAATCAATTGCGATTTTATGAAAATTGTGCACCGGATACGAATCACTAACATCGAGTACCAATATAATTCTCAACAACCAAAGGCCAAACGTCCCAAACGACATCCTTCCAACAAGTAAAAGTCGTACACACTTTTTCACACAGACCAGAATACAAGGACAAAGATAAATTGAGTGGTAACGACGACAAATTTAAACGTTTCAATTGCCAATACCAAGGGCACCGTTCCATTAATTGCCCAAGCCACAGCGAAAGGATCGATTCGATTTTTGTAAAGTTACTGACTATAGCGAGACTAATTGTTTCTGGAAGAAGGAGTTACAAATCGGATTAAATCATACGTTTATATAAAACCGTACACCGTGACCGGAGTGTTTTGGAATAATAATCATCTCATTCTTTTTAAATTATATTCTTTGTCGTTTCATCTGACACGAGCTCGTACGATCACTTGATTGTTCGCGAATTCTTAACGAGTGTGAGTACTTTCAATATTTCTAAAATGAATGATAAGGTTTTGGTCTAGGAGAGAATTTTAGACCATTAATTCTACCAAATTTTAAGCATAGATTCTGCAGTAGACGCCAAACGTAATTCTTTGAGTGTAGCTCCTTTCTTTAATGACACAAAAGGATTACAATTTGCCTCAGAGATTTAACGCTCTGAAGGAAGGCGTATTTTCGCAGGCAAAACCAGTAGAACCTGAAATGAAACTACTTATTCTGCCCCAGGCAAATATCTTATAAGGACAGCCCGACATATTGTCCGAAAGTCGAATAATAATTTTACAAGTCGCACTGTCTTGGTTTGTAAAAAAAGAGTTTAGCATAGGCTTTGCGTGGGCTACAGAAGTTTAAATAAGATTACAGTCAAGGATCGTTTTCGTTTTCCTCGACCGACTTCGAAAAAAATGTGTTTTACCTTACTCGATCTTAAAAATGATTTTCACCATATCCCAATCGATAACGAATCATTCAAGTACACTACCACATATGAAACATTCCAATGACTGTTGAGTTTATCCCCAATTTTAAACATTTATGATCCTCGCCTGGAAGCAGAGTTTGACTGTGATGCAAGTAAAATTGGATTCGGAGATATATTCCTCCAGAAGCAAGCAGACGGTAAATTACAAGAGGAGTCGTTTTTCAGCTAAAGTACTACAATCGAATCGGAGCAACATAAACATTCTTCATTCAAGATTTTAACTGATTATTTTGACCATTGGCAATTATTTTGTTGCACTCTTTTTCTTCAAAATTACTTCTTTGAAATCGTTGAAAGGATTGGTTATAGATGCGCCTTGAATTGATGTTTTACAGCGGGGGTCCGAGTTTGTTGATACTGTTGTATATCCCCAAACTTTTGGAGGATAGTCGCACGAAACGGGTCATTTTGATGTAAGTAAAACAAGAACTAATCGGTCGAGCATATTGGTTCCCCAAAATGCAAAGTAAAGTTGACAGTTTTATTAAAGCTTGCCTCAAATGCCTCACGTTCCAACCCAACACAGGGAAAAATGAAGGAATGCTCCATCTGTTTCATAAGGATAAACTGTCCTATTGATACCGGTCCGTTTATGGCAACCAAGTGACATAATAAATATCTACTCGTCATCGTTGATGGATTTTGAAATACGTAATGGTGTATCCAACAAGGACGACAAACTCTCAAGAGGTTACAATTCCAACCAAGTTTACTAATTTTAGTGGATGGCCTGTTTGAATAATTTCTGATCGTGGGCGTGTTTTACAATGAATAAATAATTTAGTCAATTTTTAATAGTGATTTAGGCAACTTAGGCAAAATTAGGAACAGTATAGTCGAACAGAAAAATAACAGTTATTTGGGTTATTCTCAATTTTTGTTTTGTGAACGATTTGGTTTTCTACTTAATAAAGTTATAAAAATCTAGGGAGTCGTTTTAAGAAAAACTGATTTGAAATTTTTCTCTTACGCGGCATAAATGCTTGTTGTTACCTCATAAAACTCATCCTTATGCAAAATTTCAACTAAAAAACCAGAAAATGGATGCCATTGAGAAATTACTGAAAGCGGGCGAGTTACAAATCTTCTTGAAATGATATAACGGCTGCCTTATGGGAGTAATAAATTGGTTCCTGTTTTTATGTCCTTTATAACACCAATTATTATCCCCATTTAGGGAATTTCTGCCTGTACATGGCACATATTGAATTAAAATCGTTTTTCATATTTTGATTTGGTTTTATGATAATTATGTCAATTACACTGTGTGTACATCAAATACTCCAAACAAAACTAGCAATATATCAAATCGATCGCACCGAAATCATTGTCAAAGAAGAAATGTCATTGAAGAGATGTTAAATACATAAAAGTAAAATATGGGGAAATTAAAATTGATGGTTTTTGTTTGCTTTGTTTATCTCCGACACAATCAGATGTTTGTTTTACCCTGCTACGTTTTGTGCTATATTACATAGATAATAACAATGGGGGATTCGATTCTTGGTGCTGACCAAATTTGATTAATTAATTACATCGATATATCAGTAGTGAATTATATTAATATGTGTAAAAATATACATTAGGCTGGCCACATACATATATACGGGCGGGCTTACATAAAAGGCTCGGCGGTTATGATTAAATGATTTATACATACGCACTTGTTACAGTTCGAGGTTTTTTGTGGGGGTGGCGATGAATTTCTTCATTGTAAATTGTTACCAACATCTTGAAACAATACAGATGGGGGGACAATGATTGTCATCCCTTATATTCCCCCAATTTTGTTTTATGTTTCCAAACATTAAACTGATGGCATTGCATTTATTATTATAATTCTTTATCCTCAAAAAATATTATTTTGCATTAGCATTATACCTTTCAACCCCTAAAATATATTTTGCTCCCCTATGTACATTTATAAATATAACACACGCCGATGTATGTACTTAATGTTCATTTCCAAATCGAAAGGCATTTATATCGTGTTTGCAATTATACATATATCGACCAAATTCCAAATACATACTTTAAAATTAAAATCAGCACATTTCACAGGCATGATGTAAAATATGTTAATCGCAAAATTTGCTGCGATTTACAGAAATTGAATGAATTTCAATACCGTTATAAACTCTTGTAAACACATTACTGAACCAAAATTCCAACTCAATTTTTCATTATTATTATGCCATTATTTATTTATAAAGACAATTTAAAATCGTGAAAGGTGTAACTTGATCGATTGGAATAGATTACTTCTTCGTTGTTGTTACATCTTGCTATATTTCTTAATCTTTTTCTTGTTGTTGCTGTTTGTTAGATTTTGTATAAGTATATAGCAGAGAGTAAACTGAAGAAAATAAAATGATTAATAGATTTTTCTAGGTTTTTTTTTACGAAAGAAACCAAACAACAAAAATGATTGATGAAAATTTTAAAATTCTGAAATTTTATGTCTTGGAGGGATTTCATGAACTGACACAAACACACACACACACACTTAGAAACATAATATAACATCAACTCTTTCAGAAAACAAAAATAAAACTGGCCAAAAGATAAAACGTACAACATAATTTATAAATATAGATACCCAAAATAAAATAAGACGCTGCAGAGAGACAGACTGAATGACGGAAAATTAAAAAAAAACCGTACACACACAAAAAAACTAAAACACTTGGTTTTTATAAAGTACGACACATAAAAGTACATCATAACTCATAGAACAAGAAGAGCAAAACTTAAAACAATACAATTTAAACGAAGAAATTTCATTCAGAAAAAAAAAATTGTTTTGCACTCAATCCATCCACCTTCACACTTCAATTCCCTCATCGACTCCCCCCCCCCCCCCACACACACAAATTTCATACCAGGAAAATGTATATAAAAATTAAATATTTAATTAAAATGAAAATAAAGAAAAGAGGTAATACATATTTTGTTTTTTTAGTGTTACCACTGGCAACATTGTTATTATGTACACTTCTAAACGAGTGAGTGAGTGTATGTTTATACAAAACAACGATCCGTATATATCATCAAAATGTGCATACGGATGATGAAAAATACAAAATTTTAGTTTTTTTTTTTGGTGGAGTTCCACAATAAATAAACGGGTGGGGTTTCAAAAAGCTGTAAAATTTAATAAATTATACAAAGACAAAATGTATAAGAAGATGCTAATTAGAATTTGTTTTGTAATATTTACTTTACGGTAAACGAGAAATTAAGCAAAAACAAAATTTGTGTTTATTTTTCACTTGAGACATTGAAAATGTAAATATAAAAAATGAAAATTGGTTAGACGAAAAGTTAAGAGATTATATGGCATTCATACACGAAATGAAAAGAGATTGTACTCGGTGTTTTAAATCCGCAAAGTTTAATTTATTTTTTATTTTTTGTTTAATGAAAATTAATTCTTTGTTTATGAGATATAAATGGTAAATGTATAGATCTCGGTATGCAGCTCAAGGTAAGATATATTTTCTTTACAACGTAATATTTACTAAAAATTGATGATCGGTACGCAGTCCCACACAAAAAAAAAATAGAACAGATGTAATCTACTGTAAAATCTTCTAAACTACTACTAAATTTTGATATGGATATCGTACATCATGTTCGACATTGAAGGATGTGACAGAGAGGATATCATTTAAAAAAAATTGTACCACGGGTTTTCGTTAAGCCGTGATAACCCGCCAAAATGGCAAAATCTCATTTCATTATTTTACCCCAATATGCATCTAAAAAAATAAAAATAGATTAAATCATTAATCATTAAGAAATAATTTTTCTTTTAAATGCATGTTTATCCATTCGAAAGTCGAAAAAACGAAAAAAATGTCAAAAATCGAGCTCACAAACCAGGTTGTTCGTGTGTAGTGATTTTCTTCAGTAAGCCTTTAGCTGATCGGTTTGGCTACAAAACAGTAGAGCAGTAAAATTTTATTGCTTTTCCCGATTCCGAAAAACTTTAAATTTTTCAAGGGCTTTAATGCAATAAATCATTTATATAGCATGGTTTTATCGAATGGAAGCTTCTGAAAAATTCACAATATTTCAGAACACAGAAAAGCTACAAAATTATAATCCTTTACTGTTTTGGAGTCGCGCTTAGCTAAAGGCTTACTGAAAGAAATATAAACATGAACGATCTTGATTGTGAGGTAAATAATGGTGAACATGATTTTATTTATTTCTTTTCGTTATTTCGACTTTAAATAATTTTAATTTTTTCGGTCAAATTTATCAACGAATAAACATACATTTAAATGAAAATTTATTTCTTAATCTTATTGAAGATCGGAAAATGTATTCTTGTGAATTTTCATTTTCCGACCCGATCATTGAGTTCATTGCTGTTATACTCAAAATAGGTACATTTTACATAATAATTAGCACGGTTTACTTCCCTCTAGAGTCAAACTCGCCATTTTGTCAAGATTTTATTGACAATATCTCATGTAATTTAATACCTTTTATTTCTGATAACACTGACTTTGTAATTTTCGGCGATTTCAACTTTCCAGAACCAATCTGGATGACGGTTGGCAATATATTCATTCCTGCTAATACGAACGATTCATCAGCCTTAATTTGTGATTTTTTGGCAAACATGGGCACTTCTCAAATTAACAGTGTACCAAACAGCCGCGGCACTTATCTGGATTTGATTTTCTCCACTAATAATATGTCTTTTAAATTGGAATCATGCGACGACTTTGCCGGATCTTCGAGTGTTTATCATACTCCGGTTTCATTTCAGCATTTCTACAAAACTTCTAATAGCTTGAACTTTACTTAAAATTGTACCGTATTTGATTATTCGCACGCCGATCACAGGTCATTAAATGATTTTTTAGCTGAAGTGGATTGGGCTGATACTCTGTCAAACATTGATATCAATAGTTCAATAGATTAGCATGGATTTTTTTCTCGCCGCTCAACGATCACTAATTTAGCAGTCTTTCAAAATAATTTAATTAACTCTGTTGCCTCGAAAGTTCAAGTCGATGTGGTTTATACCGACTTCGCTAAAGCTCTGAATAAGCTCAGTGAACTTAATTGCGATATTAGTCAGAGCCTTCTAGAGTATAGAGCCATAATCATTATGACGTATTTTTTAGAAGCTTTTTTAGTGGTATAAGTTTTCACTGATTTCCATAGGAATCCATAGTAAAAATGGTATTTTTTAGCTTCAAGTTTTTCATTGAAAAAATCAAAAATGTTACAAAAATTTTATACAAAAGTGTTCTACATATCTTTAGCAGCAATATACAGGAAGGGTATATTGGTATTAAGTAAATATTAATTGCAGAAATATTAAAATTAAATTATTTCTAAAATATATTTTTCGAACTTTCATTTTGAAAAATACATCAAAGTTGGCTCTGATGAATTAAAATAATACTTGCTCCATTTATCTTTAGTTTTACTAGTGTACGTTAGATGTCTCAGATTTATACAGAAAAATACGGAAAAAAATTGATTAATCACAAAATTATGTCACGTTTTTAATATTTTGAGAATTTGGTTTGCTTTTCCTACAATTTTTGAACTTGTAATTTCCCCAGGTGGCAATTTTTCGTACGATTCTACAAAATATTTACTGCCATCTATGTAATGTATATTGACTTAATGCACACGATTTGGAGTAAGCTTTACTTTCTAATTTGACCAGAATGCTCGTATTATGAACTTTTTTTTATATTTTGGTTTAAAGAAATCAATTATTACAAGAAAATGAAAACGATTTACTTAAACGAGATTTATGTATGTTGAAATTCAAACATTTATGAAAATATTTCAGGAATTATAAATTAGAATTTGCAACGTTTTCATTTACAAATTTGTCTTAGGAAAAAAAGTGATTTCCCATATGTTTTGTGTATTTTACTATGGAAATTTTGGTTTTTTCATCGTTTCTAATTCCCTTATAAAAGCTTCGTTTTTTAGATTATGGCTTGTATAATCAAGGTTGCTTTGCATTAGTCCCTTAAATTGGCTTATGTCTTATTTATCGGATCGCAAAATGTTTGTCAAGGTTAACGATACATTCTTTTAATGTTTTATTGCGACATCTGGGGGCCTCAAGGTACCAAGCAACTACCTTGAGGTCCACTATTATTTTTATTGTTCATTAACAATGTTGTGGATTGCTTCAAATTCCTGAACACATTTTATGGTTGGTGTATTGCTAACCTTATGTTTCTGAATGTTGATAAGTGTCACGTAATCACCTATTTCAGGTCTAAGTCTCCTGTAGTTTTTGACTACTTTCTAAATGTCGTTAGTTTAAAGAGAATTAATATGGTTACTGATTTAGACGTTATCTTTAGCTCGGATTTAACGTTTCGAGCATGACAATTATTTGAGACTATCACCATATGTATACCGATGTCGTTTTCCGGATCTCCAACCTTTAAGTGCTAGGCGTATATGCGCAAGTGCCACATTTACGTGTGACCTCATTTGTGGTGAAATAGTCTGTTCTGACATTCTTTCACGTTTTATTATTTATGCTCCTCAACGCAACTTACGCCCCCGGGAACTTCTTCATATTCCGAATGCAACTTTTTTCGACGCAACTTGAGTTTTTTTTTTTTTTTGTGAGGCAAATCAGTTTATGTAATATATACTGAATAATACAATATTTGCGAACTGAAATAAAAAAATAGCATTTCGAGATGACGCATCTCGAGTTGCGTCGTTTTTTTCCAGAACGCATTAATGATGCAATTTGAGGCTTTGGTGTATTCAATGGGTCATTCCATAAGAAATCGTTCATGAGTTGGCCGCGATGTCTCAAAAATTGTTCAAACTATATTTATTCGATTTATAAGAAAAAAAAAGGTTTTTCTCTCTTTCACTCTCGAGTTTACACTATCTCAAAGTTTTCTCATTTTCAAGGAGTTTTCGGTATATGAATTATGCGGGCCTCAGATGTTCAATAAGTATTGCCAATATATTATTGTCAATGTTGGAAAAATCTATTGACAAACAGCAATTGTCTCAGATGATCAGTACTATTGACAATACACTTAAATGTCAAACAATAAAAAATATTTATTTTCAGGTTAATACACCACTTTGAACCATGTTAGATAATGTTGACAGCTCTTCGCATTGATATTTTGTCAATAAAGTAACTCAGAAGATCAATAGTATTGTAAATATATTATCAATATTAAAAATAGTTTTCATAAAACCATCACCACAATATTTTGTATATTGACAATCCTTCAATTAGTGTCCTCACATGTTCAATAGTATTGCCAATGCTGAAATATTAGCAATAGATATTGATCATCTGAGGCCCGCTTTACGTTTTTGATCATATTTTCGTGTTAGATATTAATTTTTTTGCATTTCCTTTTTTTTTGCTTTAAAAATTAATTTAGTAGTATCTGAAGAATATATTTCCAAAGTTTCAAGCCCAACAGAAAGTCTTAAAGGTCCCTAGAAAGTCACCGGAGTGAGGGGAATTAATGCGTTCTCTTCAAGAACGAAAACTTCAATCGAGTATTTCTTGCAACGTGTTTTTTTGCGCGCCGTGGAATGCAACTCAAAAAGTAATAAACCAATCAACTTGAAATTTTGTACACATATTTTTTAGCTTATCGGCCTTTGCACAAACCTAAAATTTCATTTACAATATTTAAATAAATATTGTTTTTAACGAATTGTTCATAAAAAAAACGTGTTTTGTTTCTTTTTGTCTTCAAATTTTCAATTTTTTTTTTTTTTTTTTTGCTACATTTAAGTTCATGCAAAGCGGAATGAATTATTTTAATGAAAAAAATTTGTTTCGTTGATTTTAGCTAACTACAAAGAACTGGGCGTCCCACGGCGCAAACTCTAGTAGCCAAGTTCGAGCACCTCTAGCGCCGCCATTTTATTTGTTTTCACTCATAAAAAAATTGTTTTGTATTCATTTGAACAACAATAATATTATGTAATTTGCTTCATTGAAATAAATACTCTAAATTTTTTGTAAAAAAATATTGAAAAACGAGTTGTCTGGAGGAGGTGCCCCCTTAAGACCTTATTAGAGAAACACTACACAAAATTTGAGGTCATTTTTTTGTGGTATCAGAGTGAAATTAATTAAAAACCTGACCCGTCTCTTATACTTGTGAAACTGTGACTCGTAATACAACTAGCGCTCAATTATTATCGATAATTTTTAACGAGTAAAAAATTATAGATCATTAATTGCAGCACGTGTTGTATTTAGTAAGAAAATACAACTTTCCCGTCAGCGATTGAATCACAATTCATCCATTTGTGTAGTTGTAAGCAAATTATTTGACAAGCTTTTGTTTGCATGGCTTTTCTTTTGATGTGTGTATAAAAAATTTAATCATAATAAAAAAAATTGAAATACAATTACAAATTTAGAGATAATTGTTTAGGATTTTCGTGTTGCTATGGTAAAATTCATAAAATTATCGCGTTGCTATGGTGAAAATCGTAAAATTATCGCGTTGCTATGGTGAGAATCCAACTTTCACAAAATATGCCATGGGAAATTTTACGAAAAAGCGATTATTACAGCAATAGTATTTAGATTGCCATGCAAAATACGTACCACAACACGTTATTATAATGGTAGTTTTACGATTTTCACCATAGCAACGCGATAGTTTTACGATTTTCACCATAGCAACGCGATAATTTTACAAATTTTACCATAGCAACAGGAAAATCCTAAACAATTATCTCTAAATTTGTAATTGTATTTCAATTTTTTTTATTATGATTGAATTTTTTACACACATCAAAGGAAACGCCATGCAAACAAAAGCTTGTCAAATAATTTGCATACAACATGACACAAATGGATGAATTGTGATTCAATCGCTGACGGAAAAGTTGTATTCTCTTACTAAATACAACACATGCTGCAATTAATGATCTATAATTTTTTACTCGTTAAAACCGACGCAGATAATTCAACTCGTGCTGCGCACTCGTTGAATTTTCAGCGCGGTTTTAACTTTTTTTGAAAAAAAAATTATCGATAATAATTGAGCACTAGTTGTATTAAGAATGAGAATACAACTTTCACAAAATATGCCATGGGAAATTTTACGAAAAAGCGATTATTACAGCAATAGTATTTAGATTGCCATGCAAAATACAAACAACAACACGTTATTATAGCGGTAGTTTTACAATTTTCACCATGGCAACGCGATAGTTTTACAATTTTCACCATAGCAACGCGATAGTTTTACAATTTTCACCATAGCAACAAGAAAATCCTAAACAATTATCTCTAATTTGTAATTGTATTTCAATTTTTCTTATTATGATTGAATTTTTTATACACACATCAAAGGAAAAGCCGTGCAAACAAAAGCTTGTCAAATAATTTGCATACACCATGACACAAATGGATGAATTGTGATTCAATCGCTGACGGGAAAGTTGTATTCTCTTACTAAATACAACACGTGCTGTAATTAATGATCGTTAATTTTTTACTCGTTAAAACGGACGCAGATAATTCAACTCGTGCTGCGCACTCGTTGAATTTTCAGCGCGGTTTTAACTCGTAAAAAATTATCGATAATAATTGAGCACTAGTTGTATTACGAATGAAAATCGTAAAACTACCGCTGTAATAACGTGTTGTTGTACGTATTTTGCATGGCAATCTATATATTATTGCTGTAATAATCGCTTTTTTGTAAAATTTCCCATGGCATATTTTGTGAAAGTTGTATTCTCACATTCAAAAATTCGTATTTATGAATATTATACTTTAGCCAGAATCGGCCATACAACCTCCACAATTGATCAAAATAGCGGTTTTTCGAAGGTTGTATGGGCGATTTCAAGTTTTTGGCAATTATTTTAACTACACTTTATTTTAGTTCGCATCTTAGTAAAAGGTGATATTTCTGTAAATCGGCCTTATCACCTTTCTAAAAACCGCGATTTTGATAAATTTTGATGGTTCTATGGCCAAATCTGTATATTAACTACACATTATTTAAGTTTGAATTTTAGTAAAAGATTGGGTTTCTGGAACAAATCAATCATGTTTTCTGTTCGAAAAACCACGATTTTGATAAATTTAGGAGGTTCTAAGGCCGATTCTGGCCAATTTAGATTTTTAAGATCAGTTTAGTTATGCACAATGTTGCACAATGATAATAAACCGAAAAATATATTTAATTACGTAAACGGAATATATGGGATTTCTGGTGTGCTAATCACGTGAGATATTATCCCATCCTGCTTCTTAAAGCTATGCAAAAGTGTTCTAATTAAAGACACAGAATTGCACAATTACAAAGGGGTGAAATATGTATAAAGAAAACTTGGATTTATCTGTTTTACAAGTTAGTATCTTATTTATTTCTTACCCGATTTTGGTAAGGAATTTTTCACTGGTGTGAAGTTTTTGGACATTTTTTTTGGATACAAATTTATGCGAGTGTGCATAGTGAAGTTTTTAGACAAGTTTGATATTTTAGATAAATTAGGTTTTTGGACATATATTTATGCGCGTGTACATATTTTAACAGGGTATATAACAAAAATAAAGTTATTCAAATAAAATAAGCCTCAAATAATTTCTAACATTCACTTCCAATTTTCTTTTCAACAAATCAAAGAACTTGGCACTATTTTGTTATTTTAATATGAGCCGTAGGGGTCTTACAAACAAATTTAAAAAATTAACAAATCACCAAATTTCGCTTAGAATAAGGACGTTGTTCTTTATTATATCAAATAACATGAATCTCAGAGATTGGCTCATCATATAGTGCCAATATAGGTTGTAAAGGGTATATATTGCGGAGTTCAAATCACTCAGTGCCATTTTGATATGAGCCGTAGGCCTCTTGCAAAAAATTTAGTAAATTAACAAATCGCCAAATTTCGCTTGGAACGAGGACGTTGTTCTCTATTATACTAAATAGCATGAATCTAAGAGACTTGCAATATTTGATCGCTACGGCTCATATCAAAATGACACTGAGTGATTTAAATTCCGCAGTGTATACAAACTATATAGTCACTATATGACCCAATCTCTGAGATTCGTGTTATTTGGTATAATAGAGAACAAAGTCTTTAATCCAAGCGAAATTCGTTGATTTATTAATTTTCTAAATTTTTTTGCAAGAACCCTACGGGCTCATATCAAAATATCAAAATGGCACTAAGTTCTTTGATTTGTTGAAAAGAATTAGTGTTTGTTTTGTCCAAAATATTTGTCCAAAAATTTAATTTTTCTAAAATCTCAATTTTGTCCAAAAACTTCACACTACACTTGCATACATTTTTGTCCAAAACAAAAGTGTTCAAAAACTTCACACCGGTCATTTGTACGTATCTTTTAATAATCATATGAAACTATGATGTTTAGGAACAATATATGCATATATTACTCGAATTTCATATTCAAATGCTTTTTCGTTGCAACATCGCGCTAGTCATCACTTTATAATTTTATTTTAATTTGTATCGGAAAATTGGTGAAAACACCTTTTCTACGAACCTAATTTTATGATTGTGTCTTAACGCGTTCGGGTTCTACAGTGCAAAACGTTATAGCAAGTCAGACAGATATTTTGTATTTTAGTACAATTGTCATTTTGAAATTAAATAATTCTTTTATTTTTTGCATTTTTAAGGTTTTGTTCTCCTGGTAACAAGATAAAAACCCTAGGTAACTTTGACATAAAAACACATTAGATCTGGTTAAAAATTAAAAATCTTCATTGTGTGCTAATTCAAAGTACCCAAAGCAATAAAACACTATAGCTGTACTCAGAAGTAAGTTTTCGAATTATGAAATCAAAGATAGAATAATAAAAGGATGACACCTATTTAAAAATAAAACCCTAATTAGCTGAGTTAAGAATACAATAAAGTAACATTCTCTTAATTAGCATCAAACGCCTAGTCCTTTTTACATTACCATCATTACCTGTAGGGATTTACAGGATAAATAGAAATACAGTTGACTTGCGCTGATATGAGCGCCGTATATAGCGTGAACTCCGCATAAAGTGAACGATTTTTTAATTACATACACCCTGCGCCATTGAAATGTTCGGTTTTAATTTTTAAAGTAAATTTTGGAAATACCGCCGCGCCGTTTGCTTCAAAAGTAGATTGCAAAAATGAAAAATTCTGATTATCAACACAATTTTTACACTATTCCAAATATCTTCAAATAAAAAAAAACAGCGATCCGACATTTTAAACCTACATAACTTTGGATAAGGAATATTTTTACCCTGCCTCGTAACAATTTGATAGTGTTTTTAACAAAGTTATTTCAATTGAAAAATAGTTTGTTGTTGACAAGAGTAATTTTTAACAGAAATAAAATTATTCATCTCAACCAAAATAATTTA
This sequence comes from Tipula helvola, assembly GCA_963556165.1. NCBI lineage: Eukaryota > Metazoa > Arthropoda > Insecta > Diptera > Tipulidae > Tipula > Tipula helvola. The sequence goes on along the minus strand of OY744483.1, from coordinate 193,675,996 downwards.
AGAGAAATTGCACTTGAAAGGGTCAGTTGTTGCTATTAGAAGCTAACTCTCAGCTCCAAAGTCATAGCAAGCCTTTGCTTAAGCGCCAAATGTTTGAAATTGGATCTGCTGCAACAGAAGTTTTCCTCTTTGCATCAGAGCCGACTTAATTCGCAACGGTTTGATTTACGGAATAGTGCCTTAAAAACTGTCTATTGCTCTTTGCCTAGGTACTCTAAATTACTCTTGCAATTTGTGAATGTATGTAGTTTTTTGCCTTTAGTTGCAAAATTTTGACTTTTTCGTCAGTTCTAAATTAAATTAGCGCGACCCATTTTAAAATTAACTCTTTGACTACTTAATTGAAACCAAACGAATAAGTCATCACTTTTTTGGTTTTAAATACATAATATGTCATAAGACGTGAAATGTGCAGAAAAAGTAAAAAACAAAAGAAAAAAAGAACAGAAAAAATAGGAATGAGGTAAAATCTATGAGAGAATTGCATGAAATAGTAAATAATCGAAATCGAACATTTCAATGGTGCAGGGTGTGCTACTCGGTAACGTGAGCTAGATTTTGTATACACTCTCGCATGTCCATAATTGCACTTATAATTCTTAATACATATGTAATATCATATATTTTTTTTTTTTATGATCCGGGGATTCCCAATTTGTTCCTTTTTCATAATTTGAATTGAGTAAAGTTGAAAATCTATGAGTACCTACTTTGTGCGGTAACCTAGTGCAGTTTATAAATAGTTGTTTGTGCTGTGAGATTAATAGTTCTTAATTAAAAAAGGGTAAACGGCAACAGTTTTAATGATAAAGATACAATCTGGAATTTTTGAATAATTTCGTAAAGGGGCAAGTTACAAATTTATCGAAAAACTACAATGTTGCTAGGTCCACTGTTTCTGCAATTAACAAAAAAGTGAGGGAATTTTAAATGCGGCTAACAACATCTTTATAGGCCTGTAAAAAAAGAACCCGTTAACTGCCAGAATACCCTAAACTAAAATGGAGAAGATTGTATCGTTGGTTTCTTCGGCAGCTTGATAACATTTTTCATGTAAGTGGGCAATATGCTTTAAGAAAACGCAAAACTTTTACTTAGTAAAATAAAGGCAAACGAGAGCACGTTCAAAGCAAATAATTAATGGCTACTATATTTAAAAATTCGCTTTGGTGTGCGATTCCTTAAAATTACTGGAGAGAAGTTGTTCCCTCAATTTGAGCTTGTGAAACCATTTAAAACACGATTGCGACCCAAAATAATTGGCTGTAAACCAAATTTATAATGCAGATGAAACAGGCTTATACTGGCTTGTACTTTAGCATGTTATACTAATGCAAATGGACTTACTTTACTAATTTTAAAAGCAAAAAATGCGTGGATTTATATATGCATTATAAATGGAAGCATTACAGATTTAGATAACATATTTTTTGATTTCTTTTAACATACATATTATGTACGGTGCTATTCTACTTTTAATTTTATCAATGTGGACATTCCATTTAAATTTAGCATCTATTACTAAACCTAAATAGGTGAAGCGCCGGAATAAGGTTGGTCCGAAAAGAGATCCTTTCATGATAAGCTTTTCTTGACTAACTTATCTACAACAACTACTTGCTTGCGGTTTGATATATAATCTTTAAATAGATTTGCTTGAATGCAAGAAAATTCTAATTTGGATAATTTACGAACTACTACTTGGTGATCGACTGAATCAAAAGCTTTCTTCATATCAATAAAAATGGTTGATACGTACTGCGTTTGATTAATAAATTTACTGATTTGATCAGTCAATGTTAAACATGCTGCGGTAGTGCTTGATTTTTCACAAAATCTAAATTGATGTGGCAGTATTACATTATTGTTAATTAACAAAATGTCTAATCTTTTATAAAGAACCCGCTCAATTTTTGAAATAGCTGGCAAAACAGAGATTGGCCGATAATTATTGACATTTGTTTCATCTCCTTAGCCTTAAAGACAGGTGTAACTTTAGCTATCTTCATTGAGTCAGAAAAAGTACCAAGCTTTATTGATTTTTTTATCAATTTGGATAAAGGTTCCGCTAGGTAACCGTTATACTTTTTGAAAAATTTGAATGCTATATAATCTTGCCCAGTTGCCACATTGTTTTTGAGGTGGGTGATAATCGCACTAATTTCCTCAGCATTAGTAGGATATAAGTCCAAATTCTCACTTATCTGATAATTAAAATCATCAAAATCAGATAGATTAGGAATGGGTAAATGATGAACTATATTTAAGACTTCGTTAGTGAAATAATTAGAAATTACTAAAGGATAGGTGATTAACGAATTGTTTACACATAGTTGAAGGGTTTTATAGTTTTTTGATTTATTGAAGATATACCATCTCACATTTTTCTAGAATAATCTTGGAATAGACATATTATTTTGAAATAAATTACAAAAATATCTCTTAGGCAAACGTTTAGATGTCTTTGACGATTCTTCTTTATACACTCTCGAGCAACTAAATCGATTCGAACCTCCGCGCTTACAGAAAGGCATATTTTTTTAAAATGGCTAACCGATTTTCGTAAAACAACTTTTTTTGACAGCTTAGTATTTTATCTTTACAAGTATACCTTTATCATTAAAATCTGTATAGTATTTTTCAAATTAAAGCAATCTATCAAAATGCGATGTTTCGGTGAAAACAGTTGGCGTGCTGCAATCTCGTGTATAATACCACGTTGACCGATATTTGGCATCAGTAACGTTATCAGAAATTGACCTGAACAAATCTCTACCAATTTCATTCGTTGTTTCCTCAAAATCATGGATACTACTCCAGAAAAAGCTGCCCAAGTTGTTGCTTTATTGCAAGAAGGACGTAATCAACGAGAAGTTGCTCATCAGCTAAACATGAGCCAATCTGCTGTCTCAAGGCTATCCAGAAGGTTTCAGGAAACTGGTACCTTCAATCGGAGTTCATATACCAGCCGGTATCGGTGTACATCTGAGAGAGACGATCGATTTATCGTCCTAACTTCACTGCGAAATCACCATCTCACGGGCGTCGATGTGCAGCAGGAGCTAAGAAAAGTTCGAGATGTAGCTGTTAGTCCATGGCAGTAAGAAGACGCTTGAAGGAAGCCAACCAAGACGGCCCGCCAGAGGTCCAAAATTGACAGCACGCTACCGTAAAGAGCGACCCGAATTTGATCTGGTTTCAGGTGTGGATATATGATGACGTCATTAAATTGAATTTTCTCTTTTTAATACATATTGTTATTGTTATAGAATGTTTTTAATTTAATTTCCCTTATTTTCTTTTGATTATTGCTGGAAAATAGAGAAATTTTATATTCTGTGTTTTAAATGAGTTAGACGTTGATTTGTTTTCTAGCTATTTTAGAAAAAATTATTTAACTTGGTTTAACTTTTAAATCATGTCTTACAGTCAATCGAAATCACGTTTTTTCAAACAACCTCTATGAAAATAAATGAATTTTTAGGTTTCTATATCTCTTATTTTAAGTTCATTTTCCACATACCGGCTCTATTTACATATTTACATCAAGATGGTTTTACTATGGAAAGTTTGGCTTTTTCCTCGTTTCTACTTCCCCTATAAAATCTTCGTTTTCTAGACTAAGGTTTCATATAATCTTCTCCATCTATCTATCTATCTTTTATAATCATTAATTATAGTTCAACTGTCACATTCAAATTCAACATTCTGCACAACTTTAGCTTGTTAGTGCTTGCGACGAACCTCGCAACTCCATATCATGTGTATTTACTACTGCCAAAATTCGAGGAATATTGAAAAATTCTAAAATATAGAATCCAAGGATTATTCCACCTCTCACCTTGAAATTGAAATCTCATATTTTCAATACGAACACTAGAGGTTGCAGGCGAAATCGTAACACAAAACGAAAAAACCAGAATCGAAATTTCATGCAGCAGGTATGTACGGTTATTTTATTCAATTGCAGATTCGGTGACATGCGATTAACGTTCAAAAAGTCCCAATTCAAGTCAAGCACACTATGTCTTATTAAAACATTGCCATCTATCCCAGACTTACCAACTACTTAGAAAAGTCGTTAATTTAGCCAAAAAATCGATCAGAAATATCCAGCATTAGTACGCCTAAAACAGAGAAGCGGCATATGGCTTCACTTCTCTTTTTCTCGAATGATTTTTTTTGTAACCAAATACACATTTGGACTTTAATTTACACAATTAGACATAAATTTACATATATATGGAAAATACTGTGACAATAAAATCTTATTCACAAAACTAATATTTGTTTAATGATGCTTTAAGTTCAATCTTAGATCGACAGCCAGGATAATTTAGATTTTTGGAAAAATAAATTGGTCGTCATATATAAATATCAAAAAGCTAAAGTTTTCTTTTTCTTCAATTGCAAAGACCATTTACACTCCTTGCAAAACAACAACAACCTCAAACAAGTACAACATCCATTAATTTTATATTTAAAAAATTAAGAAGATGATTTTGGTTAGTTTTTTTTAATAAACCAACCCTTTCATTCTAGTCTCACACACAATAATAAACCGTTATTTTGATAATGGACTAAAAAGTATTTTCCTTTTTCTCCTTTAAATCGAAACAATTTGAAGATTTCCTTTATTTCCCATATTATATGAGGAAAATCTTCAGATGCTTTCTTACTATATATGTACCACATAACAAGCAGCTATGTAGCACATAACAAAATGTAAGAGAAAAAAATGAGGCCATAACTCAAGTAATTGGTGTGTATGTATATTGTTATGGGGCACTTTCATTATTTTCAAGAAATACCCCATTTTCGTCATTATTTCTTGTATGTATATGGTACATCCTACAAAAATTACATAACATCATAAACTAAACTTAAAGGATCCTAATAATAAGTTGTTAAGAAATAGTTTTGTAGCTTGGTTATATACTCAAATAAAGTTTACTGTATTCTAGGTTAAGCCTATAGCCTGGTATTTGGGGTACAATTTAAAAATGATTCGTATACAAACCAACTTTTTGCAACTGGCTTACATTTATTTTTTAAGGACGAAAACACATAAACAATTTGTGTCCTCTCCTTACGCATATTTTCCTTCGCTTTATAACTGAAACTGAAAACATCTGCTCTAATTTTCATCTACTCTCATAATATGTAGGTACTGTTGTGTTTCATGTACTGTGTTTAAGTTGGCAGTAAATTTTTCTATCCTTATGTAACATTTTTGTACTTTAAGGACAATAAAAAAAACAAAATTATATATTAGGAGTATATAGAATTTAGCTAAATAGAGGAAGAAATAAAAGGAAAAACAAATGGATGAAAAATCTATAAGGAAAATTTATGTTCTCAAATTTCTACTCTTTTGATCTGTGTAATCTTTCATGGTTCGATTGTTTTGTTGTTTTCTTCTGGTTTCGTTTCTTCATTTTTTTTTTTGTATTTAAGAAGATAAAGTTAAAAAAATTTTGTGTGTAACGAGAATATATGAGTCGGAATTGATTAGATTTTGAAGGGAAATTAATTGGATCAAAATCGAACGAGATGGAGAACGAACAATTTTGTACGGACTTCTAATTTTTTTGCAAAGCCATTAGAAAATTAATATTACTAGGCAATTATGTTATGAACACCAATTCACACAAGGAAATTTCTCATTAACTTTTTTGCCTATTCAGTATAATGTATATACATAAATGAAAGGCTTTTGAACTTTAATTTATTAATTTTCAGAATTTTCCCTTTATTGTGCCGTTCCTGTATATTATGTAATATGTATGTATGTATATGTATAGATAATAAACGTAGAAAAATTCTATTGTGTTTTTGTTCCACATTATTCTCGAGTCTATTTGTTCAAGCCTGATTTTTTATTTTTTTTAGGAAAATAATAAAAAGGAAATTTTCTTCCTTCATCATACGTATAGTAAAAATTTCCCTCATGAGCGCTTTTTCCTCGATTATTGTTTGATGGTATTTTTTTTTTGTATTTATTTAACGCCCATTATTTTTCCATTTTCAATGTTTCATTATCCTTTTTTCGGTATGTAGAATGTAGATTATAGAGTATTCTTCCCCATCATTCTTCGCGTTATTGTTGTTTTTATTTATTAAAATATTAAAACAAAAATAATAAAACAGGATTTATGATCATTAAACGACTGGAAAGATTAGTCAGAAATGTATTTGCATTTTTAGGTAATTTCGAGCGCGACCTAATTTTTTTCAAAAATTGACGTTTAACAGAATTCCTATCGTCTAAATTTACCTATGGTCGTGGTTTTCTGTTAGATAATAAAAAGTTCGGTTTGCCCTTTATATTAATCGAGCTGAAATAAATCGCAAATTTTTCCGAGGAACTATTAAACTTGCTAGTTTGCTTGGGTAGAAGTTCATCAATGAAAAACTCATAATGTGTTAACAAATTTCCTTTTATTTGTTGAGTCGCAAAACGAAACAAACAATCATATCCATCTCACCAATAACGACAATGCCATCTTTGGTCGTGCTCAACCAATCTTCCGATCAAATAAAAACAAAAAATTAATTAAACTTAATGGAGTTCTTTCGAACCAAAGTTTTTAATGTTAATAAAAGAAATGATTTAATATTGGGCAACAAGATATATTTTACCCTAAGTCATCCAGCGAACGCTTCCTTCATTTAAACAAATTCCGATTTCACCTTTAAACGCTTTGATTTTTTTTCGTTCTGATTTAACCTCACTTCATGTTGTTTAGCTTTATTTTATTTTTATTGACCTTTTTCGTCAAACGTCAAATGATGTACATAAAGTGGCAGCCGAAGGTGTATGAGAAGCGTCATTTTAATATCTTGTTTTTTGTGTTTTAGGCCAAACAATTAAATTTTTACGGTAGATTTAACTTTAGAAACGTTTTTATATTGATTTGAGGTTGTTTCCATAAATGATAATTCTTATTTATTTGACCTACGCTACAGTGGTAATTCTTAGTTTATTGCCCTACGGCTTCGATGAATTTAGTGTCAACATTTTTGGTGGAAAAAGGTCTATTGTCATATTTTAGTTTTAATCGCTTTGTTTTATATGGGAGGAAAGTGTCGTATTTTGCTCCATCGTGGTTACAATTTGTAAACAATCCATTTTGTTTTTGTTGAAACTTATGCTGTGTGCCTCATGTCGATTTTTTCGACTATCATTGACTTTTCTAAATTTTTGATTAGTTCATGCCAGTTATTCATAGCTGGCATAAGGGTCAATAAGGCAAGCTGTGCCTGGCTTTTCATTATTCTAAGTAGCGACTTTTGGAACGTCAACCATAAGTTATTATTCTTTGACGGAAATATCCAGGCCTACTGTTCGAAATTTCGTGTAAGTACTTTTCGTTTTGGCTTGCGTACAGGTTAATTTACTATGTTAATTTGTGTCTTTTGGGATTTCTCAATATTTCGTATATAAAATTGTCTACAAAATATTAAATTAATTTATTATCGACATAAGAAAATCTTAAGATTTTGAACGACGTAGATGAGTTCGTCCAAAAAGGAAACATTTTATTACAGCATTGCTAAAGCCACCTAAAGCCTTCTGCTCGACCCAAAAGTTTATACCCACAAAATGGGAATCGCGGTTACAGTAACATTAATGTGCTTTAACATAAGCATGAGGCAGGTAAAAATGGATAATATACCGTGATAAACGTGCCTAAAACCGTTACAAAAATCTAGGTGAATGGTTTCATCATTAGAGCAATTTTTCATTAGACGACACAATAACGATATATTGTCGCCTATACACCACTGATTTGTTGGTACCGAAACACGGATATATTTTTATCGGACGATAAATCGGGAACATCATTCCCCTGTTGTGTGGGTCCGATAATTGGTTGTCATTCTGACAGATATTTTTCTTTAGTTACGGGATGGAGCCAGAACCGTTTCATTCTAAATCGTGTTTTGTCTTAAATGCAATAAGTGCAAAATGTATAATTTATTTACATGCGACATGATAGTACAACGTGTAGCATACCGACTGACAGATGCCAGTAGTTTGTAGTTTTTTATCGCCACCAATATCAGTGAAGATATTCCAATGGAAAAGCGACGACCTTATCGATGTATAATATGGCAAAACGCTCTTTCGATATAACTTTTCTGGGTGTTAATTAATTTGACTTAAGATACACTAATTCCGACTTAAGATACACTAAAGTCAAAATGAACGAAAAGTATTCTGCATTGAATGAAACCTTTTAAGGAATAAATGAAACCAGTTTCGAGTGGAATGAAGTTTTTCACAAATTAAATTAAACCTTTTCAGAAATATGTGAAGCCAAATTAAATAAATTTAAAACCATAGAGGGATTTGGCCGCTTCTTAATAAACCTTAATAAACAAATTTTAGTGATTTAGATATTTATTGACTTTAAATTTATTTATTTTGGTTTCGTTTATTTTGGAAAAGGCTTCAATCCATGGATTCTTTCATTCCGTACAAGTTTTCATTGAATTTTGGAGATGTTTCTTTTAGTTCGAAAAAATGTATAGTTTTGGAAATAGGTTCGCTTAATTCGAAAACGGGATAGTTTAATGCGAAACAGGTTTTATTTAATCTGAAAACCCTATAAGTGAGGTTTGATTTGGTAAGATTATATTCACAATCATGAATCATTTTTGACAAAAAGCGTTAGTCATGTATTTCCAAATTTATACATAAAGCTAGAAACACAACAATGTATTCTAATTCAAAAACGAAAAATACTCGTACAATCATTATACCATCATCATTTCTCTAAAAACTTGTAGCAGAAATAATATTTTCGTAATAAATAGTATAATCCAAGCACTCTCAATAAAAATAACAACTAAAATGAAAAGCATCCTCGCGAGGAGGCTTTTCGTTAGCCGTCTGGTGGTTAATAGCATAATGTAGCGTAATTTAGTTTAGTCAGAAATTTAGCCGAAAAAATCAACATGAGGCACACAGCATTAGTTCATTTTCATGTCCGTATGTGTTGTTATTTTGACTGTTTTCCGGCTAAATTTGACTGGATTTCATTGTGTTTAACCGGAAAAATTTATGAAATCCTGTCAACAACTTTTTTTGACTGGATTTTGGTTTCATTTGACGGTAAAATGTGAAATATATTATTTTCTTTATCATCAACTTATTGTTAAATGTGTTCATAGAATGAAATATATTTCATTTGTTTATTGGGAACCAACGAGCAACATTTTATGACTAATTTTCAGATATTTTAGTACAATACGGTTTATTTATTTTTTCACTAAAAGTGTGGCGCTAGTATTGCAACGAGGTACTGCAAGACGTCAAAGAAACAAAACGTATAGGAAATTCCTTGTTTATGAAATTCCAGTGATTTAAAATAAATTTAAAAAAATATCAAATGGATAATCTAGGTAAAAGTATGTCCTTCGATAAGTTTAAGCCTCATAGAATATAATTAATATAATATATTGCGTTAAATTACATCTTTTTTATTAGATCCAAAATTGGGCGCCAGAACTTCTGGTAATAAAGAAACTTTAATTAAACGGTAAGATGACAAATGTATCAAAGTTTTAGTTTCTCGTTTGATTGCAAATTTGAATTAATATAAAATTTCATAGTAAAGTTTTAATTTATTTTTTAAACAAATGAATTTGCTTCTGCAAACAGGATTAAATACCTTGACCGGAAAAAAGCTTGCAACAGAATTAGTTGCAAGAGCGAATCTAATAAACTTTTAAAAACAAAGCATAAAGCTTACACTATTAAGCTGATATTCATCGAGCAGCTGGTAAATAGCGCAAATTGTGAATGGGTGGGGAGTGTCGGAATGGCTGCAAAGCACATAGGACTAATTATGTTTGGCTTACAGTATTATGGAAATACCGGTTAGTTTTTAATTAAGTCGGCTTTGTTTTGCTTGTTCTAAAAAAATTATTTTTAGGAAAATCATTAGAACGGGTTTCACCGACCAGTTCACTGCAATTATGGCATCAACCACCTCTAACAAAACTAAATCGAAAACAAAAGTTATGGACTATATTAAACACGACGATCAATCGATGTACATATACCCAATCGTATGCTGGGAAAGATAAGAACGAAGGCTTCAAAATTTTGTTGGCTTTTTACCACTTTTAATAGCTCGTACCCACTTTGTCACCATTAATTTGTTTTCCGGAAACTTATGAAAGTGTAGCTTTCCTTTATTTGTTTGGATTTGCATTGAGGCACGCAACAGTAAAACACCATGGTTCTTTTATACCGAAAACATTAAAATAGGGCTAGTTATTGTGGAAAAGGATAGCTGGGTAATTTAGTTACATAAATATATTCTTCTTTTTTTATTTTAAAACAATTAAAATCATAAAACTAATTAAAATAAAAAAACTTTAGATACCGCATCTTATTTATTTACTTTGTTAAGTATTTTGGCAGTTTAATACTTCGTCAGAAACGTGGCGACATCTACTTGAGTTTGACGCCATAAACCGTATTAGTTCGAGCTCGAGCTCAAATATTCAATCTACCGTTAAATTAGCACATATTGGGAGCACTAGCGATAAATCAAAATGCACACTTTGATTCAAAGCTAAATTTACGGATAAGTTTGTTCTAAAATAATTTTGACTGACTTTTTAAATGGAGTTCAAAAATTTTTTTTGTTTGACCAGATATTTGACCGGATTTATTTTTTTTAAGCAGCAACATAAATATTTCTAGTCAAAACTGACTGGAACGAAATTTTTCAAATGGCAACACTGGTGGTAATGCCTGTCAATTATATCAATTAAACAATTTTTTATTTGGTTTAGGGCTCTTTTTTATTTCTTTAAACTAATTAAAGCTTTAGCTTTCGAACCCTCTTCGGATTCATTTTCAAAAGCGTAATGAAAAATATAACAAAAAATTCTTTCTTTTATACATAAATCAAAAAATAAAAAATAAAGCAATCACAAATTTTTATTAAAACCGACTTTTCATGGAAACGCACCGCTATGTAATTTTCGAAGAAAAAAAAAAAAAAAAACTTTGCTAAGGCGCTTTCATGTAAAAAAGGTTGTACATTTGAATAAAAATAAAATTGCAAGAGGCAAAAAACAATTTAGATGAACAAATCATATGAGTTGCCAATATAAGCATAATCTTCAACGACATTGATTGAATTTGTACTTGATTTAATTTGTAACATTTCCAAAATCGATCTTTTTCTAAAATTTTTTTGTTTCTCGAGAATTTTTATGTTATCTAAAGTGATTTGATGGTTCACTTTAGATAACATAAAAATTCTCGAGAAACAAAAAAATTTTAGAAAAAGATCGATTTTGGAAATGTTACAAATTAAATCAAGTACAAATTCAATCAATGTCGTTGAAGATTATGCTTATATTGGCAACTCATATGATTTGTTCATCTAAATTGTTTTTTGCCTCTTGCAATTTTATTTTTATTCAAATGTACAACCTTTTTTACATGAAAGCGCCTTAGCAAAGTTTTTTTTTTTTTTTTTCTTCGAAAATTACATAGCGGTGCGTTTCCATGAAAAGTCGGTTTTAATAAAAATTTGTGATTGCTTTATTTTTTATTTTTTGATTTATGTATAAAAGAAAGAATTTTTTGTTATATTTTTCATTACGCTTTTGAAAATGAATCCGAAGAGGGTTCGAAAGCTAAAGCTTTAATTAGTTTAAAGAAATAAAAAAGAGCCCTAAACCAAATAAAAAATTGTTTAATTGATAAATATATTGGCTCATTAAAATAAAAATCAACCTGTCAATTATAATATAGCTGCATTTCTTGACGTATATTGATCCGGATCAGATCGAAATTTATGAGAAACAAACACAACATTTAATCCAACATTGTTTTTGAATCACCAATACTAAAAATTAGTTCAGCTATTAAAATGTAGATGAACAATAATTTTGTATTAAGTAGTTGGTAGTAGTGAAATGAACAATAAACTTAAATACCGAACTCATTACAACTCAATAGGTAGATTCAAAACGAAACAAACTAGAAAATTGACATTTGGTGTACGCAATTTGGTATTGTTTCAAGAGGCACGATTTGATCTGGATCAGATCAAACACTAACAAATGTGGCTAATATTGTAAACACAATAACAACACCAAACGAATAGCCAGTTTTATAAGTTTTTATTCGAGAATTAAAATTATAAAGTTGTTTTAAAGTTTAGATTTTAGATATCTTGTTTAAAAGTCACACAACGCAAACTAACCTCAAATTTAAAAATGTTGTTTTGTATTTTGTTACCAAAACAATGATCAAAAAATAAATAAAATAATTTGCTGTTTTGTTCTTTCGGACACGTTAAAATTTATTTTTTATTTTTGATAAACCTTAAAAAACCCGACATTACAGAACCTAGTATATTCTCCATTGATGAAATGAAGTTCATGCAATTTTACTAAAACAAAACCAAACGAAAATTGAATTTTACTGTTTTATATCTAACACCTATAGGAAAATCAAAACTCTAATAAACGCGGAATAGCTACCTCGCTGATGAAGTACCTCACGATTCCAAGGGCAAAGCCTTTGTTTTGAGACCGCAAATTTTCCAGTAATTCCTGCGTATTTATTCTTTTAAGCCGGAAAGAAATAATTTGATCTTCAACATATTATCTAATGCTCTTGATGGATGATATGTGCTACCTGGGGTTTACTAAATAGGTAAATACGCTACAATCTAGTTTCGGTATTACCGGTAAATGCGTCACTATTTACCGGTATTAAAAACAGAAATAACTGAAATGTTATTTTTTACATGGGATATCCTGAATTGCCATAAGCTGCAAATGTTGTTACACGTTCAAACTAACGTATAGCTAACCAGTCAAATGATTATAGTCGTTTACTCCTAAAGTTTTTGCGTTGTAAATGTAATGTTACTTTTCCAATAGATTCAATGTCCTTTGTAAGAAAATTAATACTATATTACAAACACAACAGCCAATAGTCTCGCCACCGGGAATCGATTTCGAGAGCAGCATATATAAAAGGAACATAATATCTAATTCTTTTTTTAAGCATTTGATTACGATTCGTCCAACAAGTTTGGATTCAGACGCCGCAAGTAAAATTTTAATTGAAAAACTTTGATTTTTTAATTTTTTAAGGTTTGTTACGACTTTGCTTAGTCAGTTCTACAATAAAAGCTATAAGCAGGTGTACGAATTTGAGACGCAAAATAGTTTCAAGAAGCGAATTTGCATTATTTGAAAACCCAAATAACAGAAGTATGTAGTTTAGTTCAAGAAAATTTTTGGATAAAAATTTTCCTTAGCTCAACTTTTTAAATTTTTTTTAAACGGCCTTGGTAACGATTTCATGTTAACTAAGAGGCCATATAATTATTTACCGTGCGAAAGGGAACTGATTAAACTTCCTTTTGAAACTTTCTTTAAGTTACTAAAAAATAGATGCGTTTTTTACTGCCCCATCCTGTATATTTGAAATAAATTGAAATGAATAAGCAACTTTTAAGCATAATAATTGTAATTATTTTTAACGGTAACTTGTCGAAATAATATTTACCTTATTACCGGTAACAGGAAATCCCGATAAATTTTATGTTTAAGCGTTAATCCTGAACAACAAAAAGCCGAGCTTTTGTTAATATTATTTGGTGCCTGATATAATAGAATAAGTCGGTATAGTGGTGTTAGCTAACCCGCAATTTATCAGTCTCATCAATAACTGGCGCAAACGCTTCCTTTCGGTACATTGTCGTGTAATAGTTAATTTATTTAAAGCGGTTGTTGCAACCTTTAGCGATATAAGGGGGCTGAAGTCGCGGTTTTTAATGGGTTGTTGGCTTAATTGGTCCGTTTAGAACTTTTGGTAATCTCTTTTATTATTAATTTGTAAAATCAACGCTTAAACCTTACTGTAACAGATAAACACCCGATTGAAACTTCTCTCTCTCTCTCTCTCTCTCTCTCTCTCTCTCTCTCTCTCTCTCTGTTGAGCTCGTCCCTTTATTTAGTTATTCCACCGAGGGAATTTCCGTCCTAAAGCTCAGTTTACACCTCTCGTGAACATGAACGTGAACAAATCATTTTTTGTTGATAAATCTGAAATTACTTGATTTTTTTCATTAAAACTGATTAAAATAAACTTGAAATAAAATTACGTATCAAATAATTATGAAAATAATGAATAAAATGTCATTATAACAATATTTTTTTCAATTCCCCGATGAAATGTCTGTGAACAAAATGAAATCATCGGGGAATTGAAAAAAATATTGTTATAATGACATTTTATTCATTATTTTCATAATTATTCGACACGTAATTTTATTTCAAGTTTATTCCAACCAGTTTTAATGAAAAAAATCAAGTAATTTCAGATTTATCAACAAAAAATGTTTGTTCACGTTCATGTTCACGAGAGGTGTAAACTGGCCTTAACCCTTGACACGCTGCGATTTAATAAACCGGATTTAGAGAATTTTTCGAATTTAGTCCAAGTATGTCAGCCGCAATTGCATTGTGTACTTTAACGGATTTATGAAATCGCAGTCTAGCTATAAGGCCATTGCACTGCACACATCTTCTTTTACAATGGCAATTTGGATTGATTTTTGGATTTCTAGCCCTAAAAGGAAACTAAAAAATTAAGCCAAAAATATTCACGACGTGCAGATTTAAGAAATGTCTTAGCGGCTCAAAAGGAGTTTGCAGTATAAGTTTAAGAAACTCCCACAGAACTTCTCGGTTAAACTTCTTTGAAATAAACTTAAAGCTTTTAGGGAAATAACGATTCTGTTCAAAACCACCAATTGAGACATCCTTAGCTTTTAAACCGATATACATCGTACAAATTCATAGTCCAGAGTGTATTTTCCCTGCTGAATTACAACAAGGCTTCTCCAAAATCGGGATCAGCTTGTGGTATTACACCACTATTTTGGAGCAGCAGGAGTTGTTTTTATCCCGAAACCTGATGATTGGGATTATACAGATCCTAAGTCATTCGAACATTTTTAGTATGCATATGCTCGCACCTTTTTTTAAGGCTCTAGAAAGGATCATCGTAGTATGTCACACGTGTTTATTTAAATTTAAATTTACGATTTATGTAAAAATGTGGCGGGAAATTGGGTAAATCCAGTCGGACCTCTTGCATAACATATGAAAAAGATCATTAAATTTCTTAAATTAATTTCATGATGTAAAATTTAGTTAAAATTAAAACTGCAGGTATACTCTAATTATTTCCCGCACCTTCCCGCTCAGAAACAAGTAACACACTTATAGTGTTGATAAGCCCTGTGAATTTGTTGAACTACTCGCCGCTACCTAAGATTGAAAGATCATTCAATAATAAATTGGCTTTTGCTGGTACTTTCTTGGAATATGCAGAAGCTATTGATATTACTTCTTTTGCTACGATCATGTTTGGGCTAATTTTCCTATATTGATTGACAATTGTTAAATTGATCGAACCAATGTTTAAAATTAAAAAGCGTGAGGCTGATCAGTTTCTGTCAACTATGCTCCAAAAGCTGTCCTTAAGGTTTGACCTCTTCAAAACTTTTCATTCTGATTGGACTGATTGTCACACTGCAGCTATCTGGCTTCATAGCCCTTATCAATGCAGATGATCTTATTGTAATAACTTCAGATCCTACTTAGATGGAGTCCTGGCTTATTGAGAATACGCTATAAATACTACATACCTGTCTAAGACCAATTTAATTTTCTTTAGTAGATGGAGAAATTATTTCCCCCTATGTTTTGGGAACCGATTACTACAGTTCATACGACAAAATACTTTAGTATTATCTTGGATATAGTGGAAGTATCTTAATACGGGACACTCGACCCTCACGAAATTATAGCTATTGAAGAGGTCTTGACCTGGTTGAAGCATAATGTGGTATCTTCAGGCGATATCGCGATTTGTGAACATTCACGCACCAATCAGGTCGCTGGAATTAGTCGCCTTGGCGTGACGGGTGTCGTTTAGTTATCATTCATCTTTCAATGAGATGGGTGAGCATTTCAACATTCAGTTAATCAGGGTCCCTGGCTACTCGAACGTGGCACTTAGGAAACAGGCGCTAGCATTATAAGAGGAAAGGTGGACTAACACACTCACCTGTAGTATAGCACGACAAGTTTGGCCAAACTTGGGGTGCATCAGAATATTAATCTCCCTACGTAGTTCCTACGTATATGCGGTTTAAGAATGGTTGCAGGAATACTCATGGTACACTGCTTTTTTGGAGAACATGCAAGAAGGCTGGGTCTGGAGGCAAATCACTTCTGTAGAAGCTGTTTCAACGAGGAAGAGAAAAACACGTCGGTAAGTTGGTTCACTTGTTTTGCTCATGTCTGGCATTAGCACGCAGAAGGCATAAATACTTACGTTAGTTTAGAAAACAGTAAAATTCGGGATGTTCTACGCTACATAAGTAGCTCTAAATGGTTTCTAAGTGTGCCTTAGCAGCCACTCCAACCTAACCTAACCATACTCTATCTAGGATATAGTAAGTGGTGTTAGTAACTGTATTGGAAATATCACATGTAGAAGAGCTTTTGGGAAATCCTGTGGTTTGAGCTGAACAACGTTTTTATTTATTTAGAAATCGATGGTTCGATTGTTTTTGCGCTTGCCAGCGCTTGAATAGCCATTACTGGAACTACATTCTACTTTAATAAAATTTCGTTGGCTTATTTTTTTAAAATGTATTCTGACTTTTCTGTGTTTTCAGACGGCTTTTCATCGGACCTTAGTGCTTCATTTGGATCTTACTATCGGAGGGTGAAGGCTTACTTTCTCTATAAAAAGAACTTTTAAGAATTTTAAAGATTATTTCAGTCGGCTGAGACTAGCCCAACTAGGACATAAAGCTATTAACTATATTCGCTTCATAAGCATTGTAATCCGGTTTTCGAAAGAATTCGGTCTTAAGTTTTTAATTGTGGAACAATCGTAATAGAATAGTTATGGTTCCTCCACTAGCCTAAACTGGTCTAGTTTGCACTATACTTCCTTTTATCATTTTGCACGGAACCTTTTTGGATACCACATAAATAAATAAATTAAAAATATATAAACACGAGGGTGTGGCATTGTTCGACTAGCTGAACCCTCTTCAAATATCTTATTTTATGTTTTAATATTATAACCCTAAATTCTTAAATACCCAAATCCCAAAATTTTTGTTTTTATTTTACTTTTACTTTTCACAATTCTCTTGATTTTTCAGCATTTTCTAAACGTTAGAATTTTCAATTTTCAATGCATTTTTAACTATTTACATTCTAAATTCCTAATAAGCCAAACACGGAGAAAAAAAATTACTAATTTATTTCCTATATATTTATAGGAATTTAATTATAGCATCCCGTACTATATTTTTCGTAAAACATACTATGTACATAGCTGACTTTCCAGTCTGCATAGCATGAAATGCAATATTGGAATCGCTACTATAATAAGAGCTAATTTATTATGCCATATAGGAATATTTCCTAATTGCATTTCTACAAATCCAATGTATTATAGGAATAATTCCTATAAGATACAATTTCCTTTGTTTTATACGATTCTCTTTATTTTGAACGTAAAATCATTAAAAATAAATTGAATCCTCTCCTCGAGAAAGAGTTTGTGTGTCTAAAATAGGGACCACTACTATATAAAAAGCAATATTTACCACAAAATATAGCTGTTATAATTGTATTCGTATTCTTTGAAACATAGTTATGTTATTTTCATTTCATGAATATAATTCGCTAAGTCAGTACGTTCTGCTTGATACTTAAGGTATCAAGCGAGAATTGTATTTTTGTAGTTTGGTTGTATGAAACCAAAGTACCACAAAGAGAATTCGAGGAGGGTACTCACTTCTCATTTTTGAGAGTCGATAATTTGTATTGACTCTGGGGTAAAGTCTGGGGGGTAATGACAAATAATATTTCTACTTTTTCCAGTAGATATATCATGATGAAGTGATTGGCATTTTTATGATTTGCCAAATCGAAAATACTGTGAATGTCATTACTATTAATATATTTCCTATGACGCCCTGCACGCTGCACCAACACCATTAAACATTGCAATCGCTACAAAAATATACAGGGGAAAATACCAATTTTATGGCAATAAATACTAACTTGAAATGCATATTTTCCTTTACTAATTAGGAAGCGCTTATTACTAAAATAGTACATTTTACTATTTTTATGGTACATTTTACTATTTTTTATGGTACATTTTACTATTTTATTGGTAACAATTTGTATTCGCATCTCTTTAAATTAACTATGTGTTATAGTAAAATGTTTTCCTATATTAGGTCACAATCCTGTGGGCTCCTATAAATTATAGAAATGTCTCCTATAATTTTTTTTCCGTGAACTTCTTAATAACGTTTGTAACAATTTTTTATGCATGTTTTTCAATTTCTACGTTTCCCTAAGGTTTGTTGGGTTCTACACACGCAGAATTCTCAAATTTCGCATTTTTCGAAAATTCCAAATTTTTTGTTTTTTGAAGCAAAATTTCTCAGGTACATTTTTAAATCTTAAATTTCTGAAATATTTAACTTTTACATTTTGATTTTTAATTTACAATTCTTTTCAAAAGCAGGGGATTGAGGCAGCAGCCTCCATCCTAAGGTATACAACGAATTAAAATTACATTAAAAAAATTTTATATTTAAGAAACTTGCAGTTTTTAGCATTTGTGATACTATCGGGAAAAGCGATAAGAGCGATAAATCTCTTTGATCTGTGCTGCAACTTGCAAGGTTGACGAAGCAATTTTTATTAATAAAAATAAATAAAATTAAAAAAAGTGTAAAAGTGAAATTTTTCTAAAAAATGTGACAATTTTTCTGGAAACTTTGGCTTGCGTAAAAACTAAATATACGAAACCCTAACATCATAAATTATTAAAAATATGAATCTTTCCTGATTTTGGAAAAAAAAATCTGAAAAAAGTGAAAATTTTCCTGGAAAAGCTATAGACACAGTCCTACATCTAAATATTTTCAAAAACTTTACATCTTACTTGATTTTGGTAAAGTACCTAGTAAGTAAGCTATTATTATTATTATTGAAATTGAATCTAGGCGCAAATCTAGGATTCTACCCCAACTAACGGATGCGTACTGGATTGCAACCAGTATTCTTAGCTGGTCTCCTTTTAAATATAAAGCAACCTTAGGAGACCTCCGATCTGGCTCATTAATAAACTGCTTTGCCTTACGGTAACCAGAAGTAGCACGCCACTTCAGCCTTAGCTCTTTAAGAGCGAAGTTTTTTATAGCCTTCTTACCGCTAATGAAAGATAAGGGAGCCGCTGGTTCGGAACCGATTAATATTAATCATGAGCCGGCCTTGGCTAGGGAATCGGCGATCTCATTACCTTCAATTTCACAATGAGCCGGTACCCATAAAACAGTAACTCTATTATTAGAACAAAGAAGGTCGATGAAGTGTTTACAGTCCTTAACAAGTTTGGAGCTAGTCAAGGGATTATTCAAAGAATTCAGCACAGCTTTACTATCCGTACAGAAAACAATATTTTTGTTGTTAACGGCAAGATTTATAGCCTCAATAACACTATGAGTCAAAGCAATTAATTCTGCCTGAAAGACAGTGCAGTGCAAACCCAGACTACTAAACGATCTGAAATCAATCAGAGACCAGTAAGTTCCAAATCCACCACCAAGGTCAGAGCAAGAGCTATCAGAAAAGAAGGCAAGATACTCCGATAAAGTTTTAAGAAATTTCTCCGAGGACCACAAATCTCTCGATGGATAAACCATCGAGAATACATTTTCGAAGTTAAACTCAGGCAGTAGCCTATCATTAACCAAATCAATTTCTGGTATCAATAAAAGGTATTTTTCATGATTAGTCTATACTCCACCATTGCCACTAATACACTTCATGCGCCAATACATCTCAGGCGATACGCCGCAGAGCAAGCAGTGCCTAGAATGAAGGTGTTTAACTGGGGCAAACACAAAATAGACTCCATAGCCAGAAGTGGAATAGAAGACATAGCTCCAGTAATGGCTCTACTAGCAGTAGCTTGCAATCCATCAAGTTTCAATCCATCAAGGCAGTCAGTCCCCACGATTTCCCAACAGCTCATCTACACTGCCAAAAAATGGCAGTAGCTTTCTTAATTTTGTAATCAAGGCTGTAATTCCACGAGAGTTTACTATCCAGAAAGACACCAAGATGTTTTACATGGTCAGATCTAGTAATCGCTCTT
This sequence comes from Tipula helvola, assembly GCA_963556165.1. Classification (NCBI taxonomy): domain Eukaryota; kingdom Metazoa; phylum Arthropoda; class Insecta; order Diptera; family Tipulidae; genus Tipula; species Tipula helvola. The sequence goes on along the minus strand of OY744483.1, from coordinate 193,655,727 downwards.
CCAAAAAAAAAAGAAACAGAAAAGATTTAGACGGGTTAACGTGTAAGCTCTTCTCAATACACCATGCCTCCACTATAAGTAGGGCCTGTTGCATTAAATCGGCCAATACATTCAGATATTTGCCAGAAACTGTAACAACAATATCATCAACATAATTTTGAACAATTAAGCCAGAATTCTGTAGTTTATCTAGTAGCTCATCAATGATCAAAAGCCATAGCAGAAGAGAGAGCACTAAACCCTCTGGATAGCCTTTAGCAACCTTGACAGAAACGGACAAGCCATCCAGCTCAGCCTCAACAATGCGAGACTTAAGCATAGATTCGATTCATAAAACAATAGAGCAATTAATACCAAAATTAGGCTGGCTTTAGTAATCGTAGCAAACGAAGTACTATCAAAAGCTCCCGCAATATGCAGAAAAGCACCTATAAGAAACTCTTTATTATTGAGGGACCTTTCAACCTTAGTGACGGTTTCGTGCAGAGTAGTTTCACAGCACTTACCAACTCTATAAGCATGTTGCATGTTACTGCGATTGGAAAGAGCGGCAAGTAATGATCTCTAATAAATCTGTCGACGATCCTTTCTAAAGTCTTAAGAAAAGTTGAAGACAGACTAATAGGCCGAAATGACTTAGGGTCCGTATAATCAGACTTGCCAGCCATCAGGATAAAAAGAACTTTAGTCTTGCTCCAACATTGTGGAACAATATTATTTGCAATGCTAGCTTTAACGAGTAAAGGACGTGATATACATAGATGCGTGATACGTTTTTATTCAGGCTAGGCAACTAGCTGAGATGGGCCACTTAGGTTTACGTTTGTGCACATTTTTTAATTGCACGGCAGTATTTAATCATTCTAATATACGTATTCCAATTTACTTTATACCATTAACTGGGACTATCTGTCTGTCACACGGGTTGCATACAAGTTGCATTTGAGATTAAATTGTTTAGAGAAAAAAAAACCCTCTCCGTTAAGTGTTAAGCAGGTTATGAAACAATTTTAAGTGTTTGCTTATAAGAAAGCAGTTACTTAAACTTCATGGATCCACTGCTCGATCAAGTAAATAATTAAATTTTATTCACCTGCTTATAAGCAAATTTTTAAAAATCAGTAGTGCACTTACACACTTGAATAACAATCACTCCACCCACTAGCTTTAAAATGTTTCATTATTTAGATTACAGCTTTGATTAAAACCGTGGGCTAGATAAAAAAAATCCAAATGAAATAACTCCCAAATTTTAAATTTTATTGCAGAGTTATTTCATTATGAAAATAGTACACACTTTTAAAATTAAACAAATCCCAATAAAAATGAAATAACTGCCAAATGAACCAATGAAAACATTTCAGAAGTTAGGGAATATTTCATTTTCACTAAAAAAAACCAAAAATAATTTACAATTTTATTGTATAAATCACAAATCATTAACAAATAAATCCCAAGAAACAAATTGAAATAAATTCCAATTTACGTATTCCGTATACGTATCAACGTATTCCTGTCATACTTGGCATGCAAAGCCATAAGTTTTAATAAATTCTGGAATTTCTCTAAATACTGGAAATAGAAGGGATTTGTGGCAACTTCATTCCTCTACAAAACGACACAAGTTTAAAGTTGTTTTAATTCATTAACACCTAAGAGTTTAGAGGATGGCTGGATGCAGCGCCCAAAACCAGCTTTTCTTTCAGCACTACTTTTCTTTAACTCACGTGTCTCTTTACCTGGTCCTTTACCGTGCTTCCCATTTTCCCAGTCACCCATGTGTATCTCAGAGCTCCTTTAGACCCACAAAGATGGTCTTAAATTTTAAGAATTTCGAATTTAAACGGTTATTAAATAACTTCCAACATTATTGTGAGTTTTGTCAACGAGTGTTCCTAATTAAAAAAATTCGTTTGAAATATTCAAAAATTGTGGAGGGTTATTTCATTCATTCGGAGTGGATACCATTTGTACAAAAATTCCAAGCATTTCTTTGTAGGTTTACAGTTATTCTATGAGATCTGTATAAAATTTCCCTTTAATCATGTGATTAATATACAAGATATGTACAACCAACCAACTATTTTGCCTATTCCGAATAATTTCTAAATAAAACTTTTCAAAACTGTCAGCACTTTTTATGATACACCAAAAATCAAGGCGAACTAAGATAGGAACAACAATAATAGCCGTCAGCAAGTCGCTAGATACGTTTATTAATAATTGTTTTATGCTGACCTATTTATTTAAAAAAAAAAGAAGAAAAATCCACACATTTAAAACCCAAAATAAAGTTTTTATCTCTTCCAATCAAATATCACAACACTTTAATGTTGTTCAGCAGAATAGAACAAAACCATAGCGTAAAAAATATATAAACAAAACAAAAACAGAAAAACCATGACCCCGAGAAAAGTAAAAACATTTTTCTTAAACCTAGAGCCTGTAGAGTAAAAACAAAAGAAAACTCAATTTGTATGCAAATCACATAAAAGTGTAGAAAATCTGAGTGTGTTAAAGAAAAATTCCGGAAAAATTAACATATTGAATGTGGTGGCGCGCGCGGCACTAAACCAAAATTTGGCATACAATTTTCAACACAAATCTGTACACAAATCTGAACATACCAAAATAAAAAGTAAAACGATCTTCCGGCAGTGATTTTTATCATAGACTTTCGTCTTTAGTTTTTTTCTTTATTATAATTTCTTTAAAAACAACAACTGCAAAGTTGTTGTCATGATAAGAAAAAAAAATTCAAGTATTTTTCGTCTCTGCTCGCCCCTCCGGCGAAGGATGAAAATCCGATAAAACAATATTTTCCCATTTTTTTTTTTCGTTTCGCTTGATACGCCCTTTGGGACTCTTTAAAGACAACAACAGAAACTTTTTTTTTATTTTTTATTGTCAATATTTCCTTTTATTGACGATATGATCTCTCTCTTCATTCAGTCGCAATGAAAAAAGTACTGTCATGAGGTTTGTACGGAAATAGGGAATACATATAAAATATCTACCAATCATAATGTTTATCGAGTTCTTGCTGTAAATAATATTTTATTATTTTCTGCACAGGAGGAAAGCAAAATATTTATTGTCATTTATCAATGGAAAAGAAGAAAATGTAGAAATCACGTACGGTCGTATTTCAAGGCCAACTGCACATATGAATGAACGATTTGTGTGGTTGTACCCGTATTTCGAAATTTAATAATAAAAAATAAAAAAAATGGATGTACTTACTTGGTTAACTCTCTCCTGAAGTCTTAACAATGCTTCTTCTAGTTCTGCTATGCGGGCTTCTAACATTTCCTGCAAAAAATAAAAATAAAAATTAGATTTGAATTAATTATACATTTTTTTATTATGTAAGGGTATATGAGTACATTTAAATGGTTTGATTGTCGTTTCCCCGATTCTAGTCTGTGTTTATTTTATAAATGCTTCAACAATAAACCACCACGCAAAAATTCATTTTGACTTTCAAGCGCTGTTTTTTTATGAATCGAAGAAATATAATAAAAAAAAATGAAAAAAACTTCAAAAGAGATAAATTTAAAGTTATTGCCATTTGCGATGGCAGCAAAAAACAATAAAATTGAAAAAATTGCCTCGATAATAATTTGTATGTGTTTAATGTGTATGTAGGTACTATATATTGAGACCCATAGTGGCGAGTTATTTGAATCTACACTGTTGAAATTAAGATAAGCTTTCTTTATGCGCTATTTTTTGGTTAAGACCAAGGGCAGCAGATTTATATTTCAAATAACCTGGGAAATTTTCGACGCCGCGCCGTTGAGTTGCAAAGCAAGCGGGATGCACACTGTGTCTCTGTGGATGTCATTCAACGCCTTTACAATTGACATCCGGTTTTATACTGCATTCAATTCAAACACTGTAAGGAAACCTTTGATCAAATATTTTTTTAATTTGAATCGATCTGTTTTAAGAAACTGGTTAAATATTTAAATTTTGCAGGTTAATAATATATGGATCAATTTAAATATATTCCAAATGTGTTATTGTGTTATTTTTGAATTAACAAAAAGAACCAACACAAAAAATCAAGTATTTTCTGCGTCTGGTTTGAAAAATACAACTTCTGCCGATAAAGAATAGTAACAAATCTGAATTCGAGTTATAAGAGGAGAAGGGGGAGGGAGGTTCTTTATTTATCGACGAATGAACTTCAAAACGAAATTTGAAGCACTTTGTTACTAGCCATGTACTACACATTTGTGGTATCACGCACTTATTATACGAAATTTCACATTATAAAACAAAGCAAAGTCAAATCCAAATCAGTTTACTCTAATCTTGGAAGATATGTAATCAGACTTTTAGATAATAAAATCAATAAAAAAATGTGTATGTATTCTAAAACGCAACAGTAAAATTTAAATGAAATCTAAATTTTAAATTGCTTAATTTGAAATGTAAATTTATTGCCATTGTTATTAAAAACGTAAACACTGAAAGATGACGCAAATGTTCAACATTCTTCAAATTTTCGTACAATTCCGAAAGCACATCTTCACCCTGTCTTTCTTCTTACTTTTATCATTTAATTATCAGTCAACATTTTGAAACAGTAACCAATTTAATATTAAAGTATCTCCTTATGTACTAAGTTCAGCATTTTTTAAGTAAAAGGAAAGAAATTAAAAAATAAAAGTTGTATTTTCCAGAATTCCTTTAGAGATTTTACTTTTGTATTAAAACTGAAAGCTGAGGCCGGCCCTACTTGGGAATCCGTCAGCTATTTTCGACTATTGGAAAAGTAAAAGAATAAAGTACTGTGTAAATAAATCTGAACAGTTTGAATTGTTAAAAAATTCGTAACGTACACATAGCAATTTTAATCTGCCTCCCATTCAACTATAATAATAGCTTAAATTTAGGAAGGAAGTTGTACATACTTATAGTAGATTATGCAACTAGTGCTATTAATGGGTAATAATGTGAGAGGTTGGTAAATGTTGCAATGCAACCGAGGACATTATTACCCATTAGTAATACAAGTCGGATACTTCTATTTTATATCATTCTCGACTATAATGGCACTTTATCAACAAACAAAAAATTTTAACTCTAAATATAAACGCACCCTTTTTTCTGACATTTAATTTTTCGTACACCTTTGCATTTATTGTTTAATTGTCACTGTAAATGAATAATTTTTTTATAATTGTGAATGAAAATGGCTGCATCTAACATTGAAATGGACGATCAGGTTTATTTAACTAAAATTAATGGCGAAGCAGAGTTAATTGCTTTAAACTTACTTCCCAAAAAGTCTGCTGATGTGTATTTACGCTTGTATGATAAGTTTATGGACTGGAAGAACAAACAAAAAATTGACAAAAACCATATTTTTGTAGGTGATGATGATTTTTCGTGTATATGGTGCAACTCGAGCGGACGAATTGACCGTAAAGCTAATGTTAATGATGTGTGTGAAAAAGGAGATGATTACATTATAAAAATTTCAGAAACAAAAACAAATGTGGTGCGCCCATTTACTGTGGAGGAGGAATATTCAGCATATATCAGAAAATAGATCAAACTTCGTCCATCAGTTGTTGCTCTAAATCGATTCTTCGTCAATTACTAAAAGGAAAAATGCACATCTCAACCAATTGGAAGAAATACATTTTTAAGCACACCTAAACAAATTGCCAATTTTTTGAAACTTGAAGATGTCGACAATTACACGGGCCATAGTTTTCAGTGCACATCTGCAACATTATTGGCACACAGTGGTACCGATTTACTAAACCTTAAGCGCCACAGTGGGTGGCGATCATCCAGTATAGTGGAAGGCTATATTGATGAATCGATATCAAACAAAAGAAAAAATTGTAATCTGATTACAGATCAAATTTTTTATAAAAACCCCAATGCTTGAAGAGCATCAATCGAATGCAGTATATCCATATCAGGTATTTCAATACCGTTACAATCAAATTCTGCTCCAGTAACATCAACTTGCTTAAATCAAATAAAACCAACACAATACATTTGGAAGCATATAATGTAAATAATGCTGAAAAAATTGTTCGTGAGATGCAATTTAATAATTGCAGTGTAACGATGAACTTCAATTTCAATAAATAAATCAAATAGCGATATTAAAAAAAAAAAAAAATTGCGAAAATTTTCAATTCACAATAGCCTCGACTATTTAATTTTGCATCCACAATTGCCTCGATAGTTAAATTCTTAATGGTAGAGTTACCAAAAAACGCCTTTATTGCTATAGTTTTCTCTTCCATAAAGTGCATATTACAGTTGAAAATGATATAAAATAAATAAATTAACACAAACTTCTAAAAAGTGACACAAAAAAAAAAGTGGCAAAGTGATTTTAGAAAAAAGGTTACTACCGCGTTATGGAACGAACTTTTGTCGGTACGAAGTATTTATTTGAATACTCTGTTGCCGATTTTATAAAAAAAAAAAAAATGAAAACTATTGAGAACGGGTTGGATTGGTTTTTTGTTTCACGCGACTGATTGGAAAAATCCACAAAACTGAAAGCAGCCTTATTCCAGTAAAAGGAATTGAAATTCTTTCAGCAAACTTAGCAGATCTTTAAGGGGGGAACCTCCTCCAGATATTATTTTTTTTTCATTTTTCTTTTTTTGCTTTAAAAATTCATTTAGTATCTGGAGAATATATTACCAAAGTTTCAAGCCCAACAGAAAGTCCTAAAGGTCCCTAGGAAGTCACTGAAGTGATGCGAAGTAATGCACAAGAACGAAAACTTCAACCGAATTTTTCTCAAAACGTGTTGTTTTTTGCGCGCCGTGGAATGTAACTCAAAAAGTAATGGACCGATTAACTTGAAATTTTGTACACATATTCTTTAACTTATCAGCCTTTGCACAAACCTAAAATTTCGTATAAATTGTTTAAACAAATATTGGTTTTAACGAATTGTTTATAAAGAAACACGTGCTTTTTTTTCTTTTTGTCCTCAAATTTTCAATTTTATTTTTTTTTGCAACTTTTAGGTTCATGCAAAGCGGAATGAATTATTTTAATAAAAAAAATTTGTTTCGTTGATTTTAGTTAACTACAAGGACCTGGGCGTTCCACGGCGCAAACTCGAGTAGCCTAGTTCGAGCACCTCTAGCGCCGCCATTTTGTTTTTTTTTACTTATAAAAATTTTTTTTTGTTTTCATTTGAACGTCAATATTATTATGCAATTTGTTTCATTGCAATAAATGCTCTCAATTTTTTGTAAAAAATTATTGAAAAACCAGTTTACTGGAGGAGGTTCCCCCCTTAAAATACAGCTTGCTCAGTCTAAATTTAACTGTAATATTCCAATTTAATTCGATTTGTTTAACCTTCTGGGATGTAGACAGGCCACAGATAGAAAGCCCTACAGACATCAGTCGAAACCCAATTTTTCTTATTTGTATTACTAACGTAAAAGAAACTAAAAATCCGTAAGCAGGTCAAAATGATAATGTGAAAATTTTAAAAATCTAAGAATATTCTGGAAACGTAAATGTAATCGATAAAAATTTACTAAATTGACAGTATTCTATCACGGTTTCAGCTTGATTTTCAATTCTCTGTGAAAGCCTTCCATCATGCCATTGGCCAGGGAATTGAAAGGTTTTTTAACACATTATATTAATTATTAGAGATTCGAGATCATTTGAGATTTTAATTTACGGTTTGAAATCTCAATATTTCGAAATTCGATATTTTGAAATTCGACATTTCGGTTTCGAGATTGTGATTTCTATTTAACATTTTGTCGACCAAATTAAGACGTTGTCGAGAATACTCTTCCCCTAATTATTAAGTGTTTCAAACGGATGTATCAAAAACATCCGCCATATATCGTCTGTCTTATGGGAGTTGAGAAACAAGCCCTCGAACTTCAAATACCCCAAAGTACCTCCCCTATTACTCCTGGAAGAGATAAAATATTTTTATCTTTTAAGCAAAATATCCAACACGCGTACCAACTAAATCAGCCAAAAAAGAAATATTACGAGCAATAACTTTTCCCATTATACATTGTTTTACTATTTACGTTTGTTTACATTTTATTTTTATTTCTGCTGTGACCGGTGTTGAAATTAATTTTTGTGTTTATATTTGTATAGTAATTTTCTAACTTCATAGCAAGGCAAAAACTACTTACCTAGGGTAAATTAACCGACCTCGCGAACTAAGCTTCAGAGCGCACAAAACAGAATAAAAATTCTACTTAAGAAAACATCACTTCGGTCTAACCAAAAATTGGATAGCGAAGTAGAAAATTTAGTGTGACTGTGTTACGAGAAAAGTTCACATTTCACATAATAGAATAATTTTACTAGATGGTTAAGAGGTAACTTGAATAGCGGCTTAAAATATCGGAATTGAAACTGATCGATTTTGATTAAATTTGATATCGAACAAAAAATCTCGATTTTTTATTATCAAAAAAATTGAATTCCAGGTTTTTACAATTTCCAGGTTTCTATAATTTATTTCAAAGAAACGCGCATTTACTTATATCATGGCCTAAGTTCAGCAAAGACTAATTTGTCTTTTATAAAATTGTACGGGGTTGGCGTTTGGTGGCCAGCTCTAGATAAGGTAACTTATAGAGGTATGATGGAGAAGGTGCAAAGAACGGCCTGTATGCTTATAAGCGGGGCGCTTAGGACAACACCTACACGCGCTTTAGAGGTTATGTTCCACCTTATTCCAATCGATCTTTATGGTAAACAGATGGCAGCCAACGTGGCTACGAGGCTCTTGGCTGTCTCTCAATGGAAGTGTCTTCAGGTGGGACACTCGACGATAGGTAGATTCGCTGGCGAAGAACTGGCGAATCTGGATTATATTACACCAACGTTGTGCTTCGATAAGGGTTTCCGTACCATCTTTCCCTCAAGGGAATCCTGGAGAAACGGATCAATCTTGGAAAACGAGGCAGTGCAATTTTTCACGGACGGCTCGAGGCTAGACGATCAGGTAGGAGCCGGAGTCTTCTGTGATAAACTTAATGTTAATATTTCTGTTCGTCTCCCTGACTACTGCAGCGTGTACCAGGCTGAAGTGGTGGCGATCGGGCAAGTCATGACATGGTTGAAGCATAATGTGGTATCCGGGAGGGATATCGCAATTTATGTGGACAGTCAGGCAGCGATCAAGTCACTTGGGGCAGTTTGTCTGAAGTCGCGGGTGGCGCTGGATTGCCGATCATCTCTTAACGAGATGAGCGAGTATTTCAGCATCCAGATAATCTGGGTCCCGGGTCACTCGGACGTCACGGGGAACTGCAGGGCGGACGAACTAGCTAGGTACGGTACGACTCTCCAGATGCAGCCGGAAATGGTAGGTCTGGGGAGGCCTATGGCAGTGCTAAAATGGGCGCTCAGTAAAAAGGCAATCGCCTTGACAAATGAGAGGTGGATCAACACTTTCACGTGCAGGGTAGCAAAGCAAGTTTGGCCAAAACTGGACTTGCGGCGCTCCAAGGTACTAATATCCCTGGGAAGACAAGAAATAGGATTGGTCGTAGGGATAATGACAGGTCACTGCCTTTTTGGGGAGCATGCGAGAAGGCTGGGGATACAGACGAATGACTTTTGTAGAAGTTGCATGGACGAAGAGGAGGAGGAGACTTTGGAACACTTCCTATGCTCATGTCCGGCGCTATCATACAGAAGGCATAAGTATTTGGGTGTGTACGGTATGGACAGCCTTTCGGAACTCGCGGACTGTGGAGTGCGAGATTTATTACGCTATATAAATAGCTCTGGTTGGTTTCAACGGGAGTAATGGGGAGATGGGATCCTGTGGTATCACAACGGGCCATTGCTGGCCTAAGTGTGCGATAGCAGCCACTTCAACCTAACCTAACCTAACCTTTATAAAATTTCGAAACCATCTTAGATTTTTTTCGAGATTATGTCTTTCGAGATTTTTTATTTTCGAGATTTCCCATTCGTGATGTTCTCTTTCGGGATTTTTAAAAACGAATTTCGAGAGTTTGTCTATTTCAGAAATTGTTCTTTCTAGAAACCATGGTGATCCCATTCAAGATCCATCACTTGCAAAGATAACTTTAATCACAACTTACTATAGGGATGACTAAATAATGTACAAATGGATAATATCTGTTTGATGATTGCAGTTTTTTTGACATTAACTCGAGCGAAATACAAATTTTGTCATTTTTTCTAACGAATTTCCTATCCCTGTAATCCTTCGAATTTGTTTAATCGATTCTGGGGACAGAAAACAAACGATTGCATTAATCTTACTAGGCTTTGGACCTTCTTTGTTATTCTCGTATGACACAAAAAGTTCAATTCTGAGTATTCACTTGAAGGTAACTCTAGTTTAACAAACGTACTAACTCGATTTCTTTCAGCATAACAATTTCAAAAAATGTAAAAATGTAAAATGCTTGTAAAGTTGAGTCAACAATCTTAAAACTTAATTGTTTTATTTAAAATTAGCGATTTTTACAGATGCTTTTAGAATGTAAGTGTTTTTTTTTTGTATTTTGAACATTGCTCCGATCCAAAGATACGGTAGATTATAAATTCAATAGATTTACCAATAGGTAGATTATGTTTCTAGTCACCGAAATCACAGTATGTCAAGAATATTATACCCTAATTGGACTGCGGATTAATAAATTTGATTTAGCTAAACTGGGTCAAAACTTTATGCAAAAAAAACGCGGTTAGCTAAAATCGCGGTTGACATACTATACTCTGGGAGATAACTAACTTTTTCATAAAGTATTTTCTAAAAGCTAATTTATGATTTTTTCGGTTCATTTTTCGACGAAAAATAATAAAATTGATTTCTTGTAGGAATAAGTTATTTTCAGATAAGTTAATTAAAACATGTCAAATATGCGAACTAAATAATTTAAACATCACAATGCTATTTTGTTAAGAATTGGAAAATTTGTTGCAGACACCTGTAAAAATATCAGGATAAAATAATTCCGCAGTCGATAGGAGGGAGGCGTGGTCAGATACATTCAAATTTCTTTTATTTGTTTATAATTATAATTCATTTATAAACAAAGATGTAAATAAATGACAATTTTTACAGTCGTGCAGTCTTGCATTAAAGGCATATCGATACTCTCAAAACTATTATCAACCTAAAACTTTTGATTTCGCTTTCTTAACCCTTAAATGACACATGGGGTCCAATGGACCCCAGACCTTTTTCAATCGTTCATATTTACATGTTTCCTCCGGAAATGCATCTCCTGTCCCCTCCCTTGCTAAAGTTGAGATATTGCACTACCTCTTTACGTACTCAGCTCAAGCCGGTTGACTACTAGCAGCTGTGTAGAAATGTCCAAAATCACGGTGGGGTCCAACGGACCCCAGTGTGTCATATACGTATATTTGTGTGAAAATCGGAATAAATTTTAGCCATCTCAATTATAGCAGACCTAGAGCGAGAGAGATGCCTTATATCCCCGCTGCTGATATCTGTCTGTAAACAAAGTAATTCGAAAGGTACTTATCCGATTTTCAAGAAACAGAGACATACTAATAGGCCTTGACCAGACAAGAAAAATGTGATATGACTAAAATCTCTTCCACCATTTCGATGTGCGGTGCTCCAGAGAGTGCCATGGAAGTAGACCAGAAAGATATGGGTGAGGGTACTTTGGATCAACAGCGTTTGTATGTAGGAGAGCGTCAAGCGGCTCGCCAGAGCCGTGGTCGGCCATCTTCGACGATAAGAAAAAATTCTACTTTGATATTGCAAAATAAATACCTTTTTTTAAAGATTCAGTATCGGACTTATTTTTATCTAAAAAGATACTATCTCAAGGGTATACCGCTAAACTTTTAGCTAAAAATATTGAAAATTAAAAAAATACGGTTATTTTATGTAAAACAAGCAATTTTCTTATTTTTTTCACAAACTTTTTTTTTTGTTGGTATCATAAAATTAAAATTTCATTAATGTAATAATTTGACCTCCTTTAGTAAGCTTTAAACTATATTGGAAAAAAATTTCAATGCTAAATATAGAAAAATTCAAGAAATAATAGACAATTTTCATGCTGGGGTCTAAAAGACCCCAGTGTGGCATTTATGTGATTTTTCTTAAGTGTGTCATTTAAGGGTTAATCATAAAAATTCCGTTAGTCATTTAAACTTGAAAGCCGAAAAATACATGAGGATGTCTGGATTTTATGCAGGGCAAGTTTCAGTCGTACAATGTGAGATAAGGGGAGTTTTGGTCGTAAAATACGCCTTGAAATCATTATTCTAAATATATTTTTTGTTGGCTTAGCTTTTAGACTGAGACCTCCTGAATATTACAATTACATATACTAAAAGACAATTTTTGAAGCCTTTTAACCGTGCCAGACAAGAAAGATGTATGAAAGTACGGATTGTATGCAGCACAGTATGATAAGTTTCAGTCGTACAATACACCTTGGAATCTTTTATTCTCAAATCTATTTTCTGGCTTAGTATTTAGACTAAGATACCTTGAACATTAAAATTAAACTGCAAAACAATTTCTGCAGTGGCATAACCTTGCCAGACATGAAATGTGCAATGCTCGCATAGTTTTAAATTACAGACTTTCATATCCCTACTTCTTGCCTGGGTTTAAATTATTACAGAAATGTTCTGTTCAGGCAGTTGAGAATTATTTTAGTTTGGAAATATAGCAATATGTTTCCCAATTCCCAGGGAAAATAGCCAGAATAGGGCCACTGACGTCTCCTACCTACTGCTAGATACCGCTAGACAAGCCTTGCGTTGACATTTTCGAAAGTTTCGCGAAAATATCTTCCGATTCTCAAACAATTATTTTGGTGAAAATGACGTAAATCTTCGCATATCTGACCAAAGCTACCAAAATGACTGCCAACAAATATCAAGACATACATTTTATTTTTTTGAGCTTGATGAAGTTAGTCGTTTTAAAATGAGAAGGTCGTTGCTTTACTGCTAAACCATTAATTTAATGTTTATAGTTTTTAAAAAGGCAAAAAGTGCTTTGGATCCTTTTTAATATTTTTTAGAAAAGTTTTATAGATCGAATAATCTTATTATTTAGATAAATTAATTTTTCGCTTAAAGGTCACATCTGTAGGATGACTAATAAGCAGACCATCGAATCGACATTTCTATCGTTCCCATATTTTTCATTCCGGTGTATTTCCGTTAGGATTTTGGGTTCGAAATCTGTTAGGAATGAAAACTTTAATATGCATTGATCTATTTTCTAATGAAATTCATCTAAAATATGATAATTTTTGCAAGTTCCGCTAATTGAGGCTTGAACGTTCTTATTTGATCTAAATATATTCTAAAACATCGGTAGTTTTTTTTTTTTTTGATTTGCACGTATTTATTTGATTACAAATTCACACAATAATGATCTATCTAGACCAGCATTATTATTAGACAAAGCACTGGAGCCTTCCTCTTTTTCTATCAGTACATTTCTAAACCAGGCTAGTTATGCTTTTACCGCCTTGAAGTTATCCCAGGAAAATTTGAAATCACCTCCGACAACACGAGACTTTTTTTTCTACACTACTTAAAGTGTACGAGCAGTAAAATCCAGCCTAGACTTTTACCCGTGCGAAAAAAAGCATCCCGAGATTTTTATTCGTGGAACGATTTTTTCTCCTACTTCTAAATGGAAAAAAAAATTAAAAAATGGTCAATATTATGGTGGCTTGCTATGACAATTTAGTAGCGGGTTCTGGTGGTTACTTCTGGGCCAATTCTGGACACAGTTTGCTTGTTAGAATTAACAGAATTTAAAGAATTTATAAAGTTTATAGAAATATTAAATTTATGGAAGTTATAAATTTATTTCGAATTTATTGAATTTATAAAATTTATAAAACTTAAAGAATTTATGATATTTATAAAATTTACAATTACAAAAATTTATAAATCATGAAATTTTTGGGTATTGGGTGCGTCTCAATAGGGTAGGGGTTGACCGTCTATAGCCATGTATCTCGTGGTCTATATGCCAACGCTGCAACTATGTAGAAACCACCAAATGTGTCTAGTATACCTCCAAGTGGTAACACCCGGGCAACGATGTGAATACGTCGGCTAAATACTAGATGCGAGTGCAGTACACTATAAATGAGCAATGAGCGGAACGAATATGGAAAATAATACCCCAGGTGGTACACCTGTTAATCAGGTAAATCCACCCTCTTCGGAGGTCGGTCTCGTGGATTCTGGGGGAGACCAGCCATTGCTAAACTACAAATATTTTAACCAATCACAAGATATGTTGGTGAATAAACAAGCTCAACTGAGCGAATCAAAAAATAATATTATAAATCCCTTCGATAGGAGTAATAAAGTATCGTATTCTCCGATAAGAGGCCGTAGTCCTTCCATTGGGGCCAGTAGCAAGAACATTCGTTCTACAAACGAAGAAAAGCTTCACAATGAATTGTGTAGAGCTAATAATGCACTAGTTGAAGCCAACAATATTAACAAGCAATTGAATGATACAATTGCATTGATGCAGGAGCGTATGAAAATGCTTGAAAACGAGTTAAAGCTCTTAAGCCAAAGGAGGCAATCTATCCTACTCCTAGCCAGACTACAATTGAACAAGAGTACCATACGGATGAAGACGAACTAGCTCGAGAAACTGAGTGGATAAGAGTTAAAGGAGTTAGAAGAAAAAAAAGAAAATTGAATAATACGCCCTCCCCACCTCAATTAAAGGATGATGTTCCTAATATTATCCAGAAACCATCAAAAAAAATACCTCCACCACCACCAATAGTAATAGATGAAGTCAAAGACTACGATCTACTCTATGAGAAATTAAAAAAAATTACTACAACTGATAAGTTTAATGCAAAAGTGATGAATGGAAACACCATCAAAATAAACTTGGAAGATGGTGAAACTTACAGAAAAATGACAAGTATGTTAAATGAAGAAAACCGTGCTTGGCACACGTTTGAAGATAAACAAACCAGACCAATAAGGGTTATGGCTAAAAATCTACACTCTACGTGTAAACCAGAAAAAATAATTGATGATCTGAAAGCAAAAGGATTTAAGGCTACTGAAGCATCAATTAAGCTAAAACGGAGAGGCAAAGTACCTCTCAACATGTTTATGTTGACCTTCGATAATGATGAAGATATCGAAAAAATTTATCAAATTAAGTACATCTTAGGGTGCAAAGTAGTTATTCAGCCTCTAAGACGGTCTAAACTTATACCACAATGTAAACAATGTCAAGCCTATGGACATACACAAAAATATTGCAGCAGGGAACCCAGGTGTGTCAAATGTTTAGGTAAACATCATACCAAAGATTGTGTAAAAGATAGAAATGTTCAGCCTAAATGCGTTCACTGTGGAGAAAACCATCCGGCTAACTACAGAGGATGCAGCGTTGCCATTGAACTGCAAAACATCAAAAATAGGAATGTGATTGCTAAAAATCCAAGATTATTCAGGCAGCAGGCAATTAAGATGAGCCAACCCGAAGTAAATCGTAGAGCGTTGGGAACTACTCATGGACAATTGGGTAAAATGACTTATGCCCAAGTAACGATGAGTAACGGGAATCCAGGGAAAACTGGTCAAAATGACGATATAAGTCAAACACTTAAATTAATTTTAAGCAGGCTCAATACATTTGATGAGCGATTATAGAAATTAGAATACAGCACTAAGGGAGCCATCCCTAAACAGAAAAATGGCAGGTGATCTTAGAATCTTATGTTGGAATGCCAATGGACTTATGCAACATCAACAAGAATTGCAAGTGGTCCTGGACACAGAAAAAATCGATGTATGTCTCATCACGGAAACACATTTCACTAGACAAACAATCATTAAATTTAAAAATTATCATATATATCATACCATTCATCCGGAAAACACTGCTAAAGGAGGTAGTGCGGTTATAATCAGAAATAGTATCCACCACTATGAAGAGTTAAAATATGAAACAGAAGAAATACAAGCAACTGCTGTTAACGTCAAAACCAAAAATGGTTCTATTTGTATTGCTGGTGTGTACTGCCCACCGAAGCACTCGTTGGAAAGAAAAGGATTATCTCGAGTTCCTCAGTAAATTAGGAAAACGGTTTATACTTGGAGGAGACTTTAATGCCAAAAATGTCCACTGGGGCTCCAGATTAACAACAACTAAGGGTAAAGAACTCCTAAAAGCCATTAGGAAATGCAGTTGTGAAGCTCTCTCAACTGGAAAACCAACTTACTGGCCTACTGATCCAAATAAAGTACCAGACCTGATTGATTTCTTTATAATAAAGAAGATATCTGTAAATTATATACAAGTAGATGAAAGCCACAACCTAAACTCTGATCATTCACCGATACTTTTAACGTTAAGTGAAAAAATTATTCAGAAAGAAAGGAACCCTTTTCTAGTAAATAATCACACTAATTGGGAATGCTTTAGACTATCGCTAGAAGAAAAAATTAACTTAATGGTTCCATTAAAGACCGAGGAGCAATTAGACAAAGAAGTTCACAAATTTGTAGACGATATACAGCAATCAGCTTGGGAAAATACCCCTGAGGTTAAAAAGAAAATCAAGGGAAACAACTACCCTTTGGAAATTAGGGAACTTCTAGCAGAAAAAAGAAGAGCGAGAAGAGTATGGCAACAAACAAGGGCCCCTCAAGATAAAACTAATTTGAACAATCTCACTCAACAATTAAGAAGAGAAATCAAAGAATTGAAAAATGAATCAGTCAGCAACTATTTAAGAAAATTAACTAATGATAGCAGTACTGATTATTCTCTTTGGAAAGCAACCAAAAGAATTAAAAGACCAATAATACAGAACCCTCCAATAAGAGTAGCAGGTGATAAATGGGCTAGGAATAATGAAGACAAAGCTCGAAAATTTGCTGAACATCTTGAAAAAATATTCCAGCCACATCAAGATGAAACATTAGAAGCCGAGATAATATCTGAACAAGCTGTGCAAGAAAGTAAAGAAATCCTACCGACAACACCAAAAGAAGTCGCGTGTGAGATAAAAACTAATATGAATATGAAAAAAGCTCCTGGCTACGATCTTATTACAGCAGAAATCTTAAAAGAACTGCCAAGGAAAGCTCTGGTAAAGCTCACCAATCTTATAAATACAGCATTTAGAATCAAATATGTACCAAGCTTGTGGAAAATTGCAGAAGTAATCATGATCCCAAAACCTGGGAAACCACCACACATAACCTCATCTTATAGGCCAATTTCGCTATTGCCAGTCATGTCCAAACTCTTTGAGAAGCTTCTGGTAAACAGGTTAAATCCGATAATCGAGAGTAAAAACTTAATCCCAAATCATCAGTTCGGTTTTCGTAACCAACACTCAACAATTGATCAAGTTCACCGAATAACCAGTATAATTGAGAAAGCACTAGAGGAGAAAAAAATCTGTTCAGCAATATTTCTAGACGTTGCCCAAGCATTTGATAGAGTGTGGCATGAAGGACTTAACCATAAATTAAGAAATCTTCTACCAATCCAATTTGCTAATATACTGGAATCTTACTTAAAAGATAGATTCTTCAGGATTAAGTTAGATGACACTTTCTCTGAATTGAAAGAAATCAACGCAGGAGTTCCACAGGGCAGTGTATTAGGGCCGGTTTTGTACCTAATATACACTTATGATCTTCCTGTATTAGAAAACAATACAGTGGCGACTTTTGCAGATGACACGGCGATCTTAGCTGTTGGCACAAGCAACGAAGAGTCAACACAAAAGTTACAAACAGCAATAACTAAAATTTATAAATGGACAAAAAGTTGGCGAATAAAACTAAATGAAACTAAATCAGTTCACATCAACTTTACAAACAGGCGATTCGAACATATCCCGATTACCATAAATCAAGAAATAGTACCGTATGCGAACACAGCTAAGTATCTCGGCATGACCCTGGATGCTAAACTGCGATGGAAAGCACATGTCAAAAAGAAAAGTGAAGAACTAAGAATTAAATACAGAAAGATGTATTGGCTGATGGGAAGGAACTCTTCTTTATCAACATACAACAAGCTGCTACTTTATAAGCAAATATTGAAACCCGTTTGGACGTATGGTATTCAACTTTGGGGTTGTACCAAACAGAGCAACGTAAATATCATCCAAAGATTTCAGAATATGGTATTAAGGAACATCGTTGATGCACCTTGGTATGTCAGGAACAATGATCT
Organism: Tipula helvola; assembly: GCA_963556165.1. Lineage (NCBI taxonomy): Eukaryota > Metazoa > Arthropoda > Insecta > Diptera > Tipulidae > Tipula > Tipula helvola. The sequence continues at coordinate 193,637,498 of OY744483.1, read as the reverse complement.
CCATAGGGACCTTAAAGTGAACCTCATCGTAAATGAAATTCAGGAGAAAGCGCGGAGACATGAAGAGAGGCTCCGGCATCATGTGAACATTGAAGCAACTCAGCTTCTAAGCAACACGAATTTAATACGTAGACTTAAAAGAACCAAACCTTTTGAGTTGGTGTAATTGTTAGCTTAAACAGCATTGTGCTGTGTAAAGCCCACTACAAAGATGTGGTTTAATTCAATTTACCAGACTCTATGGAACGCCAATGGGAAGAAGCCATAGATTAATATTAAGTTAGTAAATTAAGTCAGAAACAAATTGCTCATTAGTCCAGGAGACTAGATTGTAATAACATTAAATAAATAAATAAAATTTATTTTAACAAAAAAAAAAAAAAAAAAAAATGAAATTTTTAGGGTAAGTAAAATTTGTAGAATTTACAGGGCTGACAGAATTTGATAAAATTTAATATGTACAGTAGAGCGGATTAAATTGTATGGAGAAAAAATTTGTATTCTGGAGACTACACTTTTCTGTAAATTCATTGTATTTGAAGCAAAAATGTCCACTACACCATATGGCTACGATGAATTTCGAGCCTGCATAATTTCATTTGAAGATTTTTTTTATATAGGGTGAGTTTTTTAAAATGCCAGGCTTTTATCTCGAGAACGGTGCTGGATAGGAGAAAATTACTTATAATGAAATTTGTTAAGGGTCGAGGCGACATCAGATGGTGACCTTTAATTCGACCTTGACTACGACCTTCAAGGTCATTTGATGGTCAAATTGATTGTTTTAAATGAAAAGCTCTATTTTTGGACCTCTGATTCGGAAAGGGCACACAATTTTATGTTCAGATAGGAAGTTTATTCTCTTCTTTTGAATTACTTTCAAATGTTAGTTCAAGGACAAACTACTAAATAATATGAAATAATCAGCAAATAATGAATTTTAATGGGGAATGACTTAATTTAAATTTGTTGGCACCATGATCAAAGGTACCAAGTTAATATTGTGTTAGTATATTCCCCATTTCATTATTTGCAGGTTATTTCTAATTATTTAGTAATTTGTGCTTGAACTAACACCTGAAAGTCATCCAAAGGAAGAACCTAAAATGCGTATCTTAACATACAATTTTGCGTTTTTTATGAATCTGGGGTCAAAAATAGGGATTTATAATTAACAAATTCAATTTAACCTTCAAATAACCTTGAAGGTCGTAGTCAGTTTGAATTGAAGGTCGCCATCCGATGTTCCCCTCGACCCTTAACAAATTTCATTATACGTAATTTTCTCCTATCTAGCACCATACGCCTGGCATTTTTTAAAAACTCGCTCTATATAAAGAAAAATATTCAAATGAAATTATGCAGGCTCGAAATTCATCGTAGCCATATCGTGTTGTGGACTTTTTAGCTTAAAACTAAATGAATTTTTAGAAAAATGGAGTCTCCAGACCATTTAAAAATTTAATCCGCCCTAAATTGTACATATGTATATTATAGAATTTTTTGAATTTATCAAATTTTTATAATAGAATTATCGAATTTATAGGATTAACGGAATATGAATATAAAATTATGAAATTTTTAGAAAAGTAAAATTTGTAGAGTTTGTGTGCTTTTTATAGATTTTATAGAACTTATACTTATTAGAATAAGTTATTTGAATTTTTTGGTTTTGAAGATCTATTTGGACAGATCTAGGTAAGCAGGACGGAATTTTTTACAACGGCTTGTAGTGTATTAAATATTGGATACAAAGATGCCTGATTGTGACTTATTTACTAAAACTAGGTTTAAATTAACCTTTTGTGCAAATTCCTATGAAGGTCTATGGCAATTATATTTTTGATATTTGTCGTTTTCTTTACGATTTATACGATGTAAACATATGTCACACTTGTTGTTTGTCAACAACTATCTAGGAAAGTATTTTTTTAAATAGGTTTGAAGGCCCTCACAAATCATTCTATTTTACAATGAACTTACCAGTTGTAAAACCAGTTGTAAAAAAAATAAGAAAATGTTTCAGCTTTTTATAGACAATATATTACTTGTAATAATGACATTCACTGCATTTTCGATTTGGTAAATCAGAAAAATACAGAGGCCAATCACTTATAACATATCTACTAACCAAAGTAGAAATATTATCCCCCCCCCCCCCTTTTATTTCCCGCAGAGTCAATACAAAGTGTATCAACTCTCAAAAAATTAGAAATCTCTTTGGTTAGATATGTTATAAGTGATTCGCCTCTGTATTTTTCTGATTTACCAAATCGAAAATACAGTGAATGTCATTATTACAAGTAATATATTGTCTATAAAAAGCCGAAACATTTTCTTAATATTCAGACAATTGGTTAAATTTCGTCATAAAAAAAATAAGCTTTGGAAATAATCCAAACGTAAAGTGTAGTAGGACTTTACTGGAAAATTCTAAGTATTGTTGATGTGTTGAAGACTCTTTCATCCCTTGCTGCTTCTGATCCAACATTTACTTTTTAAATGAGGCAGAGTTAATTGAATTTTTCAACAGGAGTTGAAACAATAAGCGTATTCGATTGGACTGAAGAGTACAACCCTTCACTTCAGTTAGTTGAGTTACTCTTCAATTAATTGAGTTACTGAAGAGAAGAAACTGTTCGATTGGTATTCTTCACTTCAGATAAATGTCAAAATAAAAATAAAACCATTTATTTCAGTTTGGCTTGTGTTTAGAAAAAATGTTTCAAAATGTTATTTTTCCATTAATTTCTATTAATTTATTATTAAAAATTATTTTTTTAGATCGCAAATTCCAATCCCAACAGTCCCTCAAATTAACACACGAGAATAAAACCAAACAAAAAAAAAAAAATCAAAAAAGAAAAACAAATAACTCATCCGAAGTAACTACATAAGCAAAATATCTCTTCAGTTAATTCAGTTGCTCAAAATTTAACTGAAGTGAAGAGTTGGCAATTGAACAGTCTCTTCACTTCTGTTACTTCAGATACAGCTACTACTTCAGTTAATTCAGTCCAATCGAACACGCCTATTATGCCAATACAATATAGAACCTACAAAATTTAAAAAAATCTAAAATTTTTTAAAATTTACTGAATTTATAGAAGTTTTAGAATTTCTAAAATTTCTAAAATTTCAAAAATTGATTGAATTTATAAAATCCATAAAATTATAGAATTTATAGAGTTTTTAGGCTTAAAGAGGTAATTTAAAATTTTCCTGGGATGAAAGTGAAAAGTTATCTTCAAGGCGGTGTGCTTTTTGGTAATATCGGATGCTTCGTAGGAAGTTAAAACGCAAAAAAAAAGAAAACCAACGAAAACATTTATCGTTTCGGTTTTAATTTTTTCTATTACATATTTACTAACAACTCGAATTTAAATCTGGAAAGTATTTCGGTTAATTACGGTTTAATAGTCCGGTTCATTTTCCGTTCAAAGCTCTGCTAATAAGACGTGATCCAAAACAAGATGTAGAATTTCTGAAATTTTTTTGAACTTTTATTAGAAAGCACCTCCGAGAAATTTTTGCTTGTAATACGAACTGTACAACTAACAGAACTGTACAAATATTCCCAATGATATCAGAAGAGTATCCGACAATAAAAATTAGCATTCGCTTTCACCTCAACAAATTTTTTATTTAGGTCATCTTTAGAATTAAGAAAATTTTTAAAATCACCAAATTGAAAATAAAAAAATAAGTTTGGCCGGTATTTCAATGCTGTTTAATCCAAGATTAAACGCTTAACTAAACTTTTCGATTTCGGCTTTTCACTCAAAATAAATTTCAATAATTATAACTTAACCAGCCGATATTAATATTTAACCAGCCATTTTGCATTGGTTAAATATTTAACTAAAGCTAAACCAAATACGCTAAACTACCGTTTTTGTAATAATAATTCGTTGCTATACCAACCGGTTTGTTTTAACATAAAAATTGTAAGAATCTAGTTAAAGATGCATTTACACGAGTCACGTTGGATGATTGTCGCGGTGGATGATTTACCCAAAGTTAACAAAAAGTTCTTTCACTGTTCATCTTCGGCAATCATTCTTGATGAAACATGCTTTTATATTGATCATTTATTTGAAATCTCGGCCCTTAATCAAAGTAATGTCAAATGGTAATACATATTTGATTAAGAAATGAAATTTCTATGGTTATCAATTTTCACCAAATTACCAAATTTTATCTTAAAATGGAAATAAAATCCTATTAATCATAATTCTGTACTCATAATTTTTTGAAGCTTAGTTTAGGCGTCATTTTAAAAACTTAAATTATTTTGCCCAGTTTCACAATATAAGAACTAATCTTCAGTTAAATAATATTTCCTCTTTCTTCTTTTATGAAATTGTGGTTTGTTTCATCATTTAAATTCAATGCAAGTTGATTATTTTTTTTAAATAGAAATATTTGGCCTTTAGCTAAATATTTAGCTGCACGACATTAGGTAGTCTAAATCTCCAGTTAAAATGATCATGTGATAAAAATTAAATTAAGTTGCTTTGAATTTGTATTATGAAACAAATCACAATTTCATAAAAGAAGAAAGAGTTGAAATATTATTTAACAGAGGATTAGCTCTTTTTTTGTGAAACCGGCATACATACTTATTCACTCAATTAGGTTTTTATGATTTAGGGTAGTTAATTGTATTCGTTATCCTAAAGTAATATAATCTTTTAGACTAAGGTCAAGAAACAGCGAAGCTCCATCTTAATTGGCCATATTACAGAACTTGAATTGTCCATACGATCAATTGTCCATACGATCAATTGACCATACGATCAATTGTTCATACGATCAATTGTATCGACGATCAATTGTTCACGTTCAATTAGAACACGATAAATTGTTTACGATCAACTGACCGGAACCCAACGAAGATATCGTTTTTTACGTTTCATACATTTTTCTAATTTTGGTAAAAGTGCACAATAAAATATATTATTCTGTTATCAAGACCGGTAAATTCGGATTAGAACGAAAAAAATAAGCTTAATGAAACTCAAAAAAAAAAAAAAAAAAGTGCAACTCGTACTTGTAATTTACGTTTGTCTACAACTTAAAATAATTAGCAAGTAGGTAATATTCATCGGTTAGGTAACCTGGAAATGATTTAAATACGCTGACGCATTTTGCACTTTATATAAATTAAGTAACATTGAATCTCCAATTAGCACAAATCTAATCAACATTTGTGTACATACAGAATTATTATATATTGTATACATAGTTGTTAGATATTTGTTTTCCTCATAGTTTGTCTACGTCTATTAATAGACTGTGGATAATAAATTGAACAACAAAAATCGCCAGCAAGTAATAACTTCAGGAGAGGAACGGAGTTATTTTAATTTAACGAAGCGATGATGATGATGTTTCGATTTTGATTACAAATCATTTTTTGCCATATAAAACACATAAAACAAGACATTATTTGGGTTTACTATTTAATTGTATTGCTGCGCGCTATCGTGCTGCTAATTTAATTGATTTTGATCGGTAATTTTATTTGTTGGTAATTTTTTTTCGGATTTTTTGTTGTTGCTGAGCGCCCAACTATTTTAAATCGATTATGGTAATTTAGTTTTAAGTTTGAAATGAAGAAAAGTTTTTTTGATTGATCATATTAAAATTAATTACACTTATCGAATTTTTAATTTGGCGACATAAATTGATGTTCACTTGTCGATCAATCATACCATAATGATCGATCATGATCTCTTATCGTTTTTTTTTTTTTAAAATATGTAAGCGCTAGATGGATGATCGATATTTTATGAAGTGAAAAATATTGATTGATTATTAATTTTAATCACTGATCCACTAGCTGAATATTGTTGAACCAATACAAAATTAAAAAGAAAAAATGAACCCAACTCACTTAATGAGTTTTTTGCTTTATTCTTTCACATAAAGTGTACTGATAAGAAAGAAATATGATCGGGTTAAATGCGCAACTTGGATATATATTCCAGATGTTTTATTGTTCTGTTCTCTTTCTGTGCGCATGTTTATTTAGTCGGCTTGATAAAATATTTTTGAAATGTAAAACTTGTTTCTTTGTACATAAATGTTTAACTTGGAATGTCACAATTATTCACCTGAATGAAGGGAAGAATTTATGTGTTCAATATACGTAATATCCAAGAGCAATGCAATCGTTAGTTATTTGTCACGATCAGTCGCAAACATGTATGTACATACATATTATGTATATAAATATTGACTAATTTTCTACATGAAGGCACACGTGTAATAATAGTACCTACATGTGTAGGTATCTTACTTACAAATAAACTCGTATACATACTAAAATCCACTTGACCTAATCATTTATAAAATAATCTTAAGTGGAATTTTTTTTCTAGGGTGGAATATCTCTTCTTTTAAAACTTCTAGGCCATCTACAAATTCATGTTACGGTATACATGGCATACAATATTTATTTACTACTCTTAATTCAATTTGTATTGTATTGAAATCAAATATGAATTAAGAAAATGAAAATAAAAATAAAGAATTTGAATTTATGTATTATAAAGACCTTTTAATCTCAATCCCACAGTAAATTATACATATATTGGATTGTACGAATATGTATGTAATAATATTTTTTATTTGTGAAATCACGGAGACATGAAGGTAGGTAATTTTTTCATCGCATGTATAAAGATATAATCCTAGAGGTGGCTCGATTTTCTTAAGTTTGTATTCGAACTCATCGTTTTCATCGTTATCTATTATATGTATACAAAATGTAAACCGGCAAAATAATTTAATTTATACCAGGTTCCACTGTAGGTAGGCTTGCCACCATTTAAAAAGTTCAGTGGAGGACATTCAACAAAAAATATTTTGTTTAATTTGAACATCAGTTTACCGAAATTTTTACTTTAAAGAAATTTTCATTCGCCAAAATGCAAACTTTTAACTTTGGTACGGAACAGTACTATGGCCAACCAAATGATTTATAAGGAAGTAAACTAAGAAAATTTTACATTTTCATAAATATATTGCACCGAAATTATACAATATAGCGAGAGTCGGTGAAATAGTTCGACTCCGATTCCGATGTATTAAAAATTGACTATCCGACTCTGACTACGACTCCATCTAGAAATTTTTCGAATTCATGTTTTTCTTCTAGTTTTTCAACTGGATTTTCTTGGTGACTGTGGGCTTTTCAGTAATATCTAAAAATCATTTTAACCCATTGCCAAATTAAATAGCGCCGGTTTGCCTCTATTTTGTTGATCATCTCTTAATAATACTCTAACCTTGGAGTCGAAATAATTTCTAGCCAATAACATCTCGTTATCAAGCAGAAATAGTTAGCAGAATATTTTGAATTTTTCCTATAAATCATCGCCATTATTTATCAAATTGGCCGAGGTCAAATATACTGATTGGAGTCTTGTTGTAACTAAGGTAAAGTTAAAGTTTACCGGAAAGAAAGACAAATATAATATGTGGAGTCAGAGTCGGTCAGTATTTTTCCAACTCCCACTCCGACTCCGCTAAAAGAATCTGACTCCTCGACTCCGACTCCCGATTTCGAGACCCTGGTTTCCGGTCCCTTCGTCTCCGTTATAACGAGATTTCACTTTCTTTATTAATTTTGATCAAAGAACTATTCATACTATCAAAATTCAGGTTTACAAAATTTTATCATCTACAGCTTTTCTAGAATTACAGAATGTTCTAACAAATTTTAGAATTTCGTAACGCTGGAATTTCGTAGTTTTAAAATTATAATATATTCACCGTGTAACTGTAGTACGTCTTTAGGATAAATTCTAACGTAAACGCATATTGTGTCATCGTTAACTGCGCATTGAAAGAAACAAGTGAACGTAATAATCATTATTGTGTAAATGGTCAGTTGGAAAATATAATTTAAACAGGAAACTTTTCGAGTTTTATTTACTCTTCAGGATAAGGTACTTCAGGATAAATTTGGTAATGTGAGTACGCAAACTCGTGCAAACTGCATATTTACATGAAGTTTCGGAAATATCATATTTCATAGTTCTATTATAAAAATCTAGACGCAATTTTACATAGTTCCTGTAATTTTAACTCCTTCAAAAATGGTTTAAAAAGGAATCTAAAGTTATTTTTTAATGTGGAGGACATTTTTGCTTCCCGGGAGGATGGAGGAAATTTCTTTCAAAAGGAGGACTGTCCTTCACAAAGGAGGACGGGTGGCAAGCCTAACTGTAGGGTCAATTTGGTTCTGCTTGTTTATTAATGACCACATCGGGTGCATGGAGATGACTTTCAAAAATTTGTCAGTAAAATGTACCTGAAAATACTTAGCGTATTAGTTAAGACATTTACAACAACAATTGTGCTAAATCATCCCGTAAAGGAATTAAATAAAAGCAAATATGTTTTAGATTTATTTAAATCTTATTCCAATTTTTAGTTTTCGTATTTGACGTTACATTCCGCTGTATTATAGAATTAAAAGGGTGTAAGTCGACTTATGTCCTAATCGACTTTTGAGCATTTTCTGTTTAATTGCCTATTAATACGTTTTTATTTTTCAATTTCTAGGGTAATATCAAAGAAAGTAAGATATCTTATTCTCTTGCATATTACCTAAAAATTGGAATGAAAATGTATTGGCAGAAAATTAGATAGAAAATGCTCAAAAGTCGATACGGGCAGAAGTTGATTTACGCCCTTTTAATTATAGAGTCGAGATATTTAATTTTCAAATGTTGTCGTTCTACTGAAGAAGTTAAAAGTATAATAATCAAATTACAAATAGGTAAAATTATTTGCGCTATAGCAACTCATAATTATTTATTTATTCATTTATCACCAACTTATACACTGGTTACATAACAGGCTGATGAATGATAAATCGGCCCACATTTGCCGTAGTTTTGCCTGCCAAGTGGAAGCTTGATTTGGAAATCTTTATCGCGCAGCACGCGTAAAGGAGTATATATATCGAGCAAATACAATATCTCTGAACAATCGATTTTTGGTACTAGTAAGTCTCGAACAAAGTTTGCGCTAATTTCTATCCTACGAATAAAAAGAGGCTCAATATTTATTAATTTACATCTAAAGGTACTCTCCGTAGTGCTACATTAGAAAGCGCTTTTGAACTCTCTGAATGCGATATGAGTATTTGATATAAAACGGACTCCATACGGCAACACCATATTCCAACAATGAACGAACAAATGAGACGTATAAAGTTTTAATAATATAAGGATCCTCAAAATCTTTGGAAACCTTTTAACAAATCCAAGCATAGAATTCGCTTTAGAAATGCAATCCTCAATATGCTTATGAAACGATAGATTCGGAGTAAAAGTTATACCTAAATGCTTAAACGTATTGACACTTTCAATAATACAACCATCAAAAAAGTAAACATAATTAACGGGTAAGCGTAATCGGATACAACCCTTTGTTTTGCATTTAGATATGTTTAGCATTAAATTATGCGATGTACAACACCAAGCTTCAAAGTTTGTCAGGTCAGATTGAAAGTTAATTGCGTCATTGGTGCAAGAAATAGTTTTGAAAATTTTGATGTCGTCAAATTAGAATGTCGGAATGACTCAGACAATTTACCACATCATTTACAAAAAGAATAGAGAGCACGGGCCCAAATGACTACCCTGAGGTTCTCCTGAATAAACATCAATCACCATTGAAGTGAAACTATCAATTTTAACAATTTGAGTTCTAAATTCCAGATAAGACCTAATCCAATAAATTGGCAAAAAGTTACAATCCAAAGAGCCAAGTTTCCGCAGCAGCAATTCCTGATCGGTATTGTCAAAGGTCTTGCAGAAGCCAGTGTAAACGACCTGTAGAATATTACCATTTAATAGTGCATTTGAAATACAGAAGTTAGTAACGGATAACATATCTGGGAGAAATGAAAGTCTTAACATGAAACCACAAATGCTCTTTAACTAGTTTTTTAAATAGTTTTGGTAAACTATAATTAATTATAAAATAATTTTGGTTCTCCATTTGAAAATCGGCTTAAACATTCAGCGAGAGTTAGATTAAGTAGGAAGGAAATATGGCCAGAAATTGCATTATCCGTTAATTTCAGAAAAATGAGTGGAATAGAATCGAATCCGGCACTTTGATTAATATCAAAATTTGACAATTCAGATAAAATAGTATCTACTTCCAGACGAAGCAATGAAAATGTTGACTTACTTACAACATTATTTAAATTACAAACATTATATTTTGAATTATATACAGTCTCAGAGAAATCGGAAAACAAATCACAAGTATCTCGCACGTTATCGCAGGAACGATCATTTAAAAACATCGCAGAAGGGTAACCATTCGATTTTCTTTTGTAATTAACAAAGTACCAAAATTGATTTGGCTTTGATTTAATCGTTGATTCACGTTCCAGAATATAACTGCTAGAAAGAAATCGGTTTAGATAAATACTTCTTACGCAATACATACATACAACGAACGAGTTGTGTAATTAACAATATTAGGACGTAATTTATATTTTTTGTGAGCCTTGTCTTTTTTATTTTATAAATTTATCAACTCATTATTGTACCACGGTTCCTTCTTTGCACTTGAACCTTTCGTCCTAGCGATAAATCTCTCAATGATTCGATAGAATTCGCTCAACATATCGTCGAAATTATCACAAGCATAAAAAACGGCCGATCATACACATCCAGAAATGCATTTAAGGAACTGTAATCGCTTATTTTAAAATTAAAATTTCATGAGTTCACATTTTTTCGACCAACTCGCAGCATTCAAATAAAACTGAAATATTCAGCAGAGAGTGGAAAATACTTGACGATCCAGTAAAATCCTCACACACAGAAACTGTCATCTCATGGTCAAACGGTACAAAAGTCAGATCCAATACGTTGCCACTTGCCACTATTATTCTTAACATTGTTACATTGTTTTAAACCCAATGATAATATTTCAGAGATGAAGTTTTCCATCTGGTCGTTCATGTTAAAAGGAGTCAACAGTCAAGTTGTGATCAACAATCTCCCATATAATATCTGGTACGTTAAAATCTCCAAAAATAAAAAGATGATCCTCCGGCTGAAGCACTGGAATAATATTAGATTTCACAATGTCCGCAAACCTGTGATAGACTGTCATGCTTGAATGACAGGATATATATGTGACCCAGATGATCAGCGAATATGAATGGAATCGTACACGAACAGCAACAATTTCGTCAATGCAATTATAAATGTCCATTTGCAGATATCTATCCCTCCGAAAAATAGCATAACGACGGAAAATATTCCTCCGTTTTGGAATGGACTGTTAACCACGACTCAACGAAGCAAATGACACATCATAATCTTCCTCTAAAACTGAAATATACAGAGATTTTGATTTGAATTGTGGTAGTAGATATTTAAAAATAATAGTGGCTATGGCTAGAGAACCACTTCACTGCAACAATGGTAAAATGATGATGAAGTAAGTGTTGAGTGCCGGAAAAGTTACTTTAGATGTTGAAAAGTGGTCGCAGTCCGGTTTTTTTGCTATGCGCGGATAATTTGTAAATGACCGCATTAATACACCAAGAGACCAAACGTCGGAGTTAATAAGTCGAAAAGGGACTCCTTCAATCCAATTTTGAATGAAATGAACGTCCGTGAACTGTGTGTTCCGGTGAGCAATTTTGCAGTTTTTCACAGATGTATTTAACAATCAGGTCAGTTGACACGGATGGATCAATACGACTGATATATAAATATCAGGTAATATGTACTGATATATAAATAATATATTTCATATCAGGTAACGAAACAGTATTGACGGGTGTGCCCGTCCCCACGACAGGTTGCCCTGATCTCAGCGGATTGCTCTCATTGGAGTTGGGGCCAGACTTAACAACTTTTGTCAATAAAGGCTTAGTGGTGTTATCGTCATCAAATCTCTTTATCAAAGGATTGATCAATTTGCGATTTTAAGCAACCTCCGATTCAATATTTTTTAAGTCCAGCTTTCGACGGCCCTGTACACAATCACGTCAATTTTCTTCAAAAGATTGGACAAGTTCTTATTCGCGACCAATGGTATATAACAGAGTTGACCAGGTTCAAATACCTATGTAGTTAATAGATAGTATTATTACTGAAGGGCCATTTGGGCGTTCAAGCTACCTCTTACTGCGACCTGAAAGATATTTTGTGCATAATCTAATAGTTAGTAAAATTGTTAGTATATAATTTATGATAAATTAGTCAGCACAAGACAAAACAATTTTAAACTACATGCCCGTTGGATTATTGCAGTAAGTCTAGTCCCGTTACTCAAGTACCTCTAAAAATGAAATTAATCAGTTACTTCTAATTAATCCTTAATAAACCGAACTAAAAATTATTTAAATTTAAAAGATCCCGCACAGAATAAATAGAAATTGGCAACCAGGCGAATCATCTAAAAAATTCTCTAAGTTGTAGATTGAGGCGTCTTAAACAAAAGTTCTCATGGGTCCAATCAAAGCCTTCTAGAGTATAGAGCTATAATCATTATGACGTATTTTTTAGAAGCTTTTTTAGTGGTATAACTTTTCACTGATTTCCATAGGAATCCATAGTAAAAACGGTGTTTTTTAGCTTCAAGTTTTTCATTGAAAAAAGCAAAAATGTTACAAAATTTTTATACAAAAGTGTTCTACATATCTTTAGCAACAATATACAGGAAAGGTTTAGTGGTATTAAGTAAATATTAATTGCAGAAATATTAAAATTAAATTATTTCTAAAATATATTTTTCGAACTTTCATTTTGAAAAATACATCAAAGTTGGCTCTGACGAATTAAAATAATACTTGCTACATTTATCTTTAGTTTTACTAGTGTACGTTAGATGTCTCAGATTTATACAGAAAAATACGAAAAAAAATTATTTAATCACAAAATTATGACACGTTCTTAATATTTTGTGAATTTGTTTAGCCTTTCCTACAATTTTTGAACTTAAATTTCCCCAAGTGGCGATTTTTGGTACGGTTTTTCAAAATGTTTACTGCCCACTGCCATCTATGTATATTGGCTTAATGCACACGATTTGTAGGAAGCTTTTCTTTTTAATTTGACCAGAAAGCTGTTGTTATGAACTTTTTTTTATATTTTGGTTAAAATAAATCAAATATTACAAGAAAATGAAAATGATTTACTAAATAAATCTCTTTTTATATATGTTGAAATTCAAACATTTATGAAAATATTTCAGAAATCATAATTAAGAATTTGCAACGTTTTCATTTACAAATTTGTCTTCGGAAAAAAAGTGATTTCCCATATGTTTTATGTGGTTTACTATGAAAATTTTGGTTTTTTTCTCGTTTCTAATTCCTTTATAAAAGCTTCGTTTTTTAGATTATGGCTTGTATAATCAAGGTTGCTTTGGTCCAATTCGTGAAAATGGCTAGTTCTTGAAACTTTTTATTGTTCCCATTTAGAGGGGGTGGGGGATGAAGAGGGGTTAAGGGTATTCGAAAAATACGCTCCATGATCTAGTAACTCAGATGACAGGAACTCTAGGATGATCCGTTCCATATCACGACTTTCTGGAGCAAGTAAAAGAGGTGGGGGGGGGGGGGGGGAAGAAAACCAGTGATGTAAGCTACTCAATTCAATCTCTAAAGCGTGGTGGTATTTCACGTTTGTGTTGATTCTCCTTGCCGAGTAATCGTTACTATAAGCCTGGTGCTCCATCAATATTACAAACATAATATAAGAGAATATTTCAATAGTCAGTATAAACGGAAGCCCAATATTAAAATGAAGATTCGTGAAATATGTGCTTTGAAACAATGTGATGTAACATTTTCGGATGTGTTTATTTCATTTTATTTTATTCCATTTAATGAGGTTTTTAATTTACCTGCTGGATTATCCTTTGACGAAATACGATGCCAATGTTTGCGATTAAGAGATTTAATTTTGTCAACAGAACGGTTGAATAAAGTTCTAGGCGAGGTAACGTCGGTTGCTTAACCGGAGCTACTTTGGTCTTTGCCGTGATTAGTTTGATGAGCCTTCGTTCGAATTTGTGACTTTGTAATAAATTACAGCTGCATATGCTGACTGGCTTGCATCACAGAACCCGTGCATTTCAATGGTAGACGTCTTTCGTGTTTGAATAAACCGTGAAATTGTAATTTGATTTACATCCTTCAGTTCAGCTGATTATTTGGTTCCATCGATTAGAGCCAAGTTTCGGTTATAAGACCATCCCAATCTAAGTTGCTTGCCCAAAGTAATTGCATGAATATCTTAATTGTTATTCTAATGAGGGCTAACCAATCAAGCGCATCGAAATGACGGCTTGCTTAGATCCGACATAAACATAATTTAATCTGTTTTTGGGTTTCAATTAACCCCTAGCACCTTGACACAATGATTTGATTGATGAGTGTGATCAGCAATTGATTTAGGCTGCTTATCCTTAAATTCTTCTAATAAAGAGTTGAGTATCGGTTGAGAATTTGACTGATTTAACTGAATCCCTCAATTGGTACGCCTCAGCAATATCATCAGCACCTGTCATAAGATCAGCAGCAAGAAATAATATGAGTTGATTTTGAACTGCCATTTTAACGTTCTTGTCGCTAAAAAAGGTGCTGATGCTAACCCAGGGGCGTCCAAGCCAAATGAGTATTTTTGGCAAATTTTCAAAATAACTAGAGCATAGTAAAACTGCGATTAGAATAAAAAGCCAACTGGACAAAGCGGTAACTATTTATGTATCCATAGCCATAGAATTTATTACTCTGGGGTGAGTGTGAAGTCCACCGCAATTTTTATTCCATTTTGAGGCATGCGGCCCGCGGGCCGCATGCTGCAATATGTAACAACTATTGCGGTGATCTTCACATCTATTCCGGAGTGATGAATTCTTTGGTTTTGGATACATAAATAATTACCGCATTGACCAGTTGGCTTTTTATTCTAATCGCAGTTTTAACGCTCTAGATGGCTACCTTACTGTATATTTGTTTTACTTAAATAGTGCCCGTATGAGTTCTTTCGTTAGATTTCAGTTGTTGATCGGTTGAGCATCCGGTTCGAAGGACCAAATGTTGGAATAGAAACACTTGTTTTCCAAAAGTAGATGTTGGAATGCAAATACTTGCCCTTATTTACGAACAGAAATATGTGTGTGAGGACTGAATCTAATTCCGAATGATGATGATCGCCTGATAATATTTACGCCAAAATTTAAAAAAAAAAATAGTACTTTTAGTTTTTATGTGTTTACCGTGGGTGATTTTGTTTTGTAATCAGGTGAGCTGCCGTGATGATCCATTGAACTGGTGTGGGAAATGTATGATATTTCTTTTTGTTTAGGGTTTTAGTGTTATGTCTCACCTAAGGCTATTAATCTCCATTAATGACATCTTGCGCGTATCCCTAGGATATTTATGTTATTCGTCTGAACAATAAAAATGATTACTCAAACGACCTAGAGCTGTATGATGTAACAAAAAAAAAAATTAAAATCTGGATTTGCTCCCACCGTTTAGAAATGGCGTATTGCTTTCTCGACAATTAATTATTACTTGCTCTTGTGATCACGAGTAATTTGACAAAATGGATGGGTTTATCTACATTACTACACGAAGTGAAAAATTTCCTATATTGACACATAGATGCGCTGTAATGAGACATCATTTAAATTTCAAAAATAGAATGTTTTATTAGGCACCATTTCCATTTTAAAGTCGTTCTGTCAACTTGTTTGCAATTCACAAGCAACGTAATTGACGTATTCAGCATTTAGGCCCTTTTCCAATTACCGACTTATTTCAAACTTATTGACTTATTTGACGCCATCTTGAATAAGTCGATGAAGTCATTCCAATTGCTTTTATCGACTTATTTTGAAAATTTTTGAAAATACACAATAATTAGACAGAATGTTTCCATGACACCAAAAATAAATAACTTTTCTATAGGAAAAATTACTAAAGAATAAGTCACCTTTTCAGCAGACTTATTTGAATAAGTTCGAATAAGTCAATAAGTCTGTGATTGGAAAACAGCCTTAGTATTTAATGTGGTGCAATTCATCATCATTATTTGAAAGGCTATCAGCAAACATTATCAGGAAGTTATGGATCTAACTTTGGGTGACTTTACCTAGGACGGTGTAAGCTTTTTTTGCCGCCAACTTTTTGGGAAGGTAAATCTTATAAATCGATATAAAGAAATGTTTATATTTTATAATAACAACGAATTTCCATTTCAAATTAAACAATTTAACCGTTTAAGATATTAAATCAGTACCTATATACAGTTACTAATATTAACGTTCTTTAGTAATTTACAAATTTCCTTCATCCGCACAAATTTAAATAAAATAGGATCGCGTGAGAACATGTGTGTCACGCAATTTTAGAATTATTCTAATTTTTCAAAAACATATTTATAACATTTTTCAACTTTTGAATGATTTTGTTATCTACAATTTTGATTAAACATCTCTCAAGATTAGAGTATGATGATTCTTTCTTGGCTTTGTTTCGTTTAGTAATAGAATGCGAAATGTCTTTGTATATTACTAAGCGACACGGGAATAGAGAAGGTCAAGAGCAGAACTTTTTTTACGATCTACATTGTACATTCGCAGATATTCTAAACAGCTTTTAAGCTTTTCCAAGCAAGCTAAATTCTGAAAATTTTCGGAGAGTAAGTTTTAAAATATTATTTAGTTGCAAAAAAAAAATCGAATTCTAACTCTGTTGTTGAGTTGATTTAAGTTCAGATTTTTCGACTTTTATTCGAGATAATGGAGGTTATTATATTCTTCGAGCTTTCGAATTTATTTTTGAGGCACTCGAAAATTTTCAGCATATATGAGCTTTGCCAGACGATACGCTATAGCATAGCATTAGGTTTTGCGATGCACGTGGTACGCGCAAGTAAGTTTTTAGATGTATCGAAAATAAGATTTTAAGATTTTTTGAGAAATTTGTATAGTGTTGTTTTGGGTGTGATGATAGTTCTAGATTTTCTTAGCTTTCGAGATTATTCAAAGTCTCCGAGATTTTTCGATATTTTATGGTTTAAGTGGGACCGACGGTATATCTATTAATACATATAATTCAGCACCTATGTCTGTCTGTCTGTTTGTTTGTCCGTGTGTTAACGACACTATTTATCGTTCCAGCCATGCGAGTATTTTTTCTTTTATTTGTCCTTTCCTTTTGTCAGTTGTACTATATATAAACATAATTGGTGTTTATTATTACATTTATTAGCAACTTTTAGAAAACGTCAGCTTTCGAGGACAGAGGGTGTAGCAGAGGGCATCGTTAAAATTCCCTCACAATTTATTTGCACCGGTTCTTTGATAGAAGAAATATTTATTATAATCAGTCATGCTATAATTCTAAAATTATAATTATGGAAGATATTAACGTTTTATGTAATGCCATCTATATTGTATTAGAAACTTATATAGCAAATATTTGGTAACCGGGCGATTCCACTAGCACAATTCCACTGGACGCAATTCCACTGGGACAAGTAACCGGGCGATTCCACTAGCACAATTCCACTAGACACAATTCCACTGGACGCAATTCCACTAGGACAATTCCACTTGACAGAATTCGATTGGGGAACAATTTAACTTGCACAATTTAACTTGCGTTGCAACTTGTATATTTACACGTAAACGCAAACACATTTGTACTTTAATATTTTATTGGTGTTATTGAAACTTAATTAGGAAGATAATTATAATTGTGGATTTTAAAATGGTAAAAACTGAAATGGGCAAAGAAGCTAATATATAATCCTTTAAAAAAAAGGTGAAGGTAGCCCGTTGCTGCGGTTATTACGATTCTAGGTATATTCCATTAGCACAATTCCACTATAGACAGGATTCCACTGCATACAATTCCACTGGCACAATTCCACTACAACATTCGTAGTTCTTTCTTTAGGTAACTTTTTAAGTTTAACTTGTTGTATAATTAAACGAACTCAACTTGCATAATTTAACTTGTTGATAATCAAACGCATTTAGAGTGGTAAATCGCGCGCGCGATTTACCACCCTAAATGCGTTTGATTATCAACAAGTTGAATTGTGCAAGTTGAATTGTGCAAGTTGAATTGTGCCAAGTGGAACTGTGCCAAGAGGAATTGTGCCAGTTGAATTGTGTGTAGTGGAATTGTGTCTAGTGGAATCACTGAGATATATATCTCAGTGAGTGGAATTGTGCTAGTGGAATAGGCTCTGGAATCTATTATTTTTGTATTTCTAAAATAGCAAAACTCTAGCAGGCATTTTAATTACTAAAGAAAAATATTTCATTCATTATAAGAAGACAATTACAGTGAAGAAGATCGAATCACAAATAATTATTATAAAATAATTTGTTAAATTTCAAATAAACAGTAAATTATAAGCTTTAAATAGTTTAGAGCATTGGTGTATAGGGTTTCTGAACCCGACTCGACCCGGACCCGGACTCGTCGGATAAAGACCTTAAACCCGGATCCGGGATCCGGGTTTTAAAACACGGCGCGGCGGGTTCTTGTAATTGGAATTTCAAGTTATAAAATTACATATTTTTTGTAAATATTAAAATAATTATTGTCTGTGATTCCTACTAACAATATATCGGCCTGTGCGAAAAAAAACACTTATCTCTATAAGAAACTCATATAGAGATAGTGATTTTTCTAAATTGCCACATAAATGAATAACTTCAAATATAAGACCAACGAAAAAAAATTAAAATAAATATTTTGTACTAACACAAAAGTAAAAACATACACGTATGCAATTGTATTGAAGTCGCGGATTCTTTAGTCATCGGTAATAATTTTCGCATTGGTGGAGAAAACATCTAATAATCAACGTTTCAGTTTGAAACTGGTTGAGTGGACCAGCTCTCGAACCAAGAAATACATAAATATAAGTCATCATGGTCAACAGAAGATCCGTATAATTGGATCTGAAACAGCAACAATATTTCTTGAAGCAGTTACCAAACGTCTAAAAATCGTTTGAAGTAGGTTACGAGCAACAGGTCGTCCTATCAACAGGCGACGATGCTTCTGTTATTAACAAATTCGGTATAGAATGTCTGACATTTTACCAACTTTATCTCAATCGCGGTATTCTCCTTGGAGTAAGTGATACTTTATAGACAAAAAATGACTGCGATGGTAGATATGGAACGCGAATCAGAGATAAATGATGCCGAATATCTCTTTAATGAATTGGATGTTGAAATATACGGAAATGAAGAAGAAAGCTTTGTGGAAGCAGTAAGCATTGATCAGATTATCACCGATGTTCGAAAGGTGCTAAGTATTTAAATTGTTCTCCTATTAGAAAAGGAATTCTAGAAAAATAAAATCAAGGCAGAGCTTGGTCACACCAAAGAGCTAATTTTGGACTGTAAAACTCATTGGAGTTCTTTGGCGAATATGATCAGTGTTTTCGTGAAACATCAGCAATTCAACGAACAGGCTTTGTTAGAGTTATACCCCCATAAATGTTGTTTTAATAGATTTTGAAGCTTAAAAACCTAATGAATGTACTCGAACCTGCCAAAATCGCAGTTGAAGTAATATGTCGTAACGACTAGAGATGTAACTCTCTATTCAGCCGGAATCACACTGAATTACATGAATTAAAGTTTCGCGGATTGCAAAAATCAAATTTCGACCGAATTGCTGCAAAACATCAACACAAAAACAACATCAACACTCGAATTTGATTAATTATTTAAGTCGCTTAAATAGGTAACCTTATTTTGTTCCTTTAAAACAAGCCTTAAGTCTAGCTACACATTTAATGAATAGAATTTTCCAAAACTCGAACTCTTAAGCCAATCCCACGAGTAATTTGTAGGAACCATTATTCATCGACGAGGATAAAATAGTATTAAAAATATAGAAGAAGGATTAAATTTAATTCTAAAAATTGCAGAAAAACCTAATGCAACCGAAGCTAATGATTTCGGATATCTTAAACAGAACTTTACACTTTTCAAAAACACAAAACAACGGACTAACAATCTTGAGATTCATTACGACGCGCTAAGCACAGTGAAACCTACTTCAATGGATAACGAAGGAACATTCCCGATATCTGTAATTTTTTATAGCAATGCCGATCTAATTGGGGAATCAGTCTCTTAATGCTTTGGTGTTCCTTAAATATCATTACATGAGAGCTAGTAAATAAAATAGCTTGCAAAATAAACAATAGTTCCTTTAAAACATTTGAAATTTTGAAAGATCCTTATGTGACAAATACTCGAAAATTTGGATGTTTTAAATATTTTTTTGATATTGGAAACGAACCCGACCGGGGTCCGTCGAGTTTCCAAAATATTGGACCCGGAATCGTCGGGTTTTCAGAAACCCTATTGGTGTATCATTTAATAGGAGAATTAGAACAAATTCGAAGTGTTGTACAAACATTGCGAATCAAACAGTGGCACTTCGACCACTAAATATATTTTTCAACAGACATGGCTCGACCTCGAAATACAGTCCACATAGAAAAACCTGGATCTACCGTAAAATACAGTACACGTCGAAGGAGCGGGATCTACCGCAAAAATACAGTTCATAAAGTAGAAGAACTTTCCAGAAAACGGAACGTTGTTTAGTGAGCAGAATAACGGAACTTGATGAGCAAGGAATGATCGTTGAAATTTAAATTTTCATCAATAACAACACCCAGGTATTTATACTGTTCCACACGTTCTATATGATTTGGTTATCTATTTTTATATTTTCATCACATTCTATTTTGGTCCTTATTGACATTACCATGTACTTTGTTTTTGAAATATTAAGTGATAGTTTGTGGAACATCAACCATTTCCTTAAATTCTCTAAATCTTTGTTTACTTTTTGTACAGCTTCTATAAGGGTTGATATGAGCGTATCATCTGCAAACATGTTCACTTAACAATTTTTTATGACTTCGACATTAATATACAGGATGAAAAGCAATGGTCCTAATATATGTAGACCCCTGGGGTACTCTTAGATTGTTTGGTATCGGTTCAGAGACATAATTATCTATTTTTGTGTATTGCTGCCTTCCTTCGAGATAATTAGTGGACCACTTAAGTTCTCTCCCTTGTACTCCATAATTATTTAACTTTTTAAGCAAAATTTTTCTATCGATTGTTTCAAAAGCGCGTTTTAAATCCAGGAAAACTGAAACCACTACTTTATTATCATTTATTTCTGACTTTCAATTATCTAGCATTAGGTTTAATGCTGTTTCGCATGAGTGCAGCTCTCGAAATCCAGATTGTTAATGTGGTTGATTAATTGATTTTTAATTACCCGTTTCATTATAGCTTCATACGGTGGCAACATTTTGATTGGGCGTAATTCTTCTGGTGTCGACGGTTTAATAGTTTTCGGAATTGGAATGACTGTTGATATCTTCAACAATTTGGGTATTTTAGCTTGATTTAAACTTTGATTAATTCTCTTTGATTAACACCTCTGTGAAATTTGCAAAGAATATTTGATTTTTCATCGCATCCATCATGACAGTTCGATTTATACCATCTATTCTAGCATTTGTATTCATACTACTTATAATGTTGACTAAATCCTGATGAGATGAGTAATAACTTGAAAACAGGATTTTTGTAAGCATTTATCGACAACCGAAAAATTCCAATCTTTTACTTCCGGAGTATTGTTGTGAATATCAATCACACTAGATACAAATGAATGATTTAGAGCCTCGGCTAACTCGTGCTTCTCACTTATAATTTTGCTGTTAAATTGAATGTTCCACTGTGTTTGATTTTGATTTTTATACATCGATTTTAAGCTCTTTTGTTTTATATCTGTTTTCGATAAATTTGTTTTTTAAATATATCGATTGCTCCTTCTTCAGTGATTGTTTATACAAATTTCTAGATTTTTTGTAATTATCCCAGCTGTCCTTTGAAATAATAATTTTGATGAGTCCGTAATTTCGTAATTTATCTTGCTTCAACGATTTTAAGTTTTGAGAGAACCAAGTAGTTACTGGAAATGGAAGACAAATACACTTAAACGAGTTCGTGGGGTCATTAAAGGTTCCATGACCAAGCTAGTAAGTTACGCTAAAACATGTGGTGAAGCGCCCATAGATGAAATAAAGATGCGATTAAAACGTGTACAAGACTTAATGGATCAATTCGTAGCTACCCGCACCAAAATATTGCGTGATCCTGCAGAAGAATCCCATATGGACGAGTTTGAAGAGAGTTACTACCAGGCAATATCTAACCTAAGCGCAGGAATGCGTAAACAAATCGCATCTGGTGTATGGCTACCATTGCTGCACGAAACCAATTTAAACACTTACCAACTCAAATCGGAAGTAAAATTGCCAAAACTAAATATCCCTCCGTTTGCCGTAGAGTACTGAATGGCAATCCTTTTTGGACTTATATACTTCTGCCATACATGATAAAGAAACATTAAGTCATGCGCAGAAGTTTCAATATCTAAAAGGGATATTAAAAGGCGAAGCAGCGGCATTAGGCTAATTATATAGAGGCTTTTCAAAAAATATGCCAAAGATATAGTAGAAAGCGGCACACTGTAAATGCTTCATTAAACATTTATGAACCAACCGACAATCATCCAAGCTAACTGTCAGAACGTGAGAAAATTAATGGATACATCGGATGAAGTCATTCGCGGCCGCAAAGCGCTTGGAACCAAGGCTACCAAAAGGGATCCATGGCTGATACACTTATTAGTCACCAAGTTAGATAATCAGACTAAGGCATAATGGGTACAAGAAAATACAGAGCAGGAATTTCTGTCCTTCGAAGGTTCTATCAAGTTTCTTGGAAAGCAAGTCGATGCCTTAGAGTCAGTTAAAGCATGCAGCAAAGTAGTTCAAGTGAAGAGATATCAAAAGCATGCAACTACAACTACCACAGCAAAAGAACAATGTCCCAAAACGCAACATCGAATCTACGAATGTGGCACGTTTAAAGGAATGCCGTATTCGGATCGAGTTAATGTGATGAAGGATGCTAATAGATGCTTTAATTGCCTTAGCAATACCCATCGGATCTATGATTGCAGAGTGTATACAGGATGCAAGCAATGTCGTAGGAAACATCATTCTATCCTGCATGAAGATATTGCCGAGACAGAGAATGCGGAGCAAGTGGGAAACTCTACATCCAGTGTCTTGAATGTTAAGGCAACCAGTATTATTACGGAGCACGGCGAATTTCATAAGTTCTGGGCTTTATTGGACTCCGCATCACAAGCTTTGTTTATCTCTGAGAAATGTGTGCAAACTTTGAAGTTACCAAGAGAGAATGGCCGAATACTAGTATAAGGAATGAGACAAACCGAACTTGGTCCTACTCTTGGTTGTGTAGTTACTGATCGAGTCATCTTCAGACAACACAGCGGAAATTTCCACAAATGCATTTATAATGCCCCGTATCGGGTACCAGCAAGCCAGTTGTAAATTGTTTCCAAAAGACTGTGAATTAATACGCAAGTTGGAATTAGCCGATCCAAAATTCAATTATAGATGTCTTACTAGAGGTCGATATATTTTTAAAGGTAATTAAAGAGGGAAAATTCTATTATCTAACAATCTACAGCCTTGGCCAAAAATATTAAACACCCCCAACTATTAGCGTTATATTTTATTATTATATCTTTTTAAACAATGGGTGTTAACGGGTGAGTCCTCCCACCGAATGAGACCCTTTATTGAAAATCACCAAGTTTTGATTTGTTTTAGGTTCTTAACAAGAAGTTGTTGCGTTGTAAAATATTTTTTTTTTTGTTTCGTAATTGATCGTGTGCAGTGAAAACGATAAAGTGTTTTAAATTAAAAAGAGTTCTTGTGGATTTTTTGAGAAAGAAGTGTGTTTGTGATAATTATGCCTAAAGCGCGCCAACTAAGTAAAGCAATAAGGGCACAAATTGTGTTGTTGGATTCCCAGGGTCTAGCCAAACTAAAATATCGCAAAAATTAAAATGCTCTCGTGGAGCAGTTCAATCTACATTGGAAAGGGTTAAACAAACCGGGGACTATGCCTATAAACCACGCTCAGGCAGAAAACGTATCACTTCGGTAAGAGACGATCGACAAATTGTGCGAAAATCTCTCAAAAACCGAAGAAAAATATCTGCTGAGATAGCTGCAGAGCATTTAACAGAACAAGAAGTTCACATTTCGGTACGGACAATTAGAAGAAGGCTTCCACAAGATGGATTGAAAGGTTGTAAAGCGAGAAAAAACCTTTTCTCTCACAGAATAACATAAAAGTCGCTTGAGATGGGCTCGAGAACACAAAGAGTGGAATGACGTAGATTGGGCGAGAGTTGTTTGGTCAGATGAATCTCCTACTTTTGAGGTAAATATAAAAAAAATATTTAAAAATTACTAATCAAACAAAATAAAAAATTGTACTATGTTTTTAAAAGAATTAATAGAGAAATTTATGTTAAATTGGATGAAATTCTTATAGATTTTTGGAACTCCTGGCGCAACCACCGTAAGAAGAAGAGTCGGGGAAGAATATAATCCTGATTGCATAGTGCCAACCGCAAAGCATGGAGGGGGTAAACTGATGGTGTGGGGTTGTGTGGCAGGAGTGGGGAAACTGTTTTTTGTGAGGGTCTGATGAACAATACCAACTATGTTACCGTCCTCGAGGTTACATTAAATCACTCAATTCGGCAAATCTTTCTAAAATGGATGAAATTGAATATCGTGCCGTTATTAAATTTTTCTCTAAAGATGAACACAATGCAATTTATATATTCAATTATACATCAAAAGTTTACGGCGCATTTGCACCATCACATTCCACAGTAACAAGGCGGGTAAAATTGTTCAAAAATAGTCGGGAGTCATTAGAAGACGACAACCGCCCGGATCGTCCCGCAGATGCTATTAGCCATGAAAACATACTTTTGACAGAATCAATTGTATTGGAGGACCGTCGTATTTTTGTTTCGCGATTAGCGTGGATACCTTCCCTTTCATATGGTACCACTTGTACCATATTACATGACCACCTTCACTTGTCAAAAGTAAGTACGCGATGAGTTCTCCGTTTGTTGACTGCGCAACAAAAGAAAATTCGTGTTCAAATTTCAAAGGTGATTTTGGATGTGTATGAACAAGATCCAGAAAATTTCTTGGACAATAATGCTGTGTTTTTTTATGTATCGATAGATCTCTATAGATTACCTCCAGACTTTCTCTATTTTTGTGGTTGAATTGCAAATAATTCAGTTTAATTTTATCCAATAGGACTTTTTACGCTACATTTTATCGCTTTTAATTCATTTCCTTGAATTACTCAATTTAATAATTCTACATGCAAAACTTGCGTTTTATCCCGATATTCTATCGAGACCACAGATTTTCCCTTTCATATTAAAAATTGGACACATATTAAAAATTTGTATTTTAGCATGGAAACATACCAAAGTTAATTTTTAATACATCTGCCATTTTCATTTTGTACAATAAGAAACTATTTAGTATTTAATCTTTTGCTGAGGCATATTCAAAATATGTTATTTAATACTATTCACCACAATCCACAAGTTTTTTGGCGAAAAAGAACGGAAAAATCGAAAATGAACCTGTTTATCGTTTTTCGTAAAAGTTACTCAAAATTTAAAAGATCGTAGTAACATTTTGAAAGAAAAAAAAAGGTTTAGTATGTCCGTCTCAATTTTAAATATGGATAAAATGTATTCGCACTTCTCCTCATGTATTTATACTATATATTTACAATAACAAAATGTAATAAAAACAACAATGACGTAGCGTTGTCAAAATAAACACAATTCTTAGTGCTGTGAGTGCCAGTATTTTTAAGTGGATGATAGAAGTAGCTACAATTTCCGATTTTTTGTTTGGCAAATATCTGAATAGATCTAACGAGACTTATAAAAAACACAGCAATGATAACAGGCGATGAAACATGGCTTCATCATTGTGATCCGGAATCCAAACAAGAATCGATGCAATGGATTAAACGTGGTGAACCCAAACCAAAGAAATTCAAAACTCAACGGCCTGATGGTAAGGAGTTGGCCATAATTTTTTGGGATGCTGAAGGAATATTGATGATTGATTATATGCCACTGAAAACCACAATCACAGGCATCTATTATGCACAGGTTTTGCGAAAATTGAAAAAAGCAATCCGGGAAAAACGGCCAAAGAAAGTTAGAAAAAAAAACCTTACTTCTTCACGACAATGCAACAGTGCACAAGGCTAAAGTTGCTCAAGCTGCATTAAAACACTGCGCTTCGTAGAAATTCCGCATCCACCGTACAGTCCAGATTTGGCACCCAGTGACTACTTTTTGTTTCCCAATTTGAAAAAAAACTAAGGGTCCGGAAATTTTCCAGTGATTCTGAAGTACAATCTGTTTTAAATGAATATTTTATGGAGCAAAAGAAAATTTTTTTTTTAGAAGGTTCAGGCCAGTTAATTGATCGATGTAACAAATGTATGAACCTTAAAGGAGATTATGTCGAAAAATAAAAATATTGCTGCCTCACTCATTCCTTGTATTTTAACATATTGCAAGACATTTTGATTCGCGAAAAGAAGAATAACAAATTGGATATTCCAAAAATGTTGATAAACCGTTATTGCCAAACCTATTTCTATGTATATATTGGTAAAATTAAGATATTTTAAAAAATTACGATCAATCCCGGAAACATCCACGTTGCGCGTGTTGTCATTGAAAAATATGTTGTCCATAAATGGTGCGGCTACCCCACCTTGAACGTTACAGTCGCTTACATGCAAAATATTAAAATTAATGCACTCTGTCAATAACTCAAAAAAAAAAAACTAAAAATCAATAGTTTTTTTTACTACACACCATAAATGGCATAAAAACATTTGACCTTATTCATTTACATTCATTCTGCAATAGAATTGTTGTAGCGTCGTCGATCGACATATTCGATTTAATTAAAAAAGCAAACGAAGGAAAGGAAAACAAAATATCAATCGATACCATACAAATTTCCGGGTGAAAGTGATTTTAATCGGGTAACACAAAAATAAATTTAATAAAGGAAATGTTAACTAAATAAATAATAGATATATTTGTATACGTGTATGTGATTGGGATAAAAAATGGGATGGCGCATGGTGACTGGAAACCATCAAAGTTAATCCTCTTATTCTTGTTATTTCAATGTCATGTCAATACACATCTTTTGGGAACAACAGTAAAATCATCCCTTTTTGCCATCATCTCTGCTGTGATTTTTTTTTTCGGGGTTGTTTCGTTTGTACTATATGTGAACAAAAATAAACAAACCGAACCGACAAAGTAACAACATCCTCATTTTTTTTTTTTTGTTTAACTTATGTATAAATAAGAAAAAAATCATCCCTTTAAATATTTGTATTGTATTTTAAATAAAATCAATAATTTAATTGATCCCCTTTTTTCAATAGGGGAACTCTACTTATATAACTTTACAATACAATATTATACATAATCGGAATTATTAGACAAGAATATGGGAAAATAAATTCATTCATAATCCAAAATATTTCAAAATACTTGGGCGGGGGTGTCTACTCAACCAGTTTATTAACTACACATATGTAGTACAAATTAGTACTCGTACGAACGAAAAACTTAAAATTGAGAATATTTTAGTTCTGTACATGTGAAAGGGGTTACCATTTATATACATACATATTTGAATTTTTCAGCATTTCAATTATAAAATTCTTAAAATTTCTAAAAAGATTTATCTATTTTTATTTTGTCGTCGGTTGATATATAGGAACTATGCAACCAAACATAATGTACGCATAGATATGTATTATGTATGTATGTAAATGTGTTTATACAATTGTAAACAGACAGTGATTTGTTTGATGTCTTAAATTAAAAATTTTTAAAAATAACAACAACAAAAAATGTTTATAAATGATTACAGATGACATTGAACTAAAATGATCAAAAGGGAAAATGTGTTTTTTTTTGTTTTGATTTTAGGAAATTTGTAGTTCGAGATCATTTAAAATTTTATTGTGCGTAACATGAACACACCCGACTAGGAAAACCCTAAATGGGATGAGAATTAAAAATATGAATCCAGTAGCAAATTGCGAAACAAAATTTAAATATCATTGAAGGATATTGACCTAGAGTATAGATCGATTAAAACCAAATCATTTTTGTGTACAGTAAAACAGATACGCGATAAGATCAGATACTATGATAGATAAATTACACATTGTCGACATATTTTTTTACGATTTGTGGTTTTATGAAAATTATTAACAAACGCGGTATTGAATTACAATCAAGTTTCTATTGTTGCAATATTGCCATATGTATATTACAAATAAAATTATCCCTACGTAAAACTGCATAATAATTTTTTTTTACTATTTTCAAAACAAACAATATATAAATCAACAGATCAATGACTCTGTAATAAGTGTCTGCGCGAAACATATTGTGTTTACATCTACATATAGAAAACACAATAAACGCGAAAAATTACTCATAATTAGCCTCGTGCAAATGTTTTTTTTTTATGATTGACAAAAGCATGAAAATAAATAACAACAAATAATAATGAACGATCATACTTGATCATTCATCTTAAAAAAAAAAAACTTAACAAATAATAAAACAAGCGCACGAGACATTGGACAAAGTACACACACACACAGATACAGATCGAGTTTCACATTTTAAATTTTCTTAATTATTTGCCACAATTGCCAGCGTTCACGAATTGCAGGTGCACATTTCATTACCGGTTTTACTATCTCGTTTATTTTTTTAAAATTATGATCTTTACAGTGATCATTATATGTACATATTGTATATTATGTTGATGATGACGATGATGATTGCGCGATGATACAATAATAAAAAATAAAAAAAATCGAGATGCAATAGATTGAATTTCATTAAAACAGGTGAAGCATTTTAAAATTTTTGTGTCTTTGGGATAATTAAGATATAAATTCCATTTTAGAAGAGACATTGTTTATGTTGTGTGTCGTGTCTCGCGGGTTAATTTAGTTTGCAAATTTGTAGCAATAAAAATAAAACAAAACAAAAAATGTAATTAAATTGACAGATGGTTGAAACGAAATGTTTTTTTTTTTCTTAATTTCATGCTAAATGCATCAGATGTTAATTTTGTTCGATTAGTGCTAGAATTGTTGAATGCGGAAATATAAAAAAAAAAAAATGTATTGTTTGTCATCAAATTTATGTAAATGGGACTCCCTTTGTTTCTTTTACCTTTGTGTAATTTATGCAGGTTACTTTTTGAAGAGTTTTCCCATAAACAAACAAAATAAAATAAAAATATGAAAAAGAATGGAAAGAAATTTAATTTTTTTGGATTATTTTCAATGGTCAAATGATTCTTCTATGTCCCCTCTGAATATTTTTATACGTGAATATTAGTTTCCTGGATGTGGTGGGAATTATATATGTGTATCCCGTAGTGAAGAAAATCGAGCAGTATAATAATGATTATAATAATTGTGGGAATAATAAAAATTACTTACCCGATCTTTTATAGCTTGCTCATCTCTTTGTGGGGCGAGTGATATTCGCCCCCGATGCACTTCAATGTAACGTGGCGGTTGTATATGATCAGCATTTTGTGAATCATTTTCATCATTTTTATCCGTTTCGCAGCTTGAGTCTTGTTGTATTCCTATGGTTGGTCTGAAATTACATAAGAAATAGAATAACATGAAACTATTGAGTCGACATACATGACTAATATTTAACATTTTGACAAAGTATCACCTTCACATGATTGAGCATATTGTGTTTACGATTTTATGTTTTATTTGTTTTGGTATTTGAAACTTAATCAGTTTGTTAATTGTTTCGACATTTACACTACACTAAATTTTAAATAGAGTTCAGGCTAAATAATGTGAAATTAGAAATTAGTAATTTAAGTATCTAATTTAAATGTTTCTCACCCTCATTCTTGCATTTTTATAACAATGTTAATAATATATACCTTCAAAGCTAATCAAATTTATCGACGATTGATGAAACTATTGACCAATGCGCATATGTGGGTTTAGGTTGATTATTCTCGAACAGGCAAAACTGTTCACACAATTGTCGGCACTGACCGATATTACACTACTTTCTACATTGAAAGAAGTCTAAAAGTTTAATAGTAAAAACAAGATTGGGCCAATTTAAGCGTTTATTTATCTGGATAAAAATCCAATAATAAAATTTAGGAAAGTGATGCGTCTTCTTTGTTGATACAGAAACTAATTAGGCGAATAAGTTTATGTTTCATTGTATTTGATTGACAGATTTCAATTAAAAGTTCTCAAGAACAGTCTGTGCTCGGCCTTTATTCTTATCTATGTAAGTTGGTCGGGTTAGCTCTGTAGAATAATGAATGTCGGAAATAAATTCTAATATATATTAACCATCCGTAGGTTCTGGTTGGTGCCAAGGGCTCTACTTATAGTGAATTGTTACTGATAGCGGACGTCATGGCGTGTTGATTCCACAAAAATTTACTTCCGGAATTCAATGTTTCTGGTAATTATAGTGTGAATCAAATGAAACGTGCCATAAACAAATTTTTATAAATTTCAAATTTTAAAATAAAACCATTCTCTAATTTACTACAAATTAATATTTATTCTTTTAACCCTTTCGAACGCCATTTAAAATGAACAATCCAAAAATTAAATTACGTAGCACAAGCACAACTATGCATTGCTATGACATGGCATTGCTGATAAAACTATAGTATAAACATAAATACATCAGAGGCCAAACGCACAAGAGAAATGAGACAAAAATTAAAAATTACGGTTGGTCGAAGCGCTGAAAGTTGATGTACAATATATTGTACAAGGCGTTTGAGAGGGTTAAATTTGTCCTACCACCTGCTTCTTTATTTTGAAAAATAAAAAAAAAACAATAAGAAACTGTGAATTTCCAAGGTTAAGATAATGCCAAATTGTCGAAATTTCTAAAATTCTGATACAAATTTCTGAAATTAAACTTTTTAAATTAAATTATTTAAAACTTTCCAATTAAATTTTAAATCAAATTTATGAGTGGGATTAGATAATACTTTGCTGTTAGTATTGTTCTGGACCTTTGTAATATGAATGCCCAGAACCTTCTAAGGCAAGAGCCCGCCTAAAGGCGGACTTTACTTCAACTGTGATTCTGGGCACGCGCGATATTTTTTCTTCATTTTATAGTGGAAATATACTTGCTAATGCGATGCACATCGCTACTGTGATGCACATAAACGTTATAAACCGCAGTAGCAGTCAATATTTCCGTAAAACCAGAGAAAAAATTAATTTGTGGTAGTAGTTTTGAAGAGCCAAATAAATTACTAGTGAGTAGATGTTACAATATATTTTAAATTGCTGGTGTTGGTTTTGTAAAAAAAAATATTTGGGGCCATGCATTTTACACTAAGTAACCGCCTTTAGAAGGACTTATATTACATTGCACCGTCTTTGCACCGCCTTTAGAAGGACTTATAATATATTGCACTTATACTTACATTGCACCGTCAATTATAGAATATATAAAGATTCATTATTGTTTAATCTTAAGTCTTTTAGATTTTTAGTGGAATTTCATGTGAATAGTGAAATATTTTGTGCTATCTGCTTGTACGAGTGTGTCTTTTTGGAAATGTATTTTGCGGAATTTTATTCTAAAGACATATATCGTATGACGGAGTCGAACGGATTATGGGTGGTGCTTTTATATTGAAAATCTCAAAACCATCCCCAACATCAAAATAGTCAAAAAATAATCTTAAACGGATTACGAAGCATATGGTAAATTGTTTCTTTAAATTTATTAAATTAGTTGAGTAATTCGTCTGCATCCGATTATAGGATCATATTACGATATACGCTTTGAAATAAACAGTTGTTGTGGTCACTTTCTGTCTACATAATTAATTATTAAATACACCATCTCTTAAAATAGTTTATTCGTACACAAACATAAATATGTGTTTGGGTAAACTATTCGTGTACAAACATAAATATGTTTTTGGGTAAACTGAATATTCTTCAAAAAGAAAAACGGTTCACTTTCCGTTAGAATATGCGTTGAGAAGGTCAAATGGTTTTCACAAAATTTAGTGTACACTAGAGAACGGTAATAAGCATAAAATTTCGATCACAAACAAGCAAAAATTTGCATCAAGCAAAATAGCAAATTTCAAGTAAATCTAATTGATTTTAGATTTAGATTTGTTTATTAGTCAAAATTTAATAAATTACATGTTTTGCGATCAGTATGTTATAATAGCTTTACATCAAATGAAATTATTTAAATAAATTTAGAACGTAATAGAGTAATAATTCTTTGTACCTACTTCAATACCGATAATTATATTAGACTAAATTTTAAAACTTAAATTAACTACAACTAACTTCAAACCAAATATTAAACTAATAGGTTTATTGAAAATGTTATTTAGCAAAAGTTATGTAGTATTACTTAGATTATTGATTAAGATGTTATTTATTGTTTCCAGGAGGTTTGGCGTCTATTGGAGGGGGCTCCGTAACCTTCCAGTAGGCGCAAGTGTACGTACTGCCTCCTTGGGGCACCACTGGTAACTGTAACCATTAGGCAGAATGTGGCCTTTTGCGACAAGCTAAAGTGCGGCGCAAAAGGAGAAAACATTGACAAAAAATCCCTAATCTAAGGTGGAACAGCATATGCCGATGGATGAATGGCTGATAGGTTAATCAGTCTATATATGCGGACTCTGGATACCAGGCACCCTCCAGTTTTATTTAGCCTTCCTGTAGTAAACCTGGGTGACCTACAGGCGACTTATTTTTTATTCCCAGCAACTCGCAAGAGATAAATCAAACCGATAGACGAGGCACGGGAAGGAATACACGGGAGTGGGTCTGCCCTCTCGAAGTCCTTGAGTCCCAATGCTACCGCTCTTCTAGCAGAAGTAAATGTTATTACATCTAGGAGAGAGCAATGAGCCCAGATAGTATGTAACGCGTGTACGAGTACTTCCTACAGTAAACATCTAGGAGGGAGATCAATCAGCCCAGATAGTATGTAACGCGTGTACAAGTACTTCCAACAGTAAACATCTAGGAGGGAGAGCAATGAGCCCAGATAGTATGTCCCAGCAACTCGCAAGAGATAAATCAAACCGATAGACGAGGTACGGGAAGGAATACACGGGAGTGGGTCTGCCCTCTCGAAGTCCTTGAGTCCCAATGCTACCGCTCTTCTAGCAGAAGTAAATGTTATTACATCTAGGAGGGAGAGCAATGAGCCCAGATAGTATGTAACGCGTGTAGAAGTATTTCCTACAGTAGACATCTAGGAGGGAGAGCAATAAGTCCAGATAGTATGTATCACGTACCGGTCGGCAGTATTATCAGGTTCATTAAGAGCCTGAATATTGGCTGGACGGATAATTAAGTAGGGCTTGATGCACAAAAGATCTTTTAGGTCGCAGTGCGAGGTGGCTTAACGCCCACATGGCCCTCAAGTAATAATAATAATAATAATATTGTTTCCAACTTATTCCAGTATTTTAGCTTGACCTCTTCAGCGTAGATAGCTAGGTCGGTAACCGAGTGCAACCTCAAAGTTGCGTTATAGAACTTTGAGGTTCCACTCGGTTACCTTCTACCTAGGCACCTTCAAAATAGTTTTAAGAAATTTGTTCTGAATCATTTGCAATTTTTTAATATTCGTGTTAGCTGCACTCAACCATGTTGAAGCAGCATATAGAATAACGCTCGGTACCATACATTAAAGTTAAAGTTTATTTGCCAGATTTAGTTTATTGTTTATGTTTAGAAGTGGGTAGAACACTTTAAACAGTAAAAATAAATTTCAATTATTAAAAAACTAAGTTTTAAATTTATACTTTCTTAAAATGTGAAATATTTTTTATTAAATTATAAAAATTACAAATAACGACTAGTTTCGAGCGTCTATGCTCATCATCAGGTTATTTAAAACTAAAAAATTAAAATCAAAATTTTACAAATCAGCCAGATATTTTTCTTCTGTGCTACAATTTACAAATACAACATTGGTTGAGATTTCAGAATACATAAATTTGTTAAATAAATCGATAAGCTGTATGTACTACAATACAATTAAAAAATTAAAATCTCGTCGTTGAGAGCGTGGCGAGATGTACGTACATATATTTTATATATTAATTATATATTCGTATATGCAATTTCTCCTTATCCGATCATTCAGTATGTTTGTGTTATATCTGTGTCTATAAATTTCTATTTCTTCCAATCTATCCATGGTTTTACTTTTGGGAATTTTATGTATAATTTGGAGATTGTTGTCATAATTTGTGAATGTGTGGCTCTCATTTTTTATGTGTAATGCGTATTTTGATTTAATGGCCTGTGTTGGTTTTTTTATTTCTTGTATATGTTCGTTGAATCTTTTTTGGAAGTCTCTTCCAGTCTGGCCTATGTAAAATTTTGTGCAATCATTGCAGTTCAGTCTGTATATTCCTGTGTTGTTCGTGTGCGCAATCTTCTCTTGGATTTTATGTTGGATGTTATTATTTGTTTTAAAAGCTATTTTATAATTAAATTGTGAAAAAATTGTTTGTATTATTTTGCTCTGTGTTTATGATTGTAATTTGTAGATATGTATTTTATAATTTCACTGGAATTTGTAGTTAGTGTTGTCATCATTGATCGTTCCATTTTTTGTTTCAGTTTCACATTCATGTTTTTGATTATTTTTATGTTAAACCATTTTTTTGTGCTATAAATTTGATTATGTTTAGCTCTTTATTGTAATTCTCTTTATTCATAGGGATGTTGTTTAATCGACGAATCATATGTGAATATGCTGCGTATTTGTGGTTTATTGGATGGTTGGAATCAAAGTTAATTGTGTGGTCTGTATGTGTAGGTTTTCGATATATGTTGTAATCGTGGTTGTTTCCGACGTTGGTTATAGTCAGATCCAGAAAATTAATGCATTTATTGTTTTCTATTTCCAATATGAATTTTAACTGTGGGTTGATTGTGTTGATGTAATTATGTATCTGTGCCAATTGCCTCTGTGTGCCATTAAACAGTATTAATATATCATCTACGTATCTATGCCAATATATTATCTTGTCTCGGTATTTGTTGCAGTTATTGAAAATATATTTACGTTCATGGTAATTGATAAATATATCGGCAAGTGTTCCTGATAGGGGATTCCCCATAGCTAAACCATACTTTTGATGGTATATTTTCTCATCATATTTAAAGTAATTTTGGTTAGTTATAATTGTGATGATTTTGATGATTTCATCAACCTCTTCTTTGTCAACGTTACTGTTAATTAGTGTTTGTGCTGTGACTCTAATGGCATAATCAACTGGAATATTAGAATACATATTAACGATGTCGAAACTGGCCAGTTTTGCTGTCGAAGGTATTTTGACGCTTTGGATTTTATTCACTAATTCTAAGTGATTTTTTACAGAGTAGTTCTCTCTAAGTTTTATGCGTTTTGTGATCCAATTGTTTGTATATTTCGCCAATTTGTATGATGGAGCGGTTGTAAAATTTACTAATGGTCTAATATTGTTATTTTTGTGAACTTTAATTAGGGCTTTGAAATTAGGTGGTGTAGGCTTTATCATTTTTAGATGGAATTTCTAGATGTATTTTTTAGATGGTTTTCTTTTTAAAACTTAGTTTTTTAATAATTGAAATTTATTTTTAAATTGTGTGAAAAAGTTTCGTTTTATATCGCAAGATGTTTAAATATTTAAACAGTAAGTTACATTTATCACATATTTTTTGAATGTTGAGCTTCAAAGTAATTCTCGAGGCTAAGAAGAATCCAAGATATTTGACAGAAATTTTAAATTCTATATTTACTCCATTTATGTTAAGAGGGGAATGTGGTATCTTACGAGCTGCCCTACTCTGTCCCAACAAACCATAAACGAAAAATGTATACATTATGAGCGCACGCACTGTTACTTTATGGATACACATGCACCCGTGCATTTCACAAGAATAATGCGAAATGTGCGCGATTTGGGGAATGATTATGTGCAAAGCTGAATGCACTCTGAGCGCATGCTTTGTAACTCAAAAGCTTTAGTTATCACAAAAATGTTACTGTAAGTATACACATACATTTTAGTTACAAACGATACATTTTTTGTAATAATGCGAGTGTGCTATATGCATACATATACTTAACATTGCGACTGAAAATTACGCAATTACACAGTCACAAATTATTCTCGCCTTATTCTGATTATACATGTAATTCACTTTCGTTTTACATACTTTAGTAAATAATAAATAATCAATGACTTTTATAATGTGCATATTTTGAAACTTTATATTTTATAACTATGTATAATAAAATATTATTACTCTGTCTATTGAAAAAAAAATATTAATTATCAAAATTAATGCAATCGCATATTTATAGTAAATGGAACCGTTCTACTTCTAAAAACAAAATGGGCTTCAAAATTATTCGACATTAAAAACGAAATTATATTATTTTATAGAAAATACATTTTTTTTAACCTAAAATAATCAGTAATTCGTTATACAACAAAACATAAAATAGCGATATGATTAGAAATTAATTAGGTGCTAATAGTTCTTTAAATGTGCGCTTTAAGTTAAAATATAACGTTCATGATGGCCATAATACCTTTAAGTGAACATTTCCGTGATAAAATTCTCAAAATTTCCTGAAATGATATCGAAATGTAAACCAAAGGTGACAGTTTTGAATTACCGAAATGTTTTCAGAATTTTGAGATTTTTGCGTACATTTAGTTATAATCCTTTTATAAATAAGGCAAAATGATATTGAAAAGCGTACATAAGATAAAAATTATCAATACTGACTTTACGCATACATTTCAGTGAGAAATTATTCAAAATGACACAAAATAATACCGAAACGTATGCGTTCGGTGACAATTTCCAATTACTAAAATGTGTTTTGTAATTTGCGACTTTATGCGAATATTTCAGTGATAAACGTTCCAAAATGATACTGAAATTTATACTTAAAGTGAAAAAGACAATATATGCATAAAGGTATACATTTCAGTGACAAATTAGCCTAAATAACACAAAATAATACCGAAACGTATGCATAAGGTGACAATTTCAAACAATTAAAACGATTTTCGCACTTTGCGCCTTTATGCGAACATTTTAGTAATACACTTTCTTAAATAGTGCAAAATGATACTGAAATGTGTTCTTAAGGTGACAATTAACATTATTGAAATTAATTTTATAATTTGCGACTGTAACGGAAATTTATACTGTTAAATGTGTATTTACATATTCGGATGCTCTCTTTTGAAGTATATATAAATTAAATCTTAAAACCAATAAAAACACATTTTGAAACAGCTTATCGTTTAGATATTTAAAAATAAATGATATAGACAGCGCTATAACGTCACTGGCTGAAAATTTTGCTCTGAAATTGTAGTCACCATGTACCCAACCAATAAGGCATCTTTTCATTAGCCCACAATCTCCAACAAATGCAGTGAATCTGCTATTATACAATTTTCGACTAAATTCACTAATTGAAGATCGATTAAAGGCGTCCTCTCCTTATGGTGGTCTTCATCGGTTTGGTTGCGAAACTTCAAATACGTCGTTAAAGTACAATTAATTCTCGGAAAACTCATATGTCGCCCTCTGTAATAATCGTATTCACCGATGACCTCGCATTTTTCAGCACTTTAATAAACGATTTTGATCAGCACTTTAATAAACGTTTACGGAGAAATAGTAGTTTGTCCATGTTATATTCACATTTTGGTTAATGATGCGACCGTACCAGATTGAAGCGGGGAATTGCATACATTATAGTGATGAATTATTTAATATGTATGCTTATGTAATCATTTAAGATTGAATACTTAAAAGCAATTATTTTCTGTGAAGCTACAACCAAATTGAGACCATACGTTTACAGTTAATTATCAGTTTTCTCATAAGTTGGTAAAATCATGATTATTGGTGACATTGTATGCGTACATTACGGTTATGATGCAACCAAACCTACGAATTACTTCGGTCTAAAAAGACCAAAGTATTGAAATCCTGTCAAAAATGACGAAAAATTTGGTTGGTCCAAAACCACTTTTCTCGACGTTTTGAAAGTCCCTGAGTCTGAAAATGCAAAAAAAAAAAAAATGTCCGTCCGTCTGTCTGTGTGTCTGGACCCATGGTATCTCGAGAACGGCTTGTCCGATTTGGATTTTTTTTACGCCAATCTGTTTCTATGGTCAAGGCGGAGATTTGAAAAGCTTTTGGAGACTGTACGTCAAAGGGGTGGGGTACCTGCCATACGAATTGACCCAAAATACCTGCTTTTATAAATATTTACGATTTTTTTATACATGCTTATTTGATTATTGAATTGGGCATTGAATTGGGAATTGATTTGAAGGTTAAATTAGGGGTCAATTTGCGCGTTGAGTTGAAGTTAAGTTGGAGTTGAGTTGGAGTTGAGTTGGGGTTGGATTTGGATGTAGTGAATAGTTAACAAACTATTTATATGATGGAACTTGCCTATTTATCAACCGATTATTATGAAATTCAATGTGTATATTACAAATGGGATTCCAAAATGAGTTTTGGATGAAGTTCTGGAATATGGCCAAGTATGATGGAACTTGCCCATTTCTCAACCGATTACGATGAAATTCGACATTTGTATTTGAAATGGGATTCTAAAATGTTTTTTGGATGAAGTTCTGGAATTTTAAAACGATTTCTGGATGAAGTTCTGGAATATGGCCCAGTATGATGGAACTTGTCTATTTCACAACCGATTATTATGAAATTTAATTTGTATGTTAGAAATGGGATTCTAAAATGAGTTTTGGATGAAGTTCTGGAATATGGCCAAGTATGTTGGAACTTGGCTATTTCTCAACCGATTATGATGAAATTCGACATGTGTAATGGAAATGGAATTCTAAAATTAGTTTTGTATCAGGTTCTGGAATATGGCTAAATATGATGGAACTTGCCCATTTCTCGACCGATTATGATAAAATTCGACATGTGTATTCAAATTGGGAATCTGAAATGAGTTTTGGACGAAGTTCAGGAATATGGCCAAGTATGATGGAACTTTGCTATTTCTTAACCGATTATAATGAAATTTGATATGTGTGTTGGAAATGGGATTATAAAATGATTTTTGGATAAAGCTTTGGAATATGGCTTTGTAGGATGGAACTTAGTTATTCCTTACCCGTTTGTTATGAAATTTGACATGCAATTTGTAAATGGGATTCTAAAATGAGTTTTTGGATAAGTTTCTGGAATAGAGTCAGTTAAACGGTTAGAAGTATCAGTATAGTTTGTTATACTATTTTCGGTATAAAGTTCTAGAATACGATTTTTCGTTTTAAATTGGATGCCTGTACCCATGTTATTGAAGCTTTTGACCTGTTTGTCTGTTGTTGTATAAGTAAATATAATTTGGTTAAAATAGAAATCAATAATGTCAAAACTGTCACACCAACTTTATGACTTTATTGAAGATACCAAAGACCGAAGTTCTGATCACCTCGTGAGGTTTCAGCCCTTTATATTTTTTTTTAATTAAAAAACATGAAACCAAATATAACCTTCTTGAAGCCATAAGTACTTATTTAGTTTTACAAATAACTCTTTAGTCACCGTAAAGTCGCAGTGTTTTCTTATTGAGAGTAAAATAATACCAAGTTCTTAAATTTTTGTATGCTTATGTACGGGTTTGGTTAGTTGGGGTGTAAAGCAGATCGCTTTACATTTCTCAATATTTAGCGTTAATTTCCATTTTTTAAAGTAATCAACGAGAACTGACAGATATACATTAAAATTAGTTTCAATTATCGATGACAATTCATGCGATGAATAGATCGCCGTATCGTCTACAAATAAAGCAAGCTGACAATCATTTGATTTTGGGATGTCATTTATGAATAAATTGAATAAAATATGGATGATTGGAAGAGTGTCGTAACCTGACGCTTTAATAGGTTTCAGATATTTAGCTACGCTTTCTATCTCAAGCGGAGATACTAAATGATTATTAATTTGGGAATAATTATTGGGGGCCAAGTCAATTAAATCCATACAGTCACCCACTTGAACATCCATAATTGAAAACGTATTTAAGCTGCTGGAACTGATTGTTGAAAAGTGATCGGCAAGTACTTCTGCTTTTTCAGAGTTTAGGAATAAGCAAGCTAGGTTATTTTGATCAGTATCGGATTTTTTCAGGGGTGGAATAGTGTTAGTTTTACACTTTAAAGATTTAATTGTTTTCCAATATATTGTTCCTTTTGCCAGATTTTCCAGTTTTGATTACCAGCGAGCATTTACTAGAACAGGAATTTTGGTTTTTATTAATTTATTCAAAATATTAACAATTTCTTTTAGAAATGTTGAACTGGTACGTTGCCATTGGCGTCTGTGTCTATTTCGACTGCGTATTAATTGTTTAACTTCATTAGTTAGAATTATTTTGTCGGTGTGTTGTTTTAAGACTAAGGGTGTATAACTGTCTCTAGCCAAACAAACTATATTGGTAAATTGACTAATTATTTCATCTATTTCACGAAAAAATCACGGCTGGTTAATGTTAGAATCAATGAATTAATCATTCATTATCCGATAAGAAAATTGATTACGAAACTTCATAATGAAGCGGCCTAATCCCTCTATGGGATGTAGTGCCAGCAAAAAAAAAGAAAAAATACTTGAAATCAGCCTCCAGAGTTTTATGTCTGGAGAGGTATTTTATTGCTGTGACTTATCCAATAGCTAACGCAGGAAAAAAAATTCAGTTCAAGTTTACCGTGGGAAATTTTGGAAAATTCGATTTTCCAAAAATCATTAGGAAGTCATCATTGAAATCATTGACAAGTCACATCAATATAATCCATTTCAGACATAACACTCTAGGGGTTGATTTTATTCATACATTCATTTTTTACTTTCGGCTGGAAACATTTTCAAATTTTCCGAGATTTCCCACGGGAAACTTGAACTGAATTATTTTCCTGCGTTAACTATTAACAGGTCAGACAGTAATGTAATCTATTTCTAGAAGTAACACTCTAGAGGCTGATTTTATACCAATTTTCTAATGATTTTTGGAAAATCGAATTTTCATAAATTTCCCACGGGAAACTTGAACTAAATTTTTTTCCTGCGATAGCTATTGACAAATCCAATTAAAACGATTCAACTTCAGATATACACTCTAGAGGTTAATTGTATTCCAATTTTGTGAATTCTCCTGATTTTCCGATATTTTCCGCAATTAGGTTAAACATAATTTTCCACGTAAGACTATTTACAACATTTTTTATTACAATCCATGTATCCTATTTACTGTCGGCTGACAGCCACAACATTTTTTATTTTCGGCTGGAATTTTATATAATTGACGATTGCAAAACTAGGGAAAATGCCTCTCGCGGTAAAAATTTAAATTGAACTGGACACATAAACTAAAAAAAAAATGTGACAACAATCGAATTAACGTCTAAATTATGCAAGAGCTAACCAGATTATTTACGAAAACCAACCTAAATTATAAGAAAAAAATCTAAAACAATTAAAAACACACAATCAACACGAAAAAATTTGTGTCCGCCTCAGTTGAATTTTTTTTCGCTAGGTGGAATCCGCA
Organism: Tipula helvola; assembly: GCA_963556165.1. Classification (NCBI taxonomy): domain Eukaryota; kingdom Metazoa; phylum Arthropoda; class Insecta; order Diptera; family Tipulidae; genus Tipula; species Tipula helvola. The sequence goes on along the minus strand of OY744483.1, from coordinate 193,595,716 downwards.
ATGCTCCAATCGACAGTTTCGATAAAACAAATTAGGGGCCTGGCGAAATCGGAAATTCACACATTTCTTAGAGTAAATACTATTATGCGTTGATGATGCTTGATATCATACCCAAATATTAATACTCGTCAGCCTGACAATGAATTGTCATTCGACCATTTCTCGTCATAAGAATTATTTTTGCAATTCCTAACACGATGGAAGCGAAATTTCTACTTTAAGAGTGTCGAAATTTGAAAAGGATTTGCCAATTAAAGAAATTCGCAGATACCTTACATAATGTATGTTAATCCTTAAATGACACATCGGTTCCAGTGGACCCCAGACCTTTTTCAATCGTACATATTTAAACGTTTCCGCCGGAAATGCATCTCGTGTCATATACGTATATTTGTGTGAAAATCGGAATATTTTTTAGGCATCTCAACTCTAGCAAACCTAGAGCGAGAGAGATGCCTTATATCCCCACTGCTGATATCTGTCTGTAAACAAAGTAATTCGTAAGGTACTTATCCGATTTTGAAGAAACAAAGACAGACTAATAGACCTTGACCAGACAAGAAAAATGTGATATGACTAAGATCTCTAGGTGATCGGATTTGATAAAAATTGAATGAAAATATTTGTATTGTATACGAAATAATTTTTCAAAGTTGTTTTTGTCGTTTTTTGAGTTGTTTTATTGGTTTTGGTCATGAGTAAGACTGCGCTCGATGTTTAAATTTGTTTAGTTGATCATATTTCTTTTGATTTTGACGTACTATTAGATAGCGTATAGTTTGCAGAGTCGAACCGTCCGAGAAGTGCTAGAACCCATCGACGAAGCATCTTCAGGAGGAGAAGATACCGAGTTTGAGGACAGTAAAGACAATGATTCAGACTTTTCGATGTGCAGTGCTCCAGAGAGTGCCATGGAAGTAGACCAGAAAGATATGGAAGAGGGTACTTTGGATCAAAGGCTTTTGTATGTAGGAGAGCGTCAAGCGGCTGGCCAGAGCCGTGGTCGGCCATCTTCGACGATAAGAAAAAACTCAACGTTCATATTGCAAAATAAATAGCTTTTTTTAAATATTCAGTATCGAACTTACTTTTATCTTAAAAGATACTATCTCAAGAATACACCGCTAAATTTTTAGCTAAAAATATTGAAAATTAAAAAAATACGGTTAATTTATGTAACACAAGCCATTTTCTTATTTTTTTCACAAACCTTGTTTTTTTCTGGTATCATAAAATTAAAATTTCATTAATGTAATACTTTGATCTACTTTAGTAAGCTTTAAACTATATGGGAAAAAATTGTCAAAGCTAAATATAGAAAAATTCAAGGAATAATAGGCAATTTTCACGCTGGGGTCTAAAAGACCCCAGTGTGTCATTTATGTGATTTTTCTTAAGTGTGTCATTTAAGGGTTAAATGAATTTTCATACGGAAATTTCCTTTGTACCAATCTTCACGCAAAAAAAAAAACTCAAAACTAATATTTTGCAAACCATGTTGCCAGGTTTAAACAATTCAGAGAAAAAACTCTTCTGATTGGAATATGAAATCTGTAGGTAGTAAACACTACTGTTTGGCGCACGGTACCCATTACACGTTGTTTAACAGTTTTGAAAATAAGTCAAAACATAAATGTAAATTTGATTGCACAAATTAGTTTCCCAACATCGTAAAACATGTTCATTTAAAAGATTTTACGAACTCTCCTAAGTTGTAATAAAATCTCTATAATTTCTACACCTTGTAATCCAGTTGGTCCCATTTTTCATTCTCAGAATTCCAGCGTATCAACTTAATCTACAATAAATGAAATGTCCAAAACATAGATGCGTATCCGGTCGTAAAAATTATTTCATTTTTTTCCAGCTTAATTGACATGACAAACTAAATATTTAGGTTTAAATTATGAAATCGGTTTTAGTTTGTTCTAGTTTCCAAATTTTTTTTTATTTGAATTTATTTTGGAAAAAGGTGAACATTTTTTTTGTTTCGTTCTATAAATAAAATCCATGAAAATCTTAGGAATCTATAAATGTTTGTTCCCAAAAAAAAATATTTTGATTCTTGACCATTTTTGTCGCAGTCTATCCAGAATAAATCATTGCGATATGCTAATGACTTTATATTGTTTAAATAGGAACTAGCGCAATATCAAATATCATAATGACTTTAGGTCGGTCGTTAAGTTATTGTCGCGCGTACCCCATAAAGTATATTTTGTTGTCATTAAATTTCATGCCGCCACGTTAAAATGTAACTTAATCTTTAGTGTAAGTTTTTTATAATTTTTTGGAAGACACTTAAAAATGTTGTCATTAGGAAAACCAATTAACGGTTTACTTAACCGTTCCCGCACATCACTACATTGAAATAACCCAAATTTTCGTTTTGGTTATGGTGTCACTTATGTTCCTGAATCAACGGTGTTGATTATGGTTATGATTATGTTTATTACTTATGTTGTAAATTTAACTCGTGATTAATGCCGTTTAGTTCTTTTACAAAACCGGATAAGTTTATAGGTTTTCGTCATTTTTATATTATGATTGTAATATTTGACAGATGTAACATTACTATAAAATAGCGTAAAGTGGATTTTGCGGCGTCTATATATCCAGATGGTTCTCATTCGTAATTATGTATTTGTTAATGACGATTATGTTTGAGATGATGACGATCCGGATGATGGTATGTGATGATGGCGAATATATTTTTCTATTTATGTAAGATGACATTGAAAATATTTTATTCAACGGAAAATGTAAATTAATTTTTTAATGGAGTTTCCACAGTTTTTCATTGTAAATGGTATGGAAATGAATTTTACATTTTTTTTTTGCTTAATTTCTAACTATAGATTTGAATTGAAATGAACCGTAAATTTTATTATAATTGGTGTGTGCGGTTTTTGGTTTGTGTTTCTCGTCACAAAAAGCATTGTGAGATGGAAAAAAGAATGGAATTGGTTTTGTTAGGAAAAATAAAATTTCGTATTTTTACTGTGCTCTGATTGTGAGTCGTTACACGGAAATGGTTCAGTGAATTAAATTTGTGTGTATAAAATACAATTGTTTCGGTTTTTTAGATTGCTTTCTTCTGTTCTGTTATTTTTATTTCTAAATCAAATTTAAATTTGGGAAAATTTGTGATGTTTTGCAGGCTTTTAGTGCTATTGGAATTTTATTTTTTACACAAAAATTCTGCTATCGTGAAATGAATTTTTTATTCATTTTAATGAGATTCATAGTTAAAAATTGAGTTCCTCCTAAAAATCATTCATTCGATAAAAATTTTTCTTTTCTACGATTATATAATAAATAAAGTGAGGTTTTTTTAACTTGAATATCTAAAATAATAAAAATTATAGGTAACAGCAATTATTAATTAGATGTATGTAGAATTTTAAATCGTAGAAACTCGACCCAAAACTTGATAAATTTCCATCGGTAAAAAATGTCTATTTTTTGTTGTAGTAATGCATGTAACTGTTGTTAAATTCTAACCGTTCTAGAAATTCTTGAACAATTTTAATTTTTAAATAAAAAATCTTGAACTTTACAGATATAAGAAAATTTTAAAATTATTCTAAAAGTTCGTGTGAAAAATACGTCAAGCCACAGATTTTTCAAAGTCTTTTTTAAATTTTATGATTTTAATGTTTTGAATGAACTAAAAAAATAAATTTGTGAATTATAATTTTTTCGTTGGCGTTGCTTTTTAAGATACGAGGTGTCAAATATATAAAAATTGCAAGCATATGGTTTTGCATTCTGTAAGACTATACGAGCACATTACCATATTTCACAAAATTTAGAAATTTAATAATTTTGGAATTTAAAAAAAAAAAATATATATAATGACGAGTCTAGAGATGTCACAAGATCTTGCCCACATTTTCAGATAGTTTTGTTCTACATAAACCTTTTTGACAAATAGGACTTAATTCCAATGAACTTTAACATATTGACTTTAAATTTATTAATTTTGAAGTTTTCCATTTTTTGGATAGTTTTTTGCTGCGCCAAACCTAGATATGTCCGGATGATCCCACGCCTTTTATCGGATAGCTTGACCGACTACCAGTCTAACCAATTCTGATTAACTTTACTATAGATCACAGAATTTTAAATATTTGTAATTTTGAATGATGATAAAATGTCATACAGCCCATCCCATAGAGAGGTTTACTGGGTCTTGCCAATATCTATGGATATCGAGGCCAAGTGCTACCTGACAACCGGATTGAATTGTTGTGAACTTAATTCAATTTTACATAATTTAGAAAATGTAAAAAATTGTAGCTTAAAATATAATATAGCAAAGGCATTTAAGCCAAAAAATATTTTTTTAGAAGCTTAACAAAAATGTTATAGTTTTGCAACTCTGCTAAGTTAGACCAATAAATTAAGTACCAAACCAAACGTGAAACTAAAAGTCATACCCCGTACAACGTCCCCCCTCATAACGTCGTATCGCTGTAACGTCGTTAGTGAAATGCGAACAAACCTCGCTCTATCGCCGCTGTGTTTCGTAGTAACGTCGTTTTTATTTTTTCATAAATGAAAAAAATAAAAGCAAAGCAAAAATCACTGAGACAAAAGGCAAAAAACATAAAAAACAATGAAATTTTCTGGTCTATCCGTCTACATACAGGGTGAGGAAAAAGTATGGAAACCCCTAAAAATCTCGCGGATTTCGGTCAAAAAAAAATGAGCTAGGGTTATTCTTAGGTAATTTTCAACAAGGAATTTAATGGTGATCTTGGTTGTGACCTTGACCTTCATATTCAAGGTTATTTTGAGGTCGAGGCTATTTTTTGAAATTAGAACCCCTATTTTTGATAACAGAATCGAAAAGAGCGATCAATTGTACGTCCGAATATGTTTTTTCCATGACCTCCCAAGGTCATCTGAAGGAATTTACATTGCGAGGAAAAAGTATGGAAATCCCTAAAAATCTCGCGGAGTATGTCAAAAAGAAAAATGAGCAAGGTTTAGTCCTAAGTAGTTTTCAACAAGCAATTTAATGGTGAGCTTGGTTGTGACCTTGACCTTCATATTAAAGGTCATTTTGAGGTCAAGCTAATTTTTCTATAGGGAAACTCTTGTTTTTGACATCGGATTCGAAAAGAGCAATCAATTGTACGTCCGAATATGTATTTTTCATGACCTCTCAAGGTCAACTGAAGGAATAATGATTTGCTATGAAAATTAAAAAAAAAAAATTAAAAATATTAATTCTTCATTTTAAAATTTAATTTTTTTGTTTTTTTATAATTTTCATAGCAACACAAGCATTAATACAATATTCTGTATTTATGATTTTTTTAAATTTTATCTTAAATTTTCATAGCAAATCATTATTCCTGCAGGTGACCTTAAAAAACAGGGGTTTCCCCTATAGAAAAATGACTTCGACCTCAAAATGACCTTGAAGATGACGGCCAAGGTCACAACCAAGCTCACCATTAAATTCCTTGTTGAAAATTACCTAAGAATTAACTTTGCTCATTTTTCTTTTTGACATACTCCGCGAGATTTTTAGGGGTTTCCATACTTTTTCCTCGCAATGTAAATTCCTTCAGATGACCTTGGGAGGTCATGGAAAATACATATTCAGATATTTAAATGATCGCTCTTTTAGATTCTGTCATTAAAAATAGGGATTCTAATTTTAAAAAATGGGCTTGACCTACAAATGACCTTGAATATGAAGGTCAAGGTCAAACCAAGATCACCATTAAATTCCTTGTTGAAAATTACCTAAGAATAACCCTTGCGCATTTTTTTTTTCACACTCAAAAATATACATATGTACATACTTATAATTATAACATTCAATGAGATATCGCCAAATGCCCAGATTGTGTTTTTGAAAACCAAAAGTCCAAAACTGTGTTAATTTGTTTTTATTATGATCTGTAAATTTACATATGGACTGATTGTAAGTATTTTTCAATGATTTTTATTCTAATGTATATTGTTTTATTAATTTAGTGTGTATGTATATTTACATTTAGATAAGAATCAATGGATTCGATCAATAAAAGAAAAACTGCTGGGGAGGCAATAACTCCTAAAAAAACAACTAGGAAATACTTTAGCTAGCAAAGTGGTGATCGTGGGTCTGATATATCTAATGATCTTTCAGTTCCACCTACAACAATAAGGACAATTCTGAAAAATAAAGAAAATTATCAAAAATATGTTATGGATGATATCCCGATGGAGTTTAAAGGTAATAAACCAAGAAGTAGCTTAATTGTTAAAATGGAAAAATTATTGATTATGTGGATTCAAGATCAGACGCACCATGGAATGCCTTTAAGTTAAATGCTCATTCAATAAAAGGCGTTAAAATTATCCAACGATTTAAAAAATAGTGGTGGCGAGTCAACATCTGGAACGTTCGCTGCTAGCCGTGATTAGTTCGGGAGAAGTAGGAAGTGCCGATACAGAAGCTGAATCTGAATACTTACGCAAATTTAAGGCAATTGTAGAAGATGGTGATTATACAGCTCAACAAGTATTCAATGTGGATAAGACGGGTTTGTTTTTGGAAGAAGATGCCATCAAGATCTTTTATTTCCGAAACAGAAAAATCGATGCCAGGGCACAAAGCGGCTAAGGACAGGATTACGTTATTGTTGGGCGGTAGCAGGTGATTTTAAATTGAAGCCAATGTTGGTTTATTAATCTGCGAATCCCAGAGCACTCAAAAATATTGAAAAATATAAATTACCAGTGTTATGGAAGGCGAATAAGAAGGAATATTTCGTGCCAGCGGTAACAAAATATTGCAATGAAAATAATTTATTCAGTAAAGCATTGTTAGTATTGGATAATGCACCTACCTGGGCATCCAAATAATTTAGAATCATTATCAAATGAAAATATTCAATTCATATTCCTCCTACCCAACATAACATCGTTATTGCAGCCAATGGACCAAATACCTATAGCAATGTTTTAGCTACTACTTAAAACGCACATTTTCGCTGGCATTAACCGCGACAGAAGGTGTTACGGGGAAGACAATAGTTTTTTTTGGAATGATCATAATATATTAGACGCTATTAAAATTAGCATGGAAAGAAAGTAGTGAAAGTATCAGCAATCTGCTTAAATGGATGTTAGAAGAAATTGTGGCTCGAATGCACAAAAAACTCTGAGGAATCAGAACAGAATACACCGGAAATTCAAGTTGATTTTGCAAATCAAAACACAAGCGATATTCAAGATTTGAATGACTCACATGATAAAGAATTAATTAATATAGAGCAAGAGATCCTAGACGACGAGAATGATGCATCGAACGAGGTAGTGCAAACACAGATTAGCTCTAAGAAAATTAAGGAAGCATTAGATTATTTGGATAAAGCCAAATATACATATTTGTCTGAACACGACGTTAACGTAGAGCGTCAAAGCATCGCTAATCGAGGAATCGAAAATGCGGTCATTTGTGCTTTGTTATAGAGAGCTGTATAAAAAATTAAAAAAACCTGCAATTCAAGTCACATTAGATAATTTATTTTCAACTAGTCAAAAAATAAAAGCTAGCGTTGGATTATCGAAATCAGTGCCACCAGAAAAACACAAATTACACTTCATAAATATTATTCAACTGGCGAAAAGGAAAATTATGTTAGTTTGGACTATTCTGAATCGGATTAGAAACTATATCGATGCCTTAACGTGAATAGGGCGTAAGTCGCATTTTCAAAATTTTACAGGAGAGCGAAAAACCTTAATATTTTGGTAAAAAATGAGACACAAATAATAAATAATGGGAACAAGTCCACTTTCATGCACAACTTTGGATTTTTATGGAAATTGGCACAATGAAATTAGATTTATTCGTGATAATTTTGGTATAATTTTGTTTTTCAGGACATGATTGGTTCACGAGATATTTAAATTTTAAAAATCCCAAATTATTACATGTAATGGTGTCTCTACTAAACAATTTTATTATGTGTTTTGAAATTTTTATTGTTTTTTTAATATTACTATCTTGTGCCGAATAGCCAAATTAAATGATACTCGTATCAAGATTTCAATACATTCTCAGTTTAAAAGAATATTAATAGGCTTAGCATTGGCCCCTTTACACAAAGAAAGCAAAACAAAAAAAAAAATAAAATAAATCTGTGCGGTATGGCACGGTATCGCTGGTTTTAATTTTAATGAACAAAAAAGAAACTAAATTCTCACACTTGAAATAATAATTTATTTAATTTAATTTTATAATTTTTAACTTTATAAATTTTAATACTGGACAACAATTTTTACTTCACCACATTAAATTACGACTGTCCCTTGGACCCTTGTACGAATGAAAAATGAACTCAAATAATAAAAATGGTTGACTATTTAAAGCAACGCAATGATTGAAGAACTGCAATAATTTGTACGATTGTGAACTTGCCAATGAACTACCAGTTTTCCAATTGTTGCCAACTTTATTGCAATTCATCTGTCATGACGTTTTACATTGGTTTTGTTATTGTTGTTATATTTTAGTTTTGTCGTTTAATTAATGAATTTATTTTTAAAGTGTAATTATTATAAGGAAACATAACATTCATATGTATTTATTACAGTAATTACATATCGTCGCTGTCAATAATAATCTTGTATCACTGCTGTAACCAAATTTATGTAAAGATATTCTGGACAGATAAGTGAATTCAATAATAAAAATTAGGATAATTAAAACTAATTATATTCCTTATTACATTTTAGGAATCGTAAACTGGAATTTCGTTAATACCGGTCAGCTGAGATACATTGTGTATATTATATTTAAAAATGTTAGAAGTTAAATAAATGCTCAGTCAGCCAGCTGATTTGATTTATCGAGTTCAAATTATCGAATTCAAGGTAAGTAAGTTTAAATCTTCAAGACATTAATGACATTCCGTTTACATTAATCTAATATTTCTTTTAGGTTGACTTTTAATTTTAGTGGCGTAGACAAAATCAAACAAACATTACAAACTTGTTTAATTATATTTATTTAAATTTAACTGTTAAATAAAATTTGTTAAATTATTTTTTGTTTTTTCTGCTGTACAACATAGATGTCACTAACGCAAATAAAATGTTGTAAATATCAAAGACTCGCAAAAACAATATAATTGCGTTCGTTAACCATCAAATGCCATCAACAAAGTTAGCGAAGGCACCAATTTTATATGGTAAATTTGGATTTTTAAAATCTAAATATCTCGTGAACCAATCACGTCCTGAAAAAAAAAATTTACTAAAATTATCACGAATAAATCTAGTTTCATTGTGCCAATTTTCATAAAAATCCGAGGTTGTGTATGAAAGTGCACTTAAGCCAAATAATGTCGATATAAATAAAAATAGGTGTTGTTTCGAAAAACTACTTAATTTTATTATTATTTTTTATTGTGTAAATCAACCAGAAACGTCGTATTAAAACAAAAACCCAATTTTAAAAAAATTGATGTTACGCCTTATTCATATTAAGCCATCAATATGTTTCTGTAAAAAAATTTAATCGATATTATGTGGACTTATGGACATGAATTAAAATATGTACATGAACATATGTGCAGTTACATATTATTTTATGTTACATATTTTATAACATTATTTTTATTAAATTTACAATTATATTTACCTACTGAAATATGTATTATTATTTTACATTTATGTATTTAATTTAAACTGATTTGATAATTTTGGTGTGATATTTTTATATTTTTCAAGTATATATTTGACAATGAATTTAATGCTAAATATATTTATGTCATAAAAAATCGTTTCTTTTACTGTATTATCATGAAATAAAATGATTAAAATTCCTTTCCCCGTTATAACGTTGTTTCGCCTAACGTCGCGATTTCTCGGAACCGTTAGGCGGGGTATGACTGGTTTACTGCCCATTCTTTGATGATGCGGTGTTCTTCTAGAAAAGCAAATTTGCCAAATGTTGTTTTTATTCGTTGGCGTCTTTATCGGCGTCTTTAGTAGCTTTTATTTGACTATTTGAAAATTTGGAAAATTTATGTAAAAGAATTCTTCGAAATTTACAAGGATCAAACAAACGTTAAAATACTTTAAACTATAAAACTAAACAAAACAATTCTACCCCATTTTAAAAGCTTGATTCTATTAGTCTCAACCATGGTAGTGTTTTTGTAGGTACTGTTTTTGAGTCCAAATTCTTATAAATATGGAACTATTTTTGATCGTTAGTACCTCTCCTATCTCTATAATCGAGAGTTAGTTTGTCCAAGTTTATAGCCAAATAGTGATTTGAAATCTCTTGTGATGTTCTAGATTTGGTTTCTGTTCCAAATTTGAGCACATATTTTTACTGCATATTTTGCAATTTTAGTTATATATTTTTAATTTTTCAGAACCTAAAGATCCAGAGTCTCTAGAGTTCTAGACCCTAAGGGGTTACAAAAAAATCATGCGGGACCCTCTTAAGGTAGTTAGTAAGGTCCAAAACAATTGGATACATTTGGTTCGAAGTAAACAGATAGATGAGCCATCTGAAAATGAAAATAAGAACCCGTTACCCCGTTAAGGTTCGCTGCTACAACAGATCCAAAATTGCAAAAAATTCAACTTTTCATATTTTAACAATTTACTCTCTGAAATTTAACAAACAACTGTAAAGTATTTAAATTCGAAATATTTTATTTAAGTTCTGAAATTTTATTTAGGAAAAATAATGCGCTTATTATTTTTAAGTCGTTGGAACTACAAATTTGGTCTACGATTAAATTCTGAAAATTTTCGAACCAAAATTATTAGACGTTAGGTACGAATAAATTTTTTTAATAATGAATTTGTAGTCTGCCAAATCAAAGTTTCAAAATGAAGGTCCAGTATGGAGATTCGGTTTCAAATTACAATTCAAGGTGGTAACCCTTGCTGGTGAAGTCAGCCTCTTTCACTTTATTCGCTATTGGAACTTTTTGATTTTACATATTGCAATTGTAACATTTTTTATTTGGGTAATTTAATTAAACTTGTCCAATATTATTACATTTTATAATTTTTATGAATTCTTTCATTTCAAAATATATCGTTTAATTAACAGTTTTAAAATAAATATTATTATAAAGTATTGAATTTTTTTTGCGCAACCATTCACCTATATGATACGAGGAAAAGTAAAAATATGTAAATGTCAAAATCATAACCAGATTAGTACAGGCAAAACTATATTATATTATAAGAATTGTGATAAAGTGAGTTTTACACAATCTACCAAGGTCTAAATATAAGATGTTTAATCCATTGACCACGGGCTATCTCTTTGAATTGTGTATATAGCTTCAAAACACGTGATTTTGTTCCAAATAGTTGAATCAAATTTTGAAAACCAAATAAATGAATTGGTAATGCCAAATTTCGCTATTTAAATAGTAAGGGCCTCATGTTACAATATTTATTATGTAAACACGAGAACCAAAAAATTATGTTTTTACCGTTTGTAATTTGGGTCACCAAAAAAACTTGTATAACCAAATAAATCCAATTTTGAGTCGAACAGATTTCGAATTGCATTACGCAACTCACCGATTTCCTATAAGTATGCACAAGATCTTTAATATTAGAGGATCGTTTAAGATAACACCATATAAACAACAAAAAAAATGATAATCGAATATAAAGATCTCGTTTTGTGGTACTCTTGCTTTAAATAAATAAATTATCGTACACCAAAATAATAAACCCATGTTTGTCTTTCACTTTCATCGCGCAACAATTTCCAATAACAGCGCGCACCAAATTGAAAAAAAAAAATGTTACTTTTTTTAATTAAATTATAGAATACTGTTATCGATCGATCGATCAACAATTTCAAAAATACTAACATTTTTATTTCGAAAGATCAAAATCTTTGCGATTACGTTAGCCTGAGATTTTATTTTTATTTTACTCTCAACTCTTGCGGTCGCACTATGTGAGTGGGAAAACTTGAGATTTTTTTCACGAATTTTTCATTAAAATCATGTAAAAAACAAATCCCATTTTGATTGTATTTTGGTATTCGCCACAGGTGATTTATCTATTTTTAAGATTATAATATTTAAATAATATGTCGTGTGCATACCAATGAGTATAGTTTTATGTTTTTCATTCATAATGCGAACGTAAAATTTATGATATTTTTAGAAATAGTTTTAAATGCAAATTTATTTTTATTATTACATATATTATTAGAAAGGCTATATTTTTATGGTAAACTTTATGTTTAATGTTGTGTATTTTAAATGCACGAAATTAAAATTTAATTAATGGATGTCTATATGTCATATACATAAAATGCATAACTTAACTCCGTATATAATTTGGTATATTAACGCCAATCTCGAACAGCCTACGTAGTTTTATCGCAACTAATTAGCATACCTGAAAGATGGATCTCCTTATTTATTTCGTTTATACATATGCTCGCAAACATTTATCATAAATAAGTCACGTAATTATTATTTATTCACGTACATATGTAAATTTTCACTTCAAGGGAAACTAATTTCATTTTAAATTACAAATTAAACATAAAAAATAAATAAAAAGGATTCAACGTGACTTATCCACTACTCATTAATTTTCAATTTTTCCTAACTTTATTTACCCCATAAATATAAATCAAACTTAGAGCATTTTGTACATACATACATATTTTACAACACCACCCAAAAAACTACCTACTCCAATTGGTATGCGTTCATTATTTTTCAATACTGTATTTGGTCAATTCAATCATTTTCTCGCACTGATGACAAATTTTCTCACATATCTCAATTACCTGCGAAAGTAAGTTTATCACACATTCCAATCGCAATTACTTGTATTTATAGTAATGTATATTTTTTCAGCTAATTAACCATTAAATTATAATTATGGAACGATAAACAATTTTTTTTTAATTTAATTAATTTAATTAAACACCAAAACTGTGTTGTACGAGTACGCAGACAATAAATATAAAATAGAAATCAATTGTGCGCGCAAATATGGAAAGCGCTCGCGCGTTGTTTCTTTATAAGACATGCTATGTAGCTGCGCGAATAAAAATGATTTTTAATTGTTCGATTTTATTCTGGTTGGATGATGCCTGCCACACCATGAAGCTTTTTGATGATGCGATGATCATTGATCATTTTTGTTTTCTTGAATGAAAACATTTTTAATATTTCGTTGTATCGTGTATACCAGTTTGACAGGTTTATAACTGTTTCTTTATTTCTTTCTTTACAATTATAAATGTATTTTGAATTTAATATTTGTATAGAACCGCTTACACCGCACACAAAAAACAAAACTCAATAATCTATAGATTGATCGATCCGGGGTCATTTAAGTGTTGACCCGAAAGTATAATTGAGTCTAGACAACACGAAATCATGTATTAAAGGTTAGGTACGGTGATCATTTTTATTTTCAATCAATGGGGTATTGATTAGTCGATTTTGCTGTCTCATTCATATTGATTTGAATGAATTTGTTGAAAAACTATTGTAATTTACACGGTTTTTATATTATCTGTCGGTTTCATTTCAGTACGGTGACTTAAATATTTATTTTACATTTGGGTAGTTAAATTTCAATAGAAATATTTGACAAAGTCAAGGCCATAGAGTAATAAACTTCAACTGGTCATCAATGTTACAGGTACTTTTTTAGGAATTGAACATGATGCAATGTCGAATGTAATTGAAAATTCGAAAATGCTTGAATCTTGGGGCCATCGTAAAGTCAGAAGAAAATACAAAGATACAAGCTGCAATGGTATTGTTGAATAGTGCTTCAAGCTATAATAGCTTTGATGGACAAAAATTCGGAGCAAACTACGTTTAACGGCCATGCACACGAATAATCGGCTCAAATTTGCTCATAAATACATGCCGTGGACAACGGATTGGCAGAGAGGGATTTTTCTGATGAAAAAAAAATGAATCTGGATGGTCTGGACTGCTACAGTTGCTACTCCCATAATTTGCGGGAACATGGCGTCGTTAAGTTGGAGCGTAACTTAGGTGGCGGAAGTGTTATGGTACGGGGAGCATTTTCTTATTAAGCGAAGCTTCCCATCTGTTTTATAACGACACGAATGAACTTCGGTATGTACGTGGCCTTTTGGAAGACTTTTGATAAATTATCTCTGGATGATAATATAAATGAAAATTATATTCTTCAAAAAGACAATGCTTCGACGGAGACCACACAGTGGTTTCTCGAGAAAAACATTCCCCTTGTTGAATGGCCAGCTTGCAGTTCTGATTGTAATCCCATCGAAAACCTTTAGAGGGCCTTGCCCGGAAAGTTTATGGAAATGGCCAGCAATATAATTCAATTACTGATTTGAAAAGTACCGTCCGTGAATGTTGGGCTAAAATTGATCTGAAAATTCTTAAAAATTCAACAAATTCAACTCCTACACGAATTTTTGAAGTTACGGGAGGGGCGGAGTTACCGGCTATATTTTCGGAGATAAAGCGAATGCTGTTAAAAAAGTATATTTGTCTATAAAAAAGCCGAAAAAATCATATCAACGTTGTAATGTATGAAGACCATTTGCATTAGTATAAGCTAAAGTTCAAGCCAGTACAAGCGGGCTTCATTTGCGATAGGATAAAGGTTCCATAAATTAATTGTACCACAGGTAAATGTTAATTTATTGGTCTAAAAGAATTTAAGTAAAAAATTCTTTTAGACCAATAAATTAACATTTTATCAATTTAGGTTCGAATATTTTCGAAAAACCAAGGTCTGCCAGTAAAAGCTCGATTATTGTTGGATCATTTGGATATGTGAACATCCAAATTTCATGTGAAAAAAATTAACTCCCGCAACATGAACAACCTCGTAAACATGAATTTGCTTAGTTTAATTTGGTTCGCGTTATCGCGAGTCTACTGTATTGAAATGCTGGGAAATGGGAATCCGTGAAAGCAATTTGGTCATATAAGCATCTTTGGAATGAATATCAAATATTTTTGACAAACACGGAAAGCCCGAAAGAAAATTACTTGGTGATAAAATACATGGGTTCATCAAAAAATCGTCAAATTTTACAATTTTGCAGGATGTTCAAGTCCAATTGCCACAATTACTTTTTGGTTGTGTTGGTACACTTTTCCTGACATTTCTCAGCATTTTGAGCCATATTGGGTGCTTGGTTTATTGTTGGCTTTCGAAAAGGTTGCACAGTTTTGGTGTATCATAAAGGTGTCGATTTAGGCCAAAAATTTACTAACAAGCAGAGAGAAGCGTGCGCAGGTGTATTATCGTGGTACAATGGCCACGAGTTGTTTCCCCATAAATCCAGACGTTTAGTTCGGATTGCTTCCCGCGAACAGCGTATAACTTCCTGGAAGTACTCCTTATTAATCGAACGACCTAAGAACTCATGTTGCACTACTTGACGAGCTATTTTGGTTTTGCGTCTTTAAGAAGCTTTCAGTGTGACGATTGAGCCTTACTTTCGATGTTATATTAGTAAACTCCTGTTTTATCACCAGTTATGACCCGTTTGAGTAGTTCTGGATCGCCGTTGACATCATTCAGCAACTTCTGCATTTCTGCACTTACAGCTTTTGGTCGAAATTCAACAATTTCAGAGGTAGTTTTACTGGCACACGCAAATTTTTATTGCTATAGTAGAAAATTTCAACTTAAAAAAACCAGGACAATTTTAAAGTCTCGAATTTTGTTATCTATTTGATAAAAAAAAATAAAAAATTGGTTTGGTGGCGACGACCATCTACTGGTCAGAAAACAGACTTGTAGTTAAATCTCTTCTAGAAAAGTTTCAAAAGCCGCCTTGATTCATCATTTGGATGTGCTGAAACCAATTCTTTTATCATCAAATTTATTGGTTAAGTCAGATACCAAATTATTTTTCCAACACAGTTGGAAATCCGTTTAGAGCAGGAATGGAGTTTATTAAATGAAACATGGCCAAATTCAATAAAAATTCCAACACATTGCTAAAATTACTTTGGTACATAAATACAAGCCATAAATAAAACATAAAAAAATTTACTAAAGAGAAACTTGTTTTTTAAATACATGACCAATCCAGGCCTTTTCTACACTTCCAGCGCCAAATAAAATACTCACGTTTGTCAATAAATTTAAGTGACATTTTATACGCTACTAAGCCGATTATGTAAGTAGTTCCTAATATAAAATCGAAAAGTTCACGCTCTGAAGAATTTCTGGAGTTATATCATTTGGGGGCCGGATTATTTAAATAAAATAAGAGCCAAATTCTCTAACCTTCTAAACCTCTACTGATATTATCGTACCATTAATCAAAAATTGTGTCACCAATATTTTTTTTACACGAACAACCAACCTAGGACCGCATAGGTGGCAAGTTTGTGGGTATTTTAATAAAATTTTACATCTGAGATTTGATATGTAAGGTCGATTCTTTCAGTAGTTCCTAATATAAAATTAAAAAAGTTGGAGCTCTGGAAAATTCCTTAGGCCGTATCATCATGCTTTAGTCGATATCTTAAATCAAAATTTATATTCGCCAAATTTATTTTTACATATTGAGCCAATTCTGACTATCTTCTTAACTTTAGCATCAAATGGAACAAGGTCATTTTTTGACAGATTTTAGTGAAATTTTATGCCTGAAATATTTTGTTGTTATGGCCTGAAGGATTTTTCGGGTTGGGCTGAGATCAGAATTTATAAATTAAAACATGGCCTAACGGCAATAAATATTTTGGAACATTACTCCATAAAGAAAATAGTATAAAGAGGACTCAAAAAACAATAACATATCGGGAAGTGTCGATAGTAGCGACATTTTAATGTTTTTATTTTTCGGAACTATTATTAACAAGCAGAATGTGTCTATGATAAATCAAATTGTTAATGAACAACTTGGTATGTAAGTATAAAGGTATTAATATTAAAACCAATGCCTACATATTACATACTACAGGGTGGCTGATGAAAGCCGCTACCAAAAAAAAATTGAATAACTTTTTTTCTATTCAATGAATCTAGTTAATTTTTTTTTTATTTTGCAGATTGACTTTTACATTTAACAAAAATGGATAACTGGGACACTGAAACAAGAATTTGGATTGTCCGCCGCTATCACGCTCTGGAGTCCGTAGTTTCGGTTCAAAGAGAGTACAGGCGCACGTTTGGCGGCAATCCTCCGAGCAGATGGACCATAATGAGACTTGTAAACAATTTTGCCGAGCATGGGACAGTCAACAGAAGACCTTACCATCGAAACCCTTCAGTTCGAACGGAGGAAACAATCGCTGCTGTAGCTGCTGCCATACAAAACAATCCACGTGTTTCGACAAGAAGCTTATCTGCTCAAATGGGTATAAGCAGACAGTCATTACAGTCAATTATGCACAAAGATTTGGACTTATTCCCATATAAAATTCAATTGGCCAACAAACTGAACGCTGCAGACTTGCCGATTCGCTTGGAATTTTGCCAGAAGATGCTTCAAATGGTGGAAGAGGATGGAAACATGTTGAACTGTCTTTTCATGTCTGACGAGGCCCATTTCGATTTAAACGGCAACATAAACAAACAAAATTGTCGAATATGGAGTGCTTCCAACCCACAGTTACTCCATGAGACGGAATTGCATCCACTTCGTGTCACAGTGTGGTGTGCAGTTTCATCACGCTGCATTATCGGGCCCTACTTCTTCGAAGAAAACGGTCACACCGTTACGGTTACTGGAGACCGTTACTTGAGCATGTTGAGAGAGTTTTTCTATCCAGAATTACGCCGAAGGAGAATTTCTTTCAACTCTGTGTGGTTTCAGCAAGATGGTGCAGCTCCTCACATAGCCCAACCTGTTATGACAGAATTGCGACGAAAATTTCCCAATAAATTGATAAGCAGAAACTCCACATTCCGTTGGCCACCCAGGTCGCCTGACCTTACTGCACCTGACTTTTTCTTGTGGGGTTATTGCAAACAGGAAGTCTACAAAACAAAACCAACAAATTTGAATGAACTAAGGCAATCCATTCGAGAAATAATTGCGGCTATTCCTGTCTCAACTCTCCAAGCAGTAATGAACAACTTTTTGGTAAGATGCCGCACATGCATCAACGAGCAGGGGGGGTATTTAAATTCCATTATTTTTAAAACTAATTAAGCTATATTTAATAAAATTGAATGAGCTTTAACATGAATAAAAGAAAAATGAATTCCATACACTGAAAAAAAAATTATTTGAGTTTCTTAATGTAGCAAAATTCATCAGCCACCCTGTATGTAAACATACTATGTATATGTAAGAATCATTTAAATCGGACCACTATAACATGCATAAAATGGAGATATTAGATTTGGTAGTACTGATTTTCGTAAAAACCCTGGCAATTTTCTTTGAAAACTGAATTTTCTATGAAATTGGTCAAACTGATCGAGATATTCTAACGCCGTTTTTAATCAACTATGACAGGTTTCAATACCTATTTTTAGAGGTAAGAATCATTTAAATCGGACCACTATAACATGCATAAAATGGAGATATTAGATTTGGTAGTACTGATTTTCCTAAAAACCCTGGCAATTTTCTTTAAAAACTGAATTTTCTATGAAATTGGTCAAACTGATCGAGCTATTCCAACGCCGTTTTTGATCAACTATGACAGGTTTCAATACCTATTTTTAGAGGTAAGAATCATTTAAATCGAACCACTATAACATGCATAAAATGGAGATATTAGATTTGGTAGTACTGATTTTCGTAAAAACCCTGGCAATTTTCTTTGAAAACTGAATTTTCTATGAAATTGGCCAAACTGATCTAGCTATTCGAACGCCGTTCTTGATCAACTATGACAGGTTTAAATACCTATTTTTAGAGATAAGAATCATTTAAATCGAACCACTATATTCGCGTGAAGTTTGTCCTAACTTTGTCCTAAAATTACAACAACAAAATTTGGGACAAATTTAGGACAAACTTCACGTATTTGTCGACGTGCGTGAAGTTTGTCCTAAAATTGTCCTATTTTTTTACGTCTGAGAATGTATTGGTTATATACATTAAATCTCTCGTTATTATGAATTTTTTTTTCAAATTTTGAGATTTTTGATATTACCTGAGTCCGAGTTCGCGACAATATTCTGCTGAAAAATTTTCAGCAGGCAACCAATCAATGTAGTCTATTTCGTAAACAAATTTCCCCTTCCGAATAAAATATTTTTAAATCGCATGCAATCCTGCTGAAAATTTTTCAGCAGAATATTGTCGCGAACTCGGACTGAATAAACAACATTTAAAAAAACAATTTGTAATTTTTCAACGTCAAACAATAAAAAATATTTTATTATAATAGATAAGAGGAAAAACAGAATCTGGTTACCTTTATAATATGTAAATACAAGAACACACTATCAACAAATTATTAGTAATGTCGTTACAAAAGCATTTGTGAAAATTCCGCTTTATCGAGATATGGTTATTAGAAATAGTCCTTATAGGCGTTTAATAAGCGTATGTTTCGCATACTGTTGGCTTCGTTAACGTTCTTTCTACCGTTTGTGAGAGATTCGAAAAAATTTCATGGCGTATTCTGGAGTAAGATATTTAGAAGATATCATTATTGAGGAACGGTGAGCACTTATGGAATAGCGATAGATTTAATAAAGTTTCTATACCGTAAAATCAGGGTTTCGAAAAAATCCCGTGATTCGTTATCGAGTTATGATCTTTCGATCCTTATAGGTGATTCACGAGCACTTGTTGCTTAGCGTTGGCTTCGTTGAAGTTTTCTCTACGGTTCGTGAAAATTTCGAAAATTTTCCATGATTCTGTCTCGAGTTAGGGTCTTTAGAAGTAATCCTTATGGGAGATTCGCGAGCCCTTGTTGCATAGCGTTGGATTGGTTGAAGTTTTCTCTATGGTTCGTGAGAGTTTTCAAAATTTTATATGATGCTGTCTCGAGTTATGGTCTTTAGATGTTATCTGTATGGGAGATTCGTTATAATCATAGCGTTCATTTCGTTGAAGTTGGGTTACGGTTAAATGGATTTTGTTTAATATTTTTTATTATTATACTTTTCCCACTATAACGAAATTATATTGGGTAAGTATTGTAATCGCGAAAAAAGTTGTGTTCCAGATTTTCAAATTTCTGAACGAATTAGGTTACAAGGACCGCGAAACACCGATCAGAAAAATGTCGTGTCCGTCCTTCCGTCCTTTCAGTCGCACATTTTTATTATTTTTGTTTTGCCTTCCATTCTCACAAATATTGATAGTTTTGGTCGAAATTTTGAACAAAGATAGACTTCAGTAATAAGCAGTTTGTGTTAACTTTTTGGTCCATTCGAGTATAGAATAGAGGGGGTTGCAGTGGAAGAGAAAACTACCAAATAGATTTTCTCAAAAACGGGACCGTTGATTTTTTTGTTAATTTGACAACTCATCATCTACTTGACAAAACGGAGTAATATAAATTTATTTATCTGTTTACCGAGGTAATGTCGAACTTTCCGAAAAAATATTTTTCTACAGTTCAAACACCTTGCAAATTCAACAATTGTTATCTAGAAGTCTTTAAGATAAAATGAATAGATTACCGTGTAATATGGAATTTAAATTTCTAAATTTACCTAAAATACTTTGCTGGTGGCAAATAATAGCCAATGGGCAAAATTTGCTACTTGGAAGTACTTGCGAGTAGATACCCAATGGAACGAGAAATTGAGTGACACAAGTAAAACTTACACAGCCTTCTGTTTAGTTGTTTTTTTGTCTTTTGTAAAGTAGTTTATTATAGTAATGGCGATATTTAAAATTAGATTGAAAATATGTCAAAAAATATGGACATGTAATGATCTGAAAGCATTTACCGCATTGATATTTAAATCCATTTTTCGTAAAAATGTAATATCAACAACAAAATAATTTTGTTGTTGATATTACATTTTTAGGAAAATTTTGCATCACCAAAAAATAAAAAAAGCTCGAACGTAATAAAAAACTCTCGAAAAATATCGAAAAAGGTTTAAAAGCCATCTATTGATAGATTGATATTTTTTTGACGTTTTATTGACATTTTATGACAATTTAATGATTGAAATTGCAAATACATGTTGATCGATACATTATTTTGGAATTGCTTTAATATAATTACCTTAAAGGTATTATTTCTGAGTAATAAATTCTCTTGGTATTCAAAGTCGTATATAACTCTTAATAGCAAATTACTATGGGAGGCTTTCTCATCTAATTGTTAAAGGTCGAAGATCAAAAATGGTGAATACGACTTTGATTGCTACTCAACACGTGTCAGTTCTGAATAATCTTACATTATTTATGAGTCTGTGATTTAGCGGTATGAGAGTAGAAGATTTATATATTTTTTTTTTCGCTGGCGCTACATAGTGAAGTTTCGTAATCATTTTTACAACGGATAATGAGTGATTAGTTCATTGATCCTTACATTAACCAGCCGTGATTTTTTCATCGCCCGCCGGGAATCGAACCCGGAACCTCCGGAGCTTAAAGCAAGCATGCTAATCACTGTGCCACCGGGGCGGCTAAGATTTATATTGTCGTGACCAATTGTATTATTGGTGAAGAGGTCTCCAAAATTTAAGAAAATCCGTGACATATTTTAAGGACCTTGCCTGCCCAAAATAACGGAAAATGTTTGTAAAATATAAATGGTTGGTTTGGTGATCTTTAACAGATGCTTTCTGGGAAAAGTGCCGTCCGAGAGTCGGACAGACCCAATTTTCTTATTTCATTTTTTTTTTTTATTTTTTATTTTTTTTTTATTTTTTTTAATTTTTATTTTTTTTTTATTTTTTTTATTTTTTACTTTTTTTTATTTTTTATTTTTTTTTGTATATTTTTAATTTTATTTTTTACAAAAGCAGCATAAACCTTCCTCAATTTTCAAAAATTCTGCACAGTTTATATGAATTCTTCTTTGACAAGATGAACATTGTATAGTTTCATTTATATCTTGTAAATGTTCCTCAAAACAATAAAAGCAATGGCTTGCCACCGAATCCGAATTTTCACATATCATGTTTTTTAAATATTCCCGGTAATCATTCATAGCTTTATTATTAACATAAACCTCGTTGGAGTGTATATCTTCTATGTAATTTTGATTTATAATTGAATCGACGGCATAAATGATGTATATACCACAATTATGCCCATCGATTTGTTGTGGTAAAGAGCTATTGCCACGAGCTTTGAAGTTTTGAGGCGGTTTTTTATAAAATCGTAAAACTTCGTTTGCATAGTGTTTAGTTTTTTTAAAAATTCCAGTCAGAACTTTTCCAGGAGCTAGTGGGTCGTACGTTATAATTAATGATTTTTCAAAATCTAAAATCGCCAAAACAAAATGGTTGTTTTGGCAAATCGGGATGATTACATTTCGATTAGCTTGGTTGGTGAGTAATAATTCGAATTGATTCTTTTCCTCTAGCGCCTTATACATTTTTTTTTCATCGTATATTTTTATAATTTGATATTGGTCCAAACAAATATAATTGGAACCTTTTAGCAAAATGTTCAAACAAACATAGACTGCTTCGGTAGAGAGAAAATTTCGATTAAAAAGGCTAGTAAATGAAAAACTACAACAATAGGTTTCGAACAAATCATAAAAATTAAATTTAAACACTATGATATTGCTCTCTCCATCAACCATTTTTTGGTAATAATCATCTGGCATCCGACAGCAAGCGTTCAGCTTTGGCAGCAGGAAGCGTCGCAAAGCTCGTTTGCCTGAGTATTTGGGAGTCATTTTGATTTTTTTTCTACTCCAACTTTCTTCATGGTCATCGTCTTGCGGGCTCTTCTCGTCGGCTCGGATTGAGCGGGGTGTGCTCGTTCTACAAGTTTCTTTGATTTGTTTTTGTTTCCTTTTTTTTGGTTTTAAATGAGGAGCCAATTCTACTGATTTTAATGTTAACCTGGTTTCTTCTCTTAGTAAATCAATAAAACGGCCTAATTTTAAAAATCGTTCATTGACTAAATTGTTTTTTAGTAAATTGAACCAACTTTCGACTGTTGCGTTGGAAATTCGTTTTTCCAAACCAAATTTCCGTAGAAAAATTGTGGCCCATAATGGTAAAAAACGCATGTATCTTTTAGTGCAAAATATTATAAAATCATCGCAATACAATTTATTTTTTTTCCCCTCATCGTATTTGTTGATTTCGCCTTTTACATTATTTATTATTCCATTGTACCTTACAAAAAATGGAGAGTCTTTAGGAATTACGAATTCAGTTTCTTCGTCAATTTCAGGCAATACTTCGAAATTTGCGTTATATGTATTATTATTTTTCGGCCAATTAGAGCTATCAGACAAATTGTTTAGTTGTATTTTTTCATATAGTACACGTTGGGCATCATTAAATAATTTATTCTCTGTTTTAGAACAGCACAAAATACATAATAAACGAAAATAATCGTCGATTTCTTCGATACTTGTGGCATCAATTATAAGAAACATAACGATCATAAACGTTTCCTTTAATTTTGAATTATGACCGATTTTATTTTTAAATTGTCTTATCAATATGGCTGCAAAGTGCGAACAACATATGAATATTCCAACTTTGTCATCAGGAAGGGGTTTCCCTAAGATAATAGAATAACTAAAGTTTAGGTATTCTTTTACGGTCATATAATTTATTTGTTTTAAGACTGAATTAATGAAAACCCATGACCAATCGGACACATAAATTTTCGGTTTGAATGCTTTTGCCGTATTACGCGTTAAACTGTCATTATAACTATCAAAAAATTGATTTAATGCTAGCATATTGTGTTTACAGCTTATTAACTCTGCAATCGGAAAAATAACGCCATGTATTTTAACAACACATGCGTAGTAGAAAATTTTCGGATAGTTATGTTCAGCACAACATTTCGGGTTTCGAACCAAACTACCCGTGGCATCAACGTGGACAACAATATTTTTTGAATTTAAATAAAAGAATGATAAATCCCGGATAAGGGTGATTTGAAGCGGTAAGGTAAATTGAAAAATATAATTGTCATTTAACTGGTTATGCAGTCTTTGCATCGCATCTAATACTTCACATCCAACTACAAGATCTTTTTCCAGTTTCCGCTCGGATCTTGCTTTTCTCAAATTAACTGGTAGAACAATCGTTTGTGTGTTTCCCTTTTCCAGAAGATTTTTGTCAATATTGCTCAACTGTTTTAAACTGAGGTGATGGGCGTATACGTAACTTAAGTCATTTTGAACTCTTTTCCTTTTGTTACCTCTTAACTGAGTGAATTCTTTGAGTTCACCATGTGTATTCATATCTGAACCAAGAGTATAAAACTGCAGTATATTATTGGGATTCACTAAAAATTTAAACTTTTGGCGGTGCTTAGAATATTTGCATCTAGCGTATTGAATTATTAGATTTTTTTTTTTATTAAAATTTACGGTTCGGTATGATAAAACACACGAATGTTCACTGACTATCATGGCTTGAGTAATGGAGTGCCGTAAATCTTCAAAACTCCATTTAGAGGAAAGGTCTAATAAAATTTGCATCGTTCCTCGATAAAGCCAATTATCGGTATGGCTAGGTTCAATTTCTATGCTAAGATTTTCAATTGTTGGAAAACATAATATATTATCCTTATAACCACATTCAGGTGACAACGATGTTCTTATATCATTTTCATTTGAATCGTTATGTTGAATTATATTATGATTTTCGATCCCATTCTCATTAAGAATATTGTAATCGTTCCAAGTTTCATAGGCGACATCTTGGTTTGGATGAAAATCGGTTCCTTTTATTTCAATATCCTCTACATTGTCCGGAGCAAGCAGGTTTTTTTGTTTTTCCGTAATAGAATTCAATATTTCTTTTCTAAACTTTATATTATGATTGAAAATATAATCCAATTTATGTCGCATTTTATCGTTACAAATGACCTTTAGTTTGCTGCAAATTATTGACAAAAGTGGATTAACCCTTGGGTTCACGGAAAATTTGATATCATCGGGATTGTTTACGATATCCACAATTGTGTCTTTAATAATAGACAATTGGTTTTTCGAATATGCAAATCCCTTAAATGGCATATTTACTTTGTAATTTCAAGTAAATTTAAAATAACTTTATTTTCATAGAAGTAAATCAAACGAATAAGAAGAGATATGTATGTATGTACCTATATGAATTTAATCAATTAAAATTATTAAATGATACTATACTAAAATACACTTTATTATTAAATTGCCACACTACACAGTAGTTACATTTAAATTTTTATTTAGAAACACTATACATACTCACAAAATATTTCAATAATATTTAGCTTCATTTCTGTATAGTAAAAAAGGAATCCAAAAAAACGGTACTTTATGGAATATTTAATTTTATTTTTGAGTAATGTTGGGAATCTTTTTGAATAAGAATTATTTAAAATTTTGATGGAAGTTTGTTCGTAAGTAAATTGGATAATGATGATACATATCGGAAAAAAATTTATGTGCAAATACACAGTATTTGATAAAATAAATATTAAAATAACGATAAAATAAAATTGTGCTCGTTTGATATAATTTTTTTTCAAATTTTGATATTTTTGATATTACCTGAATAAACAACATTTAAAAAAACAATTTGTAATTTTTCAACGTCAAACAATAAAAAATATTTTATTAGATAAGAGGAAAAACAGAATCTAATTATCTATATAATATGTAAATACAAGAACACACTATCAACAAATTGTTATTAATGTCGTTACAAAAGCATTTGTGAGAATTCCGCTTTATCGAGACATGGTCATTAGAAGTAATCCTTATAGGCGTTTCATAAGCCCTTGTTTTGCATACTGTTGGCTTCGTTAACGTTCTTTCTACCGTTTGTGAGCGATTCGAAAAAATTTCATGACGCGTTCTGGGGTAAGATATTTAGGAGATATCATTATCGAGGAATGGTGAGCACTTATGGCATAGCGATAGATTTAATAAAGTTTTCTATACCGTAAAATCAGAGTTTACAAAGAATCCCGTTATGATCTTTCGATCCTTATAGGTGATTCGCGAGCACTTGTTGCTTAGCGTTGGGTTTGTTGAAGTTTTCTCTGCGGTTCGTGAGAATTTCGAAAATTTTCCATGATTCTGTCTCGAGTTATGGTCTATAGAAGTATTCCTTATATGAGATTCGCGGGCCCTTGTTGCGTTGGATTAGTTGAAGTTTTCTCTATGGTTCGTGAGAGTTTTGAAAATTGTCTACGATGCTGTCTCGAGTTATGGTCTTTAGATGTTATATGTATGTACGGAAGATTCGCGAGTCCTCATTATATAGTGTTGGATTCGTTGAAGTTTTCTCTCAATTTTATGATAGTTTCGAAAACTTGCCATGACGCTGTCTCCAGTTATGGTCTTTAGAAATAATCCGTATGGGAAATTTGCGAGCACTTATCTATCGCATATCGTTGGATTCGTTGAAGTTTTCTCGTCTAAACAGGGTATAATTAAATCAGTCGATGCATTGCTGAGATATAAATAATTTTATTTATCATATTTGTTCTGATATAGAGTTCTTCTCTTGTCGAACGGCAAATAGTCCATCCTACGTCTCTTTTCAAATGCCAGCAATAATGGAAAAGTGATGTAATTTTTGGGTGACAGTTAATTTTAAACTAATTTATTAATTTCTCATAACCTTAAAAATACAAATTTATGAAATAATTCAAATAACATTACAAAAATATAAGAAGGTAGGTTATTCTTTGCGAGGCAGTGGCGAATAAACTTGACAATAATATTAAATTTAAATAAAATATAAACTATCAAAAACCACAAAATATAAATTTTAGTTTATTTTATAAACATAAAGCCAATATATTTATTTTCAAACAACCAATCTTTAATTAAATTCATAATTTTTCTATTATTTAACTGCGCGCGTAAAAGTTGAATCAAGCGATAATAAAATGTGGGAGCCGAAACTAAGAAGTACTAAGTAGTTGTTTGCAAAATATAATAAACGTTTATTTATTGGCTTTCACTAATAAATCCGGGAACAGAAAGGAAGTTTCTGAAATTATTACGATTGTTGTAAACAATACTTAATCTCCGAATTCAACGCCCATTTCGAAATGCCTGCTCATGTGAAAACTGGACTTAAAATAAGGGACATAGAAAAACTGGATTGGGTATGTAATCTAGCATTACAAAATATTGCAAATGTAAAATGTTTCAAATGCAAAATGTTGCAATTATAAAATATTTCAATACAAAATCTTGCATAACAATTTCCCGTACATTTTTCTCTATTCTGAGGAAAATTAATTGAAGAAAAATGACATCGAATAATTTAACTTGGAATTGTAGAGGCTAACGGCTTAGGTAACTCTCACGGGCACGCGGGAGGTCGCTCCGCTCCCCACCGCTTAGCCCTCCGAGGGGTCTTAAAAATAAACTTCGGGGGACATAGGAGCCGGGATAAGCAAACATGTCGCACTGCGTGCCGCACGTAGGAGCGGTTTATATAGAATTTATTAATGATACGTATTAGTGACACGTAGCCAACCCCTATTAGAATTGTAGAGGCTAACGACTTCGGTAACACTCACGGACATGCGGCAGGCCGCTGCGTGATAAAAGCTCGCGAATATCCCATAAGGATTACTTGTAAAAAGCATTACTCGAGACTGCATCATAGAAAATTTTCAAAACTCTCACAAGCCGTCTCAACTTCAGTGAATCCAGAGATATGCGATAAGTGCTCACGAATCTCACTGAAGGATTACTTCTAAAGACCATAACTCGAGACAGCATCATAGAAAATTTTCAAAACTTGCACGAACCGTAGAGAAATCTTCAACGAATCCAACGATATGCAACATGTGCTCGCGAATCTCCCATAAGGATTACTTCTAAAGACCATAACTCAAGACAGCATCATAGAAAATTTTCAAAACTCGCACGAACCGTAGAGAAATCTTCAACGAATCCAACCATAAGCAACAAGTGCTCGCGAATCTCCCATAAGGATTAATTCTAAAGGCCATAACTCGAGACAGCATCATAGAAAATTTTCAAAACTTGCACGAACCGTAGAGAAATCTTCAACGAATCCAGCGATATGCAACATGTGCTCGCGAATCTCCCATAAGGATTACTTCTAAAGACCATAACTCGAGACAGCATCACAGAAAATTTTAAAAACTCGCACGAACCGTAGAGAAATCTTCAACGAATCCAACCATAAGCAACAAGTGCTCGCGAATCTCCCATAAGGATTACTTCTAAAGACCATAACTCGAGACAGCATCATAGAAAATTTTCAAAACTTGCACGAACCGTAGAGAAATCTTCAACGAATCCAACGATATGCAACATGTGCTCGCGAATCTCCCATAAGGATTACTTCTAAAGACCATAACTCGAGACAGCATCATAGAAAATTTTCAAAACTCGCACGAACCGTAGAGAAATCTTCAACGAATCCAACGATATGCAACATGTGCTCGCGAATCTCCCATAAGGATTACTTCTAAAGACCATAACTCGAGACAGCATCACAGAAAATTTTAAAAACTCGCACGAACCGTAGAGAAATCTTCAACGAATCCAACCATAAGCAACAAGTGCTCGCGAATCTCCCATAAGGATTACTTCTAAAGACCATAACTCGAGACAGCATCATAGAAAATTTTCAAAACTTGCACGAACCGTAGAGAAATCTTCAACGAATCCAACGATATGCAACATGTGCTCGCGAATCTCCCATAAGGATTACTTCTAAAGACCATAACTCGAGACAGCATCATAGAAAATTTTCAAAACTCGCACGAACCGTAGAGAAATCTTCAACGAATCCAACGATATGCAACATGTGCTCGCGAATCTCCCATAAGGATTACTTCTAAAGACCATAACTCGAGACAGCATCACAGAAAATTTTAAAAACTCGCACGAACCGTAGAGAAATCTTCAACGAATCCAACCATAAGCAACAAGTGCTCGCGAATCTCCCATAAGGATTACTTCTAAAGACCATAACTCGAGACAGCATCATAGAAAATTTTCAAAACTGGCACGAACCGTAGAGAAATCTTCAACGAATCCAACGATATGCAACATGCGCTCGCGAATCTCCCATAAGGATTACTTCTAAAGACCATAACTCGAGACAGCATCATAGAAAATTTTCAAAACTCGCACGTACCGTAGAGAAATCTTCAACGAATCCAACCATAAGCAACAAGTGCTCGCGAATCTCCCATAAGGATTACTTCTAAAGACCATAACTCGAGACAGCATAATAGAAAATTTTCAAAACTCTCACAAGCCGTCTCAACTTCAGTGAATCCAGAAATATGCGATAAGTGCTCACGAATCTCACTGAAGGATTACTTCTACAGACCATAACTCGAGACAGCATCATAGAAAATTTTCAAAACTAGCACGAACCGTAGAGAAATCTTCAGCGAATCCAACCATAAGCAACAAGTGCTTGCGAATCTCCCATAAGGATTACTCCTAAAGACCATAACTCGAGACAGCATCATAGAAAATTTTCAAAACTTGCACGAACCTTAGAGAAATCTTCAACGAATCCAACCATAAGTAACAATTGCTCGCGAATCTCCCATAAGGATTACTTCTAAAGGCCATAACTCGAGACAGCATCATAGAAAATTTTCAAAACTCGCACAAACCGTAGAGAAATCTTCAGCGAATCCAACCATAAGCAACAAGTGCTTGCGAATCTCCCATAAGGAAAATTTTCAAAACTTGCACGAACCGTAGAGAAATCTTCAACGAATCCAGCGATATGCAACATGTGCTTGCGAATCTCCCATAAGGATTACTTCTAAAGAC